>CM042145.1:87252933-87255433 GCA_023376005.1 Doryteuthis pealeii
TTTTTATTAAGGAACCAATGCAGTTTGGCAGCCATAGTGTCGCAGGAGTTGCTGGATAACACTGGACTTCAGTATCACACCACCTTGGATTTCAAACCACCTTCGTATACCTGGAAATGACAGGGCAGATTTGCAAGCAAAGAAAGCTATGAAAAACAATAACAAAAAACAAAAATACCATTTACTGATTTTATTATAAAACAGTTGTGAAAAAAATTTTCATTTAAAAATGGCAAAATCATTGGAATGCACTCATTAATAACAAACTTCAAAACATTAAACCTATCATTGGAGAAATGGAACTTAAAAATAACAACAAAAATAGAAGATACCAAGTTGTGCTGACCCGCCTACACACCAGGTCACATCCACATCACCCATCATCATTTACTAGGGCCACAGAATCCCCAATATGCACTACAAGCCAAGAGAGATTTACAGTTAAACAATACTGCTAGAGTGTGTAGACTTTGATCTAGTGCAAACAAAAAATACTACCAAGCAAGTTAAGTTGAAGAAACTTTTCACAGAAATAAGACCATCCAGGATTTTACAATTCCTAAAAGAAACGGGATTGTACTCAAAAATATGAGTAACTGAACAATAGTTAAAACCTATACATATACACATTTGTTTTCTACCAAACTATCACTACGAATCCAAAACTTAGTTGGCATTAAATAACCCACCAAGGTTGATATTGTAGCACAACTCCAGAACGATATATGTATCAGAATGAGGTATATTGCATGGGCCAACTCAAGTTGTAGTAGTAGTTGTCATTAGTAGTAGTAATAGTCGTTAATTCAGAAATAACACACACAGTTTGTATAGTCACAGGGGATGTTTATTTCTTTGATGCACAGGGATTTTTTTCAGAGAGAAGGAAAGAGAAAGAGAAAGAGAAAGAGAAGGAGTATCGTCAAATTATTCTATCTTCTAACATAGTATCCTGTTGTGTACTGCTGTCTCACAGACCAACGTCTGACTCCCACTAGACCCAAGGGTAAAAAGAGGCAGATTTTCTCCTCGTTCCGGCGTCACATCCATTTTCAGTCAAAACCCGGAATTTCCGTTTTTATTTTTAAATCTATTTCCGGGGTCATTCTTCGGGTCAAATTACTGGCAACCCCGCCTAGTGTTTACTATTCCAAATTTTAACCTTTGTTGGTTCTTATTTCTTTTTCTTCTCTTTCTCCTTTCAATCCCTGTAGATCGCAATAATTACGCTACAAAATGCTTAAAGCAAAACAAACCAAATACACTGCCTTTATCGATTTCGGTTTGTGATGTGGCAAACCCATGTTTATCTCCATTTATAAACATTTTTTTTTCCAAAACTTTGCAGTATGCATCTAAGTTTGGTTTGGTTTGGTGGTTGGGTTTTATGGGCATGTCAACCCCTTGTGTTATTTATGCCGAATTACTTCTATTGGTAAAAAAAAAATGTTTATGCTAACAAAGTTTTGAAATAATTTCATTCTTAATGGATAATACAAATTTTGTTTATAAACTCATGTTTTCTATTTAACCCATAGATGGGACCCTAACAGGTACTACCACTCCGGGTCAGAGTGACCAGGGAGCAATGGTGATGAAGGGGAGTTGTTCCACATTCCCCAAACCTCCAAAAACTGGAACCTCACCCATCAGATAGAGTTTAACGTCATTCCCAGGACATGTAGACCCGCAGCCACTGCCTCCTAGCACCCATATGATAAGAAGGACTGGGGCTTGCCATAAGGGCAATCATATAGGTGCTAGGGCTTGACGTGACTAGCCGATTGATCGAAGGGGGCCTCTCCGACCGCCCATCTAGCCTAAGTAAGGGTCTAAGTGGAGTGTTGCAGTTCATGGACTGCTCATCCACCAAGACTCTGTCCTTAAGCATCACGGGTCATCACCCACGTCCAACAGGTGGCCCCATTTGGGGGAGTCTTACCCCTCTGCAGAGGTGCAATCAGTGCATTCTAACTCCCCAGCCGACAGGGCAGTATGCATCTAATATTCTTCTGTAAATTTCATACAGTTTGCACTTCTCAACCATCAAATATTTGATGACAGAACACTGTTCGAGCCCAAAGCACTCTGCTTGGTTTGTCATTATTTTAGATAGCCTGAAAACAGGTAATTTTTTTTTTTTGTGAGACTAAAATAATTTTTGCTTTAAACCAATTCCAAACAATGCAGAGTTTACATTTAAGGAAAAAAATTCTGAAAAAAATTTCATTTTGTTTTTTATTCAAAAAAATTCCCTGAGGGTCTGAAATATATGGTGTAATCAGAGGGTATTGAGATTCAATTTTTGAATTTTTTTAGATTTTAGAATTTAAAATTTAAATGAAGACAAGAAAAAAATGGCTGCTAAGCCAATAGCAGCCCTGCAGCATGTTCCAATTTCTTCCTACTCATTTATACAGATTTCTTCCTGTGGTTTTGTATATGTATCTGTTTCTCTGAATTTTTGAGATGAGGCTTGATAATTAGTATTGGATTATTC
>CM042145.1:87260433-87305242 GCA_023376005.1 Doryteuthis pealeii
ACATATATATATATATATACTTTCATGACAGCTTGTTTTCCAAGTTTGAAAACTGTTTGAAAAATGCTGTATTATGCACATCTGTGTTTGAACTAACTAAAGAAAAAATAAACTGTTGGCTAAAGTGTATCCAGTTATTTAGTGGTCAGTGTTCAATCCCTAAGTTGTGTAGTCCATAAAAGTTGCATAATCTCCTTCATTCAAATGACATCTTGAAAACTAATTAACAAGACAATTTAAGTCTTATGAGATATATCTTATGCACGCATTCCTGGAGATCCTGGAGATCAGTCAACAGAACTGCGGTGAGGAGGCAAGCCATGGAATAGCTTGAAGTTTTACCCCTGGAAAATAATGTTCCATGGGCCACGACAAGAAGGAATGTGTAGCTCTAACGCTGTGGACTTATGCAGAAATAGTTGATGCTCCAACTGCTGAGAAAATGATGTTTTGGATTATTCGGACTATTGTCCTCATCTTCATTGTTATCTGTACAATGTTTCAGCCAATGTGCCCTCCGGCCTTCTTCAGGTATTTCTTGTTGAACTCAGGACAAGAAATGCCTGACAAAGGCTGGAGGGCATATCGGCTGAAACGTTGTACAGATAACAATGAAGATGAGTACAATAGTCCGAATAATCCAAATAATACTAATTATCAAGCCTCATCTCAAAAATTCAGAGAAACTCTGGACTTAAGTTGGCACCTTGCTGAATACCTTTAGTCCTCATCGACCACCTGGATTCTCCCGATCTTAGTTAAAAGCTCCAGTTTTATGATTTTTTTTGTGTAGCCCGGCCAGATTTTGGTATTTCTGGTAAGAGAAAATTCTCTTCTTCAGGTTTTGAATCCATTCCACCTCAACCAGGTTGTTAGCACTTGTGGGGATTAAAAAAATATGAAAATAAAAATGAAATAAAAAACAACAATAAAAAATAAAATAAAAATAAGATAAAAAAACAACAATAGAAAAAAAATTAAAATAAAATAAAAAACAACAATAAAAGTAAAAATAAAAAAAACGAAAAAACAACAATAAAAAAAAATAAAAAAATAAAAAAACAACAAACTCCCATGGGGCCTTGACTGGAAGAACCCCTTTGCGCATGTCCGACTAAAAGGACTGACTCCATAACCCAAAAAGGATACCTTGGTCATTTGAATCTAGGCCACAACTGAGTGTAGGTCGTTTCCTGGCCAGCGATTATCTCCTAGCCACGGCCGACTATGCCCCGTTCAATAAAGCCTGAGTCATAAAACTACCTCTTGCCTTTGTCTCTTTCCTCTTTCATGCCTTTTCATTCCTAAGTTCCATTTCAGCTGACCAGCCTACAAGAAGAAACAACCAGCTTTTATTGGGGTTAAAATACAGTACAAACAAAGTTACCTTAGCCCCATACACTATTTGTTAGTTGGTATTACAATTGATCTGTATTATTCATAGTATACATAAACTTATGTCAGGGACAGCCTTCAAATGCGACATCTGTGGTCGAGAATGTTTTTCAAACATCGGATTTCACAGTCACAGGAGGCGCTGTAACTTCAGGGGCACAAGAACTTTATAATAGTCTTCCGAGACAGAAATGCCATTAATAATGTCAGGAGGATGGAAGATGTCCACATCCTGAAAGACCTTTTGTAGGGCGAATTAGTAAAAGGTTGGTAGACCATGCCTGGAGGGAGAATAGTTGGATTCATACCTTTCCCAGGTGTAGAATAATCATATTAGTTCCAATTACCGTCGAATTGATAAGACAAGGCAACAAATAGTTGTAACTGAATACAAATCTATCTTGCTACAATCCTACTGCAGAATGCCAGGGTATTTATGAAGCCTCATAATATCATAGAAACCAAGCAGCCAATCAGGACTGGTATCACCCAAATACATGAATGGATTATCCTTGATTTCCATAAATACCAACTGTCTTGGGCACTGGTTCAGTTGTGCTTAGCTAGTTGATGTTGTTCAAACCAACAGTACATTAACTCACTTCAACACCAGGTAACGCTCCACCTCATGCGCAAAAACAATCTCCCTGGTCTAGCACCAGCATAAAGGGGATAGACTCCCTCACTTGTCTGGCTGATACCAACAATAAGCAACGTACTTGATAAGGAAGTGCTTGTCACCGGGGATGTAGAGCAACCCCATAATTCATATCTGTATGTCAACCTGATATTTTTTTTTCCTTTTTCTTCTATTGACAATTTGACAGAATGCCAAATAAGTTGCCAGTGGGACTCAAACCAACAACAGCACTGTAACCTCACGACCGGAAACATTTAATGGAACTCAAATGTCTGCCCGAGGCAAGTGAAGAACAAATCACACTAAATTAGCTTCCATTTTCTTGGCATAGTCTGCTAGGAACACTCACTTCAATTCTATGACAATAACACACAGTCGTACAAAATCCTGGAAATATGAAAATAGAATCAGTTCAATGTATTTACATGTGTATAATACGAAATGTAGATGACCTGTATGTAATGTGCTGACATTATTTGCAAAAAAGGGATAAAAGTATAGTCATTCAATTTTTTTTTTTTTTTTTTTTTTTTTTTTTTTTTGCAGGACTCTCTCAGAGGCAAGACTATCATAATATCATGAAGGTCTTGGCAAAAGTGTAGCTGAGGGTTTTTAAAAATGACCCCAAGGTTCCTGATCATCCCCAAAAGCTTTATAAATCCTACTAAGGTGAGCCAAAAGTTTTGCAATATTTTGGCATGTGCTAGTTTGCAGTGAGTATCTGACCTGCATCTAATGTGGCAACGTTACCTGCAAAAAAAGTTGGGGGATTTTTTTGGAAGAGGTGTAGCTGAGGGTTATTTGAAAATGACCCCAAAATTCCTGATCATTCTCAAAAGATTTGCTTACGGTTCCCACAAGAACACCAAAGTTAAACAGCGATGAACCTGTTCAAAACTTAGATGGGTGACCATTTAAGCAACAGCAGGTATTGTAAATAAACTGAATATCCAAATGACTAGATTCAGTATTAAATGACCTAGTTTAAATGTGCTAGTTTACAGTAAGTATATTATGAGACTGGAGCAGGAGAGGGGGCTGACGTGTAGCTGAGGGTTATTTAAAAATGACCTCATAGTTCCTGATTGAAAGGAAGCATACCCAAAAACTTACAGATACTACAAGGGTGAGCCAAAGGTTTTGCAATATTTTGATACAAGCTAGTTTGCAATGCATATATATATTATATATATATATATATATATACGTCATAACAGAAAAAATTACAGAAACACGCACAACCTAAGTATATATATATATGTGTATATGTGTATATATATATATGTATATCAATATATGTATTGATCAAAGCCTGAAGAAGATACCAGAATATCTGAAACACGTGTTGCGTATGTGAAATAAAAAGAATAAAATGTTTTTCTGAGAACGATAGATTTTGCGGACCTTCTTCTTTTTTTATAAAATATTACATTTTCTCCCGTTGGAACCAGAACAACATTTATTATATATATATATATATATATATATATATATATATATATATATGCATTGCAAACTTAAAATGTATATATATATATATAATTATATATATATATATATTATATATATATGTGAAGAAAAGGAAAGTGAATCCGACGGTATGTAGTATATTTAAGAAAATTGAAAAAACACAGGTTTGAATAAGTTGAGTGGTAAGTTTATTGGCCAACACTGCAGTGCTTCGATCTATTAATTAGATCATCTTCAGGGAATTGTTGGTATATGGAAGGTGAATAAAAATTTTTATCACAGAATAACGAGAAAAGCAAGTGATAGTCCTTGTTTATCAGTCTGTTCAAAATTTGAAGTCTGAAGAAAGGACGCATATATATATATATGTAGTGAAGGATAAAAATGTTTACTTTATTAGCAAACACCTGCCACATGCTTCGTTGAACACTTGATTTTCAAAAATGGGCCTTCCCCCCAAAAAAATCCAGCCTGATTTATTTCAGTTCCTAAAGTTTGCCACGCAATTTTCCAGCACACGAGAATCTCACAGTTTTACAGTTTTTTGAATGGTGGTGGTGGTGGGGGGGGGGGGCAGACTGCGTCCACTATAAGTAGATGGTTTGCTGTCATATTTGTGGATGCGTGTGGTGCAATGGTTAAAGTCATGGGAAATGGACTCAAAAAATTGAGTGAATGAAAAATGAATACTCAACAAGAATAAATGAAATAAAACATCTTTGGCATAAAATAACCCAACATGGTTGACATGCCATAAAATCCAACTGACCAACCTGAAACTTTATGATTCCAAGGAAGTGGGTATAAATTAAGACAGACAGTCATACACAATAATGATGTATACTTATATATCTATATTTTATGGAAGTGTGTGGTGTAATGGTTAAAGTCATGGGAAATGGACTCGTCGCCCCAAGTTCAAATCCTGGACATGTTAATTGCTTTTCACTTAGTGCTAATACCCTTGGGAAAGGTATGAATACTACTCTCCCTCCAGCTATGGATAAATAGTAGGGCAGACTGGGCTCTTTAACCTTGGTTAGGCAACCAGTCTGGGAGAAGGAAAACTCTGAATTCAAACCTGTTAAATTTCCACTTAAGAAATTGACCTTGTGTCACATCCTGCTCATGCGGATGGGTTGGTAAATATATATTTGTGCCTTGCTTCATCTTATGTGTGATTTAAAAATTGCACAGATGAATGGACTCGCTCGTCAATTTTGGCACATGAGTGTTTATCCAATGAACAACCCACACAGTGGTTTTGTTTATAGTGGTTTATAGATGGCAATAAAGATGAGGACAATAGTCCGAATAATCCAAATAATACTAATTATCAAGCCTCATCTCAAAAATTCAGAGAAATAGTATGATGATGACAGTCTTTTAGTTGAGAAGAAATTAAGATTTTATAGATAATTGTTAGGAGGGATATAGATATTTCAGGGGCGATACTGCAAAAGTCAAGGGTATGTAGGAACGTCCTTGCTATGTTCATTAGCAGATCAGCCAATGGCAAGGTGTGTAGCATCTATTGTAAGCATTTGTCAGACATGCTTCTCTAGCAATGTTATAATATGCATTTAGAATTGCAATGGACTACCAGGTATAGATATCTATCAATATACAAAATGCTTTAAAATTGTAACCTGCATAAAGAAATCAATACCTACACTGGCTGACAGTAATAGTAGGCTTATCAAAATATGATTATGATTTTGGAAATCCAGGTAGGTATTCATCATGAAAGAAATTGGAGATGGGGTGGTGGGATGAGACAGCCAACACCAAAACGGACTTTTGCAGGAACTTGATTATTAAACTTTGGCAACAAAATATAGATAGATATATATTTACCAACCCCTCTGCACGAGCAGGAGTTGGGTTTGTGGTATTCCTTGTGCACCAATTCTTTCCTATCAACTGTGCCAAAAAGTGCGGAATGGTCCAACACAAGCCTTCACCACTATAAACAAAACCACTGTGTGGGTTGTTCATTGGATGAACACTCATGTGCCAAAATTGACGAGAGAGTCCATTCATGTTTGCAATTTTTAAATCACACGTAAAATGAAGCAATGCACAAATATGTATTTACCAAACCCTCCACACGAACAGGATGTGACACAAGGTCAATTTTTTAAGTGGAGTTTAACAGGTTTGAATTCAGAGTTTTTCTTCTCCTAGACTGATTGCCTAACCAAGGTTAAAAGAGCCCAGTCTGCCTTACTATTATCCATAGCTGGAGGGAGAGTAGGATTCATACCTTTCCAAGGGTATTAGCACTAAGTGAAAAGCAATTACCCCATCCAGGATTTGAACTCTGGTGATGAGTCCATTTCCCATGACTTTAAGCATTAGACCACGCACTTCCATAAAATATAGATATATAAGTATACATCATTATTGTGTATGACCGTCTGTCTTACTTTATACCCACTTCCTTGGAATCAAAAGTTTCTGGTTGGTCAGTTGGATTTTATGGCATGTCAACCATGTTGGGTTATTTTATGCAAAGATGTTTTATTTCATTCATTCTTGTTGAGTATTCATTTTTCATTCACTCAATTTTTTTTTATACGCATTTTTTTAAAACTCACTTTTTGATCTATTTAACTCTTTGCCTACCAAATTTCATCCACAGCTATACCAAATTTTCTTGGTATTTTTACCTGTATGATGGGATATTTCAAAGTTCACTATCTATTCACCTCAGAACTCATTCTATTCAAATAAAACCCTATTATCATTGTAATCTAAGTCCTTCTGTACAGTTATAATGAATTAACCATCAGTTTTTGTACTTTGCTTGGGTAGGATTGCAGTAGTGGGAGAGCTGCTGTGAGCGGTCTAAAGTAGGCAAAGAGTTAACCCATAGATGGGACTTTAACAGGTACTACCACTTTGTTTGATCAAAAAGGCATTGAAGAACTTTTGAAGATCTCATTCAAATAATGACAACATTTTTTTTGCATGCCTATCAATGAGGAGTGAAGGATTTGTATAAATCCGAAAAAATGTGGTTGAGAATAGAGGAAAGTGTGGATATAACAACACAAAACGGTATAAATTCAATTGATATTTTGCCTCATTATTGGATGAAGCTTCTTCAGAACTTTATTGACATAAGTAACTGTACATTCAGCTTTTATAGTGAAAAGGTGAATGGTGAAGGGTGAGGGAAAGTCGGTGGGGTTGGTGTGTAGGGACTTTTATTTTTCTATGGGGTCAGTCGGTTGACTTAGAAGAGAATTTGATATTTGGAGTGTGGGTCAAATGTGTTGATGTGTATCAGAAGAAAATTTGATAGTTGGGGTAGGTCAGTGTAAGGAGAAGTAGGTCATTGAGTAGTGGTGTATGTAGTCATCAGGATCTGTTATTATTTCTATTCTCAACCACATGCCTATCAATATAATTTTTCTTTTTAATGATTAATGCTTCACGTGACGCTTATCAGATTGATAGGTGTCCAGGAACAATGTCATTATTTGAATGAATCTTCAAAGTTCTTTACATTGTTACAATATCCTTATTTTGATTAGTTTTTTTCACTAATTATTTAATGAAACCCACTTTATATTGTTTCGATATCATTTCTAATCAAAAAATATTTTCGAAATTTGATTTTGTTCGAAAAGAAGCTAATTTATTTGAGACTCACTATCGACACTACTATTTGTTATAAAAATGATTAGAAAATAATAGAACAACTGAAATTTACTCTTCTATCACTCCTGTCTTTCATTGCTAAATGGAATTCGAAATTGATAAATGTGTCATGCTAGTGTTGAAAAAGTGGAAAGAAAAAACAATAATGGAATACAACTATCAAATCCGGACATTACAAGAACACTTGGAGAAAAAGAAAAGTCAATTACATAGGAATCTTAGAAGCGGAAAACCGTCAGAAACAGAGATGAAAGAAAAAGTTAAAAAGAAATACCCAAGAAGAATCTAGAACTCAAAGAATACACAGAAAAGAGCAAGGAAAGATTAATTACAGCAGTCAATAAGAGTAGCTTCAACATGTGAACAAAACAGAAAAAAAAAAAAAAAAAAAAAAAAAGAGATCTTCGAAATTCTTCGGCAACAAGATAGATATATAAGTATATGTCATTACTGTGTATGACTTTCTACCCTTACTTCTACCTACCTCCTTGGAATTGCAAGGTTCCTGTTCAATACTGGTTGTTTGATTGGTTGGTGGTTTTATGGCATGTCAACCCTTTTTGATCTATTTTATCCATAAATGGTAACTTTAACAGTTACTATCATTCCGCTTGATTAAACAAAGCACTAAAGAACTTTTGAAGATCTCATTCAAATAATGATGTCAGTATGATTTAATTTTTTATGATCCTTAGCTCAGCCAGTAGATCACTCAGCACATGAGTAACACGGATTGGGTAATCTGATCCTTGCAGTAAAGTGGAAGCTGATGGTATGTGTGGTGCTGCACCCCAGCAAAAAAAAATCTCCTGGGTCTTGCACTAACAAAAAGGGGATATACTGAAAAAATATCAAACTATCTTTTTGGTATAAATACTGTTCAATATATGTGAAATAATAATAGAAAAAAATTCTTGTCATAGATGCAGTGCCACATTGGGATATTGATCTTGCTATAAAAAAAATCAGAAATCATAATAACTTAAAATTGGTTGACTTTGAGATTTTTTGATAGCATTTTGGTGTTTCATGGGCAAACATCCTTTTATAAACCAATTTTTAGTTGTAGGGAAGCTCTAGAACTCATTTTACAGACAGAAATATATTACAAAAAGTCACCATTTTTTGTGAACGCTACCAAATTTGGAGAGCTAAAGATCAACATAACTCCACCAATTTTTGGAATTGGAAGCTCAAATTTTGGGGAATGTCTAACTTTAACACTATCCACAACTGTACAAAATTTCAGAAAAACTTCAGAAAAGGGGGTGGGTTACAATTTTACTTTTTTCTGGATGATTTGACATGGAATTACCCATATATCATTTTGTTGTATGGTGAAAATTTAATTTCTTGCACAATTCCCAGTGGATCATCTTT
This sequence comes from Doryteuthis pealeii, assembly GCA_023376005.1. NCBI lineage: Eukaryota > Metazoa > Mollusca > Cephalopoda > Myopsida > Loliginidae > Doryteuthis > Doryteuthis pealeii. The sequence goes on from CM042145.1 coordinate 87,268,988, forward strand.
CCCACCCAGTTGTATTATTATTATTATCATCATCATTATTATTGTTATTATATTCATCATACATTTGTATATTGTATTGTTCAGAATATTTTGACATCTACAATTTGAGGTGATTTTGTTTTGGGCAGAATGTTGTACTGTGATTTTATCGGGAAATATCTGGAAACTTAATCTCTTTGATTCCGTTGGAGGTCACCCCCATGTCAGCCATTTGTTTTACTTGACATTTTCCCACTTTATTCCTGTTTCTTGTCTTCAGTGTCTGACAACCACAGCATGATGCTTTCATTCTCTTCCTATAATATATATATATATATATATATATATATATATATATATATATATATATGTGTAGAATTAAACAAAAGACACATCTGTTTTTACAATTTTATTTTTGATCTTTTCGAGTTTTCTGGCCAACTTTTTAATATTTGGGTGGAATTCGTGGATAAGTCCACCAAAGTTCAAGTCCTGAGTACTTTTGGCACTTCAAATTACAGAAAAATTCTAACAGAAAATACACACATTCTGGACAAAGAAAAAAAATAAACAAAAACTCCAAAATACTAGAAGCTCTATACATAAAACAATACAAACCATCCTTAAACAAAATTAATTTCCAATGCAGTACACACATTTTAAAATGCCTATAACACCTTTCTCATCAATCCTTCTCCTTCCAGCCTACACATTAATATAATTAAAAAAAAAAATGGAACACATCACCACTGATGATGGCACTTCGAAGTGCTGAAAGTACTCGGGACTTGATCTTTGGTGGACTTATCCACGAATTCCACCCAAATATTAAAATGTTGAACAGAAAACTCAAAAAGATCAAAAATAAAATTGTTAAACAGGAGATGTGTCTTTTGTTTAATTCTACAAGTATAAATGAAAGAATGCTGCCCAAATACACACACACACACACACACACACACACATATATATATATATATATATATATAATATATATACAAATGTCAAACATGGTGTGGATGACTATATATATGTATATTAATATATATATGTATATATATATATATATATATATAATATATAATAGTAATCCACAGACACCGTGTTTTGATGTATCATGTCTTCTCAGCATGGCTAGACTTAGCAGACTACCTTAGCAGACTACCTTAGCAGACAACTGATTTTTCATCACTCAGTCCTTAACCTCTGAGGGTCTCGGCCTGTCAGCTGGGGCAGAAGAATACACCAACTGTACCCCTGCAGAAGGGTAATATCCCCCCCCCACACACACACTGTGATTCTTAAGGATGGAATCCTGGTGGCTGAACAGTCAATGACATGCAACACTCCACTTTGGCCTTTATTTAGGCTAGACAGGCGGTTGGAGAGTTCCCTTCCGATCAATCAGCTCGTCAAATCAAACCCTAGCACCTATATGATTGTCCTAACCCTATTGTTCTTATGGTAATCCCCATTTGCATTTCACTTAGTGCTAATACCCTTGGGAAAGGTATGAATCTTACTCACCCTCCAACTATGGGTAAATAGTAGGTCAGACTAAGCTCTTTAACCTTGGTTAGGCAACCGGTCTAAGAGAAGGAAAACTCTGAATTCAAACCTGTTGGACTCCACTTAAGAAATTGACCTTGTGTCACATACTGCTCATACGGAGGGGTTGGTAAATATATATACGATCCTTTGGTTATCTCCCTTGTTGGCATAAGATTCTTTTTAAATTGAAATAGATCACTAAGTAGCCTATTCTAGTAGTGACCACCCCGAACAGAGATTTAACAGGTTTGAATTCAGAGTTTACCTTCTCCTAGACTGGTTGTCTAACCAAGGTTAAAAAGCCCTGTCTGTCGTACTATTTACTCATAGCTGGAGGGAGAATAGTTGGATTCATACCTTTCCCAAGGGTATTTGTGCTATGTGAACTGTGGTTTCGTCCAGGATTTGAACTCGGGTTGACAAGACCATTTCCTACAACTCTAACCTGTATACCACTGCACTCTCCAATTCTCGATTCTTTAGAATGTTATTTTACTTGGTCATAGAAATGTGCAACTATTAGAAGAAATAAGTGGTTCTGATTTCTATTTTAGACTGCCTGTATATGTATTCTCTTTTATTTTCATTTTATGGCATGTCAACCCTTGTTGGGTTATCTTATGCCAAAGACGTTTTGTTTTATTCATTTTTGATGGATATTGAAAATTCTTTTTTTGAACTCAATTTTTTTTAAAGCACATTTTTGTTAACTCATTTTCTTCTATTTAACCCATAGATGGAACCCTAACAGGTACTACCACACCAGGTCAGAGTGGACATGGAAGTAATGGCAATGAAGGGGTACTCCATAGCTCCAGAATTGAAACTTCACCATTAGATACTGTTTAACATCATACCCAGGACACCTTTATATATATATATATATATATATATATATATATATATATATAGATGAGAGGTATCCAAAACTTGGTAGTAAGGGATGATTCTATATGTGATTTCTAAGATACACTGTATTATTATTGTATGATCCAGTATGTATAAATACAGTGAATCTTTAAATCACTACAGAGAGCTCAGTGTATAATAAACTTTTTAGATTATATACAGAGCAATATTTATCTTAGAAAGGAAAGAAAAACTCAACATCATAATTCCATAATAAATCTATTTTGACCAAAATTGGGGCCTATATAAATCTAAGTTGATTTAATATAGCTCCCCAAAATCCAGTCTCATCAGATGGAAGATCAGGTTATTTGAATTGCATAACTGAAAAATTTTACTTCTCAAAAAAAAAAAAAAAAATATATAATATATATATATATATTATATATATATATTATTAAAATGTAACAGTGTAACAATATGCATATATATTTATATATTAATATTGATAATATCATCATCATCATCATGTCACACTATTAGCACGGATATCCATGACAATCTCTCTCCAGCAATCTCTATCACTCATTGTTCTCAGGGAGGTCCTCTGTGCAGCATCCAGTGGCACACCAGAGTGGGCCAGCCAGCAAAGATGTACATTGACCAGCTCTGTGCAGATGATAATATAGTGTGCTATATTTATAAATTAAGAGTGTTCAATATCATTGATAGAGCATACAAGGTAAACCAGCCTTCCCATCATGCCCCACAAAGTAGACTAACCCTCCCGTAATGCACCAAAAACTTAACCACCCTTCCCATGATGCACCACTCAACAGTATAAAAGGAAAAATGATAACAGACATAATTAACTGTTGAAATCACAGAGGTTAGAGACTGGTAGTTACCAAATGCCGTTGGCCGGTGGTGCGTATTATAGATAGATAGATAGATAGATAGATAGATGGAGTGTATATTTCAGATACCGATACGTTATATAATGATGAGATGTCAATAATGCTAGCTGTACCAATATTCATTTCCTACATTTTGATAATGATTTTTGCATATCTTCCAACTAATGCAACTGTCCTGCAACCTAATTTTTTTTTCTATTTGGTTACCATGGATACTTGGTAATAACGCTGAAAAACTGTTGCAGACAACTGCATTGGAATGTACTGAGAACCAACAAAGCGAGTGGTTTTTTTCAGGCAGATAGGCAAGAAGATGGAGGAGTGGAGTGGCAGTGGGGAGGTGGGTGTGGGGTGGGGGTGACGGTGGCGTGGGGAGGTGAGGGGAGGGGGATGCAAATGTGTGATGGAGGATGGAGATGCATGTATAATACTTGAAACTCTCCCTTCCATCCCTCACCGATCCCCCCCCCCACACATACATACACAAAAAAATAAAAAAATTAGCAAACCAAATCAGAATAAAAAAAAAAGAAAAAAAAGAGAAATTTAGGATAATGACTTTTCTATAGTGCAAGCATTATTAAGACATATGTACTTATATATATATATATATATATATATAAATATATATATATATATAATCTTATCTGGTGCATATGTTGCTGCACACAGATGCACACACACATGCACACACACATGCACACACATACTTTATTAATAATCATTTATAATCAATATGTTTTAATCAATAGTCCATAACAGCTGTTTCATGTTTAACACAATTATTCTAATAGAAGTTCTTTTGTTATTCCAATCTCATATATTTATTTTCAAAATAAAAGAACAATGTATATATAATAAAAAAATATATATATACATAAACCGCTAGGATTATCTAAAGCTAAAATGTAAAAAGTGCTCGATACCTAAGTAGAGCAAATAATAAAGTTAAAGCTAATGAGTCAGATATAACTACTAATAGTTTCACTTAGTAGCTCATCAGGGCAAGAATCAGATTTATATTTTAGCTTTAGACAATCCTAGCAGTTTATATATATATATTTTTTATACATAGTTTTTTTCTTTCTTTTGGCCAAGTTCTATAGTGTTAATTGATTATTTTCAGTTGGTGCGACCCACTTGGTCTTTTCTTTTTTCATTTTTCCCCAGGTGAAGTTTGGTAGTATATTTTTACTAACAAACTATTTGCCAGCTTTTTTTTTCTTACTGCAAGGGTTTACTAATAGATAGTATATATATATATATATATATATATATATATAATATATATATATATATTACACACACACACACTCAGGAAGCACATTGTGTAAGGGTTAGAAATGGACACGGTGACCTGAGATTAAATCCTGGATGAGGCTGTTTGCATTTCACATGGCACTAAAACCCTTGGGAAAGGTATGAATCCAACTATTCTCCCTTCAGCTATGGGTAAATGATAGGGCAGACTGGGCTCTTTAACATTGGTTAGGAAACCACTTTAGGAGAAGGAAATCTTTGAATTCGAACCCATTAAACTCTGCTTAAGAAATTGACCTTGTGTTACATCCTACTCATGTGGGGTTTGTATCTTTAAGGAATTCTCTAAAATATATTCAAACAAAAATATTCCAGGCCCCTCGGTACACAAACCTTAGCTGACACTAGACATCACACACTGACCTACACTCACTCTGACTTTCAAATACCATTCCCCACATACTAAGCCCACCCCTACTTTTCTCATTCCTATATACCACACACCAAAACCCTCCCCTCTTTCCTCCTTTACCCAATTACCTTTTCAGTATAAAAGCAGAATGTACAATTTTGTCTCAATAAAATTTTGATAAAAGCTTCAGCTAAACAATGACGCAAAATGTCAATTGAATTTAGTTTGCTGTGTTGTATATCCACTTTTTCCTCTATTTTCCACCATATTTTGTCGAATTTATTCAATCCTTCACTTCATATATATATATATATATATATATATATATTATATATATTATGATCATAGAGAGTTACACTATTATATTTTCTTTCTAATGCTCTTGGGAAAGTTATAAACCCCCACCAGCTATGGGTTAAATAATACCATTACTGTTCTTCTACAATGTTGGCTTTGGAAGTAAATAACCCATGAAGTTTGATATGCCATTAAAAACAAACCAAACCAAACCAAACCAAATCAAACTTTGATTTAAATGCAATTTTAACAAAAAATGCATCATAGAAAGCATCTCACGTTGTGTAATGGTTAGCAAGCTAGATTCACAGGTGAGTTCGATTCTCACTGGGCGCCCCATATTTCTGGCCTTGTGCTACATCTAAGCTAAGCTTAGTAAATAACTAATAATAAGGAACAACAAATAATAATACAAAACAGTAATCACAACCAAGTCATAGTGAAAGCACCGCTTCCTGGTAGATAGTTAAAAGTTAAGCCGTGATTAGCCTATTCAATATCTATTTCATAAAATAAAATGGAGTGGGAGTAGACTTCATAAAAAAAAAGATTTCCCCTAATATATTTTAGAAAAAAAATATTTTAAACATATTTTCATCAAAAAGTAAATAATTATAGAAATTTTCATGAAAATGGGACAATTAATTGATTTTTCATAGAATTTTTTTAAAAAAGCCTCTAGTCATAATTTGTTTTTGGCTACATTAAATTTCAATTGATTTTACAGTGCAAAAATGTAAACATTGTTTTTCGTTTATAATTTTCATTATTTCCGTAAGCTGAAAAAATGTTTTTAAAATCATCATGATTTTGTTTAATGTTTCATTGCGTTAAACATAGAGAGGATAAATTTCACAGGGAAAATTGGTGATACCTACAATAAACAAATATTCTTAATTTCAGTAAATATTAATATATAATTAAGCAACAATAGATAATATAAACAACTTGAATCCATTGTTTATCAAAAATGACTTGATTCTGCAATTTAAATAACTTGAAAAAAATGTTGATATGCCGTTACAATTTTTGTGTCCATTCATTTAGGCTTCAAGTGAAAGCACTTTACTGTGGAGATCCCTTGTATTAAGCAGTGGCTATTCTTTAGTGAAGAATCGTTTGGTTGTTCCTTGGTGTCCCTTAGTGTTGGGTAGAATCCTTTGGTTGTTCCTTGATGTCCCTTCATGTTGAGTAAAATCCTTTGGTTCTTCCTTGGTGTTTCTTAGTGTTGATAAGAATCCTTTGGTTGAGCAAAGTCCTTGGTTGCTGGTTCGTTCGGCAATGGCAAATATGTGCAAATGAATGGTTTTCCAGATCGGCGATTAAATAGATAATCATGATGATTAATCTTAGAGATTAAAAAGGCAAATTCACATTGTGATTGTTATGATTTCTGTGGCCATTTTCAAGGCATGCCCCGAAGAAGATCTACTTAACAGATCGAAACACTGCAGTGTCGGCTAATAAACTTACCACTCATTTTTATTTAAACCTGTGTTTTTTCAAATTTCTTACTATATATATATATATATATATATATGAGAAGTAAACAAACAGACGATGTTTGTGATATGGCTATTTTCAGTCGACAATATTTGGGAGAATATGTGTTTAATTGAAGTCGAACCTAATTTATGAAAGTTAATTAATTAATAATTAATTAATTAGGCGGGATTACCTATTTAAATTTAAGGCTAAACAAATCGAGAAAAATCAATCTCTGTATGTACATTTCGGCCTATTAGGCCTCATAATTAAACACATATTCTCCCATATATATATATATATATATTGTTGTAATGGGGTCTGCGTATGCTTCTTAGTTGATATATGTGTATTTATATATACTAGCAAATATATGCACCCTCCGGGTGCAAGTATTTGAATTTTAATGTAATAAAATATGTTAAATTTGAAATACTTTTGAAACTAAATAAAAATCCAAATAAAATGATTTGAAACAGAGGGGGTATAATCTAAGAATAGAACAACTTTGAAACTAAGTCTTCCATCATTTTTCATCACTCCCTCCTTTTATTGCTGATTTTTTCCTAATTTAACTATTTAGTTAAATTAGGAGGTAAAGAATAAAATTACTGTTATTTCTTTATATTAAAGGATTTCTTTTAAGATTTATCCCCGAGTTTTTTGCTCATATTCATTAAGAAAAAAACAAACAATTAGAAATCAATAATACCAAGCGCATATTTAATAAAATTAAACTTTTAATATCAATATGCAAATTAGCTTTCCTGTTCACACTGTAACCCGCTATTTTGTTGCATATATAAATACAATTGCATGTTATTAGAATGTAGATAAAGTCAAAAGTATTAATAAGGTATAACAATTTTATCAATAACTGAGGTTTAAATAAAAATGAATTCATGGTGAATGTGACGTCAATAACTAAGGGAATTGTGACTTGAGTAGTGATTTAGTTTCGGCTTCAGACAGACAAACCTACAATCTCCATTATAATAAGATATATCTGTCTATAATACATATAGTTTGGGATTTAGTATGAAACATTAGGTGTGAAATATCAAGAAGAAACTCAGTTTTTGAATGTTAAGTTTCGTTTTATTATCATTAAATTTTTGGGGATGTTTAAGCCCCTTCTCTGGAACGGATAGTCTGGCTGATCTGGTCTTTGTAGCTTCTATATATACTCTTTATTGATGTTGAGTATATATAGAAGCTACAAAGACCAGATCAGCCAGACTATCCGTTCCAGAGAAGGGGCTTAAACATCCCAAAAAATTTAACGATAATAAAATGAAACTTAACATTCAAAAACTGAGTTTCTTCTTGATATTTCACACCTAATGTTTCATACTAAATCCCAAACTATACGTATTATAGACGGATATATATATATATATATATATAAACACACACACACACACACACACACACAGATATATATATATATATATATATATATACGTCATCGGGGCGGCCTAATGTCGGTAGGAGCCATACATCAAAGGAGTCTATCCCCTTTTCACTAGCGCTAGACCAAGGAGATTGTTTTTTGCGTTTGGGGTGGAGCACCACACCTAACATCAGCTCCTTACTTTAGCACACAGATTCGTGTGCTACTCATACACTGAGTTGACGAGGGCCGGTATTGAACTAGGAACCTCATGGTTACCAGCTGAACGCTCGAACGACTGAGCTAACCCGGCCCTTATATATATATATATATATACTAGAAAAACATGACACGTTGAGTCACCCATTCAGCTCTGGGTAGATACTTGAGATTAGGGAAAAGGGAGTATGCAAAGGGAGTTAGCAAAGTGATTACAAATTTAAAAAAAAATAAAAATATGCCTTGACAAAACCTCAAAATCATTTTGTTAGCTTTCTAAGAAAGGAAATGTTTGACCTCATTTTAACTCTGGGTTGCTGGTTGTGAAATTTAACATAGAAATACATTTCAAATTCTCTCTCTACTTTTCAGAGAACTAACATTATATAATGAGGAGGTAGTCAAGAGATACATAGGGGAAGAAAGAGATAGACACAGAGTAAAGTAAGAGATTGGGTTGGTTTTGAACTTAAATGCAAATTACAACTAATTAGAACCAATTAAAACAGAATTTTTTTTCAAACATAATTTGATCCTAAAAGTAAGGAATAATTCAGTACAATTTTCACGTCATTAAACTAAACAGTAAAAAAGCCTTTAGGAAGCAAAAGTTGATTAACTCAGCTTTAGTATGATAATAGATACATATATATAATAGGAATTCACTTCTGCAGTTGCCTGTAATTAATCAATATCTTGATTAATTCATTGCCATTACCCTAAAGATCCTTATGATGAAACTTAATTAGATTATTTCTATATGCACCTTATATTATATATATATATTATATATATATATATATATATTATATTTTTGTATTTGTGTCAGTGTATTCCAAAGTGATTTCATTTACCAGCTAATGTTACATCTGCATATTATACATTGTACAAATGTACATTTCATACATTAAATGTAACAAACATTTTGGGACAGGAGTAGACAATCATAGATTGTGTGAACCATAATATTTGTTAGATTTGCATATACATTCATACATTAAATGTAACAATTATTATGGACAGATGTATCATTTTAATTCCTTTGTCTCATAATAGTTGTTACATTTGTATATGAATTTCATACATCAAATGTAACAACTATTATGGGATGGATGTAGCATTTAATTCCTTTGTCCCATAATAGTTGTTACATTTGTATATGAATTTCATACATCAAATGTAACAACTATTATGGGATGGATGTAGCATTTTAATTCCTTTGTCCCATAATAGTTTACATTTGTATATGAATTTCATACATCAAATGTAACAACTATTATGGGATGGATGTAGCATTTTAATTCCTTTGTCCATAATAGTTGTTACATTTGCATATAGATTTTATACACTAATGTAACAACTATTATGGATGGATGCAGCATTTTAATTCCTTTCTCCCATAATAGTTGTTACATTTGTATATGAATTTCATACATTAAATGTAACAACGATTATGGGATGGATGCAGCATTTTAATTCCCTTGTCCCATAATAGTTGTTACATTTGTATATGAATTTCATACATTAAATGTAACAACTATTATGAGATGGATGTAGCATTTTAATTCCTTTGTCCCATAATAGTTGTTACATTTGCATATAGATTTTATACACTAAATGTAAACTATTATGGGACAGATGTATCATTTTAATTCCTTTCTCCCATAATAGTTGTTACATTTGCATATAGATTTTATACACTAAATGTAACAACTATTATGGAACAGATGTATCATTTTAATTCCTTTCTCCCATAATAGTTGTTATATTTGTATATGAATTTCATACATTAAATGTAACAACTATTGTGGGACAGATGTAACATTTTAATTCCCTTGTCCCATAATAGTTGTTACATTTGCATATAGATTTTATACACTAAATGTAACAACTATTATGAGACAGACATTGTAAAACATATAACATATGTTAGGACAAATTTGCAGTTAATTTTTTGGGGGAGTGTTAGTGAAATAGATGTATGGATGCTTCATTGTGGGTGCCATCGAAAAAAAAAAAATTGTTAGAAAAATGGTGAAGCCATGTTTGCCGCTGCAAAAGAGGAAATGTCTGGTCACCTGATTTTGGTTCTTCTTCAATAGAAATATTTCAGCAAGAAAAGAACAGAAAGAAAGAAAGAAAAAAAAATGGAGGAAACCTTTTGGAAGAAATCAACACCCTCCGCATCCCTTACCTCACCCCCCCCCTTTCTATACTGCTTGCTTCAGGCTCTCCACTCGACCCATCACCATTCCACTTCTGATTGATGCAGGAAAGTCTGCAAGCATCAGGAATTTTTTTTATTCCATTTTTTTTTTTCTTTTTTTTTGCTGTTGGCTAAAGAAGGAAAGCAGAGCGGAGAGAGAGAGAGAGAGGAGAGAGAGAGAGAGAGAGAGAGAGAGAGAGAAAGAGAGAGAGAGAGGGGGTAGAGAGGGAGAGAGAGAGAGAGAGAATAAAAGAAAGTAAAGAAAAAAAGACAGAAGAGTCAAAGAGAGAATGAATGAAGGGGAGTGGCAAGAAAGAAAGAAAGAAAGAAAAAAAGAAAGAAAGAAAGAAAGAAAGAAAACAGTAGAGTCAAAGAGAGAATGAATGAAGGGAGTGGCAAGAAAGAAAGAAAGAAAAAAAAAGAAAGAAAGAAAGAAAGAAAGACAGTAGATTCAAAGAGAGAATGAATGAAGGGGAGTGGAAAGAAAGAAAGAAAGAAAGAAAGAAAAGAAAGTAGGCAAAGAAAAAAAGAAAAGAAAAGGGAATGTGTATATAAATGTGTAATAGTTTTTTATTTCTTCTTGTTTAACTTCCATTGCTTCAGCAAATAATACAGTTACTGGGGACTGGTTAATGCAAGAGTGAGTCAAAAGTTTTGCAATATTTTGTTAACATGGGGCACAATTCAGCTGCACTGGATGCTTTTGATAAACAACACTGGTCTGAGAGATGCCAAGTTCGCCTGATACTCTCTGAATGCTACTCACCATATTTGACTCTATGGCTTAGAACAGGGGTCACCAAACTACAGCCTGCATTTTATCAGACCTGCCGACAGTACTTGAATTTGTAATGTTTTTGATATTGCTTTGAAAATAAATATGTTGGTTAAATTTCTTTTTGTGCATCTGACACCACTCATCCTTGAATATAACATGGAACGATAAATTTTATTTTACATCTTTTTCTCATTGCTTTCGTTCTGGCTAGCAAGTATTGAACACCATAATAATGTGGCCTGCACTCGTTACTTTTTTGATCATCCGGCCCACTGTGAAAAAAGTTTGGTGATCCCTGGCTTAGAATATGACCTTGGAATCCATTAATTTGACCTGTTCCCACTAGATCACTGAAGTTAAGCAGTGATGAGCTTGTTCAATACTTAATTGCAATATTTTATTGACATGAGGCATAATTCAGCAACTCTAGATGCTTTTGACAAACAATACAGGACTGTGAGACACTGAGCTTGCCTGATACTCTCAGAATGCTACTCACCGGATTTGCCTCTATGGCTTAGACTATGGCCTTGAAATCCATGGTTTAAGGCCTACTCAAACATGCCAAATTGTCAAGGTTCTTGGAGCAAAATTTAACCGGTTCCCACTAGATCACTGAAGTTGAGCAGCGATGAGCATGTTCAATATTTTGTTTACAAAGGCACAATTCCGCAGCATCCGGATGCTTTTAAGAAACCTCATTGTACTGTGACATGCAGAGCTTGCCTGATACTCTCCAGATTTGTCTCTATGGCTTAAACCACAGTTTTTCAACCTTTATCATCTATTGCACAGTGAGCTGGGTAATAAATGGATCGAGGTGCACCATCAGTATATAATGGAATAAAAGGTATATATTTTCACAAGGAAATTACTTAAGTAGAAATAACAGTTTCTAAGAAAAAGATTTTCAACCGGTGTGCAAAAACATTAAGATAATAAAACAAAAAAATATATTGGAATAAAATATTTAAATGTAAAAGTAATATAAAAAATATTAAATAGAATAAAAATATGATTTTGATACTCTCCTGATACTCTCAGAAAACTACTCATCAGATTTTTCTCTATGGTTTGGATTATGGCCTTAGAATCAATAGTTTTAGGCCAACCCAACCATGCTTGATTTTCGAAGTTCTTACAGCCAAAAAATACAAACTAATTGGGGTCCCTGCTGAGGTAATTCACCGCCCCCTCTCTATCTTAAGTCTGTGTTAACTTGGAACACTGCTGTTGCTAAGAATAAATATTACATAATTTATGAACAGCTCATAAATTATGAACGTACCTGTAGTTAGAATTTTAAATAAAGTTTGTTAGATTTAAAATTGGAGGTGGGGAATTTTTCATATCCGTCGGGATTATGAGTAACATGAAGATGATCCCAACTGACCTTCCAGTAGAGGCACGCAATTGGGCGCCGTAAGAATAAGTTTTAGGTTAGTTAGTCAGATCCGAGCTGGCACCCTATCAGAGACAATGTCTCTTAGGGTTTGCAACTCACCCGTGGCAGAATCATGGGCAGGGTTGTGTGATAAAGCTTTATTATCATAAAACAACCAACTCTTGTTGTGTTAATTAAATGAAACAAACAATGACCAGCCCAGCCCTGCCCAGCCCAGCCCGAAAAAGAATCAACCCCCAGCAGAGAAGTCAGCCCAACCAGAGAACATGTCGTCCAGAAGACCTAGAAGAAGTAAGCAGAATGTAAAGTAAGACTATCAACTATTATTATCTAATATCTCTCTCTCTCTCTCTCTCTCTCTCTCTCTCTCTCTCTCTCTCTCTCTCCTCCATTATATACCCGAGTATGTTAGAAGGGTATATAACAACAAACCATCATTGCAAGATGAACAATACATACTGAACACTGCTGATGAGGGTGATAATGAGGATGATATTAAATTAAATGAAAACAACAATGACCAGCCTGCCCAGCCGCCGCAGCCCAGCCTGAAGAAGAATCAACCCCCAGCAGAGAAGTAAGCCCAACCAGAGAATATGGCGTTCAGACGAGTAGACCAAGTAAGCCGAATGTAAAGTAAGACTATCAACTATTATTATCTGATATATCTAAGTATCTGTGTCTCTCTCCTCCATTATATACCCAATGTTTTATAAGGGCTATATAACATAAAATGTATTTGCTTCAACTTGTTGTCTGAGACTGTTTTTTGATGTGTGTGTTGTATACCCTCATTGGGTATATACATCGAGAGAGTTCTCGTGTGATAGAGAGAGACTTTGGGTGATAATAAGAGAGACATTAGAGAGAGACTTACTTGTTTGTTACTTCTTTCTATCTTCTTTCTTTTGGCTATGCTCATCTAATGCTGTTTCCTTTACTTATTTGGCCGGTCGCCGTGTCTAGTCTTCTAACTTCTTGCTGCTTCATTTTCTAAGGGCTTCTTTTCAAGTCATGAATTAATTAACTACAAGACTTTGTTTTTCTTTGATCAAACATTTTATTACTGCATTGCCCTAATTCACCGTGTGGTCTGAGTTACAACCTCTCTGCCTGACGTCTGGTTGAAAACTGATTTCCTAACTAACTCTATCACGTGACTCGCGAGATTCGTGCCTCTGGGGTTAGTGTTGGCGTTTTTGGGTTTATAAGGCGTGTGGTAAATAGTCACTTCTACTTATAGACCCACCGATAAGCACGTGACCAACCTATTGTCCAATCACTGGCAGTGCTCTGCTGCTGTTATTATTATTTATACTGGCTGATTCTAATCTTAGCTACTCACATCTACTTGGATCTTCTTGGACGACAGACACTATATCACAGGACTTATTCACTTACCGAAGGATACTATATCACAGGACTTATTCACTTACCGAAGGATACTATATCACAGGATTTATTCACTTACCAAAGGATTCTATAACTCGGGACTTGCTTACTTATTTACTTTGGGTTCTTTGCAACTGGCCAAGTATGTCGGCCAGATACTTAACAGTTAGTTGGGGTTATAACCGTTACTGGTATTTTTCCATCTGAAAAACAATGGCTCTTAGAATTCTCACTACAGGGCTTGTCAAAAACCCATGCCTCCACACAATTATGTAACATGTGTTTACGAGACAAAATGGGTCATTTCATGTGATTCTGTGACAAAGTCACAAGCAATGATCTAAGAAGCTGCATCTGCAAGCCAACCAACCAGATGGTAATCTAAGCTACAATGCTACATATTGCTACTCATGGATTCATTGATGATTCTGTTAAGATATAAAAATGTCTCTCTGTATATATCAGGGTCAAAATATTAGAAAGTAGTATTTTTGGTTCAAGTGTGGGGTGGCAAGAGGTTTAACGTTTTAGGCTAATAAAGGTAGTTGTGGTTATTCTTGGCGCGTGTTCTTAGGGTTTGCTTTTAACCCCATCTTACTTGGTGGCCGTGCTGAAAAGGAATTCATGGAAGGAAGGAAGAGACAAAGACAAAAGGTAGTTTTATGATTTAGGCTTTATTCACATGGAAAGAAAATTTCTACCTGGCCAGTGAAGGATCTGCGCCCATGCCACGTGGAAGAAGACACACATCACAATCATTTCCTAGAGCGAGTTGGAAAGTCTGCTGCATGGCGACAAAGATACGGAGTCGGAGACTTCACCCGAGGCGGGAATGGCAGCATTCGATTCATTAGTTTTGCCAATTTCCCGAAATTAAGTAAAAATTTTCATCAATTTATGTAATACCCCTATTTTCTTTATTTTTTTTGGGGGGGGGGGTTCGTTCAAGCGATCGATTTATCTACTATCACAATTTTTATTTTGTTTTTTATTTTTTTCCTTCAGGCGATCGTCTGTCCTAACATCTCCATACACATCTTTCAAGCGGATAATTTTCCACAAAGTCAAAACATTCGCAATAAAAGTAATAACTTCTCTTGTATCATCATTATTTCATAATAAAGGGTAAAATTTAATTGCTGATGCATTCCTATGACAAAATACTTTCAAACAATCGGGAACTTTTTTCTATCTCAATTGGTTTTGTGTGAACAGCTATTTCTGTTAATTTTGAGATTTTAACAAGCCGATATTTTTCAGGTTGAATAAGTATTTTCACAATTCACTATTTTGTGCAATTTTCTTAGCTTAGAATGAAACAGTAATTCTTAAGAAGCTTTGGTTATCCAATGTATTTTCAATAATTTTAAATATATGAACATAAACAAAAGGAACATATAAATCATTGTACGTTACCTAAGGTTTATTTCAAACAGTAAAATTTCTTGACACAGTTAAGGCCCAAATCAGAATGGCTGAGAGATTCTCTTGGGGGTGGGTTGTGAGTCCTTTTTCCCGCATATTTGCAGAGAGTTCATCCGGTGAAGGCTCATGGGAGTTTGTTATTTTTTTAAAATTCAAATTTTATTTTAATTCCTACACAAGAAGTATTTAGCAACATATCATATCATATTGCTAAAATAAATAAATGGTGGGGTTGAATAAAAGAATAAAAATAAAAGGATAAAAGAATGAAGGAATAAAAGAATGAAGGAATAAAAGAATAAATGAATTTTAAAAAATAACAGAATGAAAGAATAATGAAAGAATAGTGAAAAATTGATTAAAGGATAAAGAATAAATAGATAAAGATGAAGAATAAAAGAAGAAAACAATAAAAGTATAAAAGAATAAATGAATAAAAGTATAAAAGAATAAAAGAATGAAAGAAGAGAGAATAAAAGAATGAAATAATAAGAAAAAAAATTATAAAAGAATAAATAAATAAAAGAATAAGAGAAGAATGGAATAAAAGTATGAAAAAGAAATAAAAGCATAAATGATTGAATGAAAGAATAATAGAATGAATAGAAAAATGGTATAAAAATAGTGAAAACTTGATTAAATTAAAATTAAAAAAAAAAAAAATAGCAAACTCCTATGAGCCTTCACCAGAAGAACCCTCCACGCATGTGCAAAAAAAAAAGGACCCACTTCCGACCCCAAGAGAATCTCTTGGCCATTCGAGATTTATGGGCTTAACTGTATCTAGTCACTACAATTGGCCAGGGAGATATTTCCTTGCCACATGGTGGCTATGACCGGTGAATAAAGCCTAAAGCTCAAATGGCCGAGAGATTCTCTTGGGGTCGGAAGTTAGTCCTTTTTTTCACACATACGCAGAAGGTTCTTTTGGGTGAAAGCTCATGGGAGTTAGTTATTTTAAAAAATTAAAAAATTTTAATTTCATTTTAATCCCCACACTTGTAGTTTGTAGTTTGGATTTAAAATAATTTTTTTGTGACACCAGTCCTGGATCTTTTTTGACATACCTCGTATATTGATTGGTTTGGTTTGTTTTTGTTTTACAGCATATCAACCTCAGTGGGTCATTTAATGCCGATAAAGTTTTTGAAATAAATCAATTCTTAATGGATAATACAATTTTTTTATAAATACATTTTCTATTTAACCCATAGATGGGACCCTAACAGGTACTACCACTCCGAGTCAGAGTGGACCAGGGAGCAATGGTGATGAAGGGTGCTCCACATTCTCCAAACCTCCAGAATTGGAACCTCACCATCAGATAGAGTTTAACGTCATTCCCAGGACATGTAGATCCGCAGCCACCGCCTTCTAGCACCCATATGATAAAAAGGGGTTGGGGCTTGCCATAAGGGCAATAGGGTTGGGAAAATCATATAGGTGCTAGGGCTTGACGTGACCAGCCGATTGATTGGAGGGGGCCCTCTCTGACCGCCCGTCTAGCCCAAGATAGGGCCAAAGTGGTGTATTGCATGTCATGACCTGCTCATCCACCTGGGTTCTATCCTTAAGCATCACGGGTCACCACCCACGGCCAACAGGTGGCTCCATTGGGGGAGTCTTACCTCTCTGCAGAGGTGCAGTCGGGCATTCTAACGCCTCAGCCGACAGGGCGGTCTTATATTGAATGCTTCATTTTTCTGCTCCTGAATTGCAAAAACAGACGATGAGTTTGACAATGTTTTTAATTGAAAATAGTGTGGCTGATAATTTCTGCTGCCTCAATAGTTAAAAATGAAATTTACAAACTAGGTTTTCCGTTGAGACAATGAAGAATTTCTTTGAAAATGTTTAAATTGTTTTTTTTATTATCAATCAGAAAAGTACAAAGAAAAATTAAAGAAATTGAGAGAGTGGGGTACTGTGAGGAAGAAAAAGAAAAAGAAAAAGTCAAAAACAGGGGGAAAAAAGAGAGATTGTAAGAATAGAGAAAGTGGGAGTGCAAAGATTGACTAACAGATATAAAGAGAGTAGTGTAGAGAGAATAAAAGGAAGAGTAATAGATATAAAGAGGGTGGGAGTGCAAGAAGGAAAGGAAAAAGAAAGATATTGGGGTAGATAGTATGAGGAAAATACTACTGGACAGAGAGAGAGACAGACAGACAGACAGACAGAGAGAGTAACTAGGATACATAGCATGATGAAAATACTATAATAGATAGAGAGAGAGGGAGAGGGGGAAACTGGAGTATATACCATGAGGAAAATACATACTATGGCAGAGAGAGAGAGAGAGAGAGAAGCGAGAGAGAGAGAGAGAGAGAGAGAGAGAGAGGGGGAACTAGGGTAGATAGTATGAGAATAATACTACAAGACAGAAAGAGAGAAAGGGAGAGAGAGAGGGGGAGAGAGAAGGAACTGGGTTAGATAGCATGAGGAAAATACTATCAGAGAGAGAGAGATCAAGGGAAAGAGAGAGAGAGTTAGAGAGAGAGAAGGAAACTGGGGTAGATAGTATAATAATACTACAAGACAGAAAGAGAGAGAAAGGAAAGAGAGAGAGAGAGAGAGAAAGAGAGAGAGAGAAAAAGAGAAGGAAACTGGCATAGATAGTATGAGAATAATACTACAAGACAGAGAGTGAGAGAGAGAGAGAGAGAGAGAGAGAAGAGAGAGAGAGAGAGAAAGAAAAAAGAAAGAAAAGAGATGGAGGAAGGATGGAAACTGGGGTAGATAGCATGAGAAAATACTACAGGACAGAGAGAGAGAGAGAGAGAGAGAGAGAGAGAAGAGAGACAGAGACAGAGACAGAGACAGAGACAGAGAGAGAAAGAAAAAAAGAAAGAAAGAGATGGAGGAAGGATGGAAACTGGGGTAGATAGCATGGGGAAAATACTACAGGACTGAGAGAGAGAGAGAGAAAGAGGAGAGAGAGAGAGAGAGGAGAGAGAGAGAGAGAGAAGGAAGGGAGGAAGGAAACTGGAGTAGATAGCATACATAAAATACTACAAGACAGACAGTGAGATAGAGAGAGGGAGATAGATAGACAGATAGATAGATAGAGATAGAGATAGAGATAGAGTGAGAGAGAGAGAGAGAGAGAGAGAGAGAGAGAGAGAGAGAGAGAAGGAAGGGAGGAAGGAAACTGGAGTAGATAGCATACATAAAATACTACAAGACAGACAGAGAGAGAGGGAGATAGATAGACATAGAGATAGATATAGATAGATAGATAGAGAGAGAGAGAGAGAGAGAGAGAGAGAGAGAGAAGAAGGAAGGGGGGAAGGAAACTGGGGTAGATAACATACATAAAATACAACAAGAGAGAGGGAGAGGGAGATAGATAAACAGAGAGAGAGAGATAGATGATAGATAGAGAGAGAGAGAGAGAGAGAGAAAGAGAAAGTGTTTTTTGATAGATAGACAGACAGACAGACAGACAAACAGACAGACAGGATGGATATGAAGAGAAAGAAGAGAGAAATAAAAGAAAAGAAATTAATATAGATATATTATCAGGTGCCTGAATCGATCAATGTGGTGAAGCAGCAGCAGCTGTCTTGTATTGTAGACTTATTTGGGAATATAGATAATACGGCCGATTATTATTGTGAAGCACATGCTCAAACATGCACATGCCCAGTCTGTATGCTTTATATTGCACATCAACACACTGCAGCCGACACACTAACAAACAAACAGCTGCACACATAGAAAGATGAAACTCATAAAGTTAATACCATCTCCATATTCAGGTTAACCCACCCGTTCAATGCATAATACATATAAACACACGTCAGGTTTAATTCCCTGGCCAGGAAAAGAGCAATGAATTACTGGTTGGAAAGTTTTATTTAGACAAGATACCTAAAAGCAAATTACTTTCTCAGAGAGAGAGAGAGAGAGAGAGAGAGAGAGGAGAGAGAGAGAGAGAGAGAGAGAGCAGTAAGGATTTAACTTCCTATTTAGTATCAACGGATCTGCGAGACTAGCTTCCGGGGGCCAGGAAAAGACCAGTGAACTACTGGCTGAGAAGTTTTATTTAGACAAAGTACCTACTTTCTGAGAGAGAGAGAGAGAGAGAGAGAGAGAGAGAGAGAGAGAGAGAGAGAGAGAGAGTTATTTTATTTAAAAGCTATTACATTTTTTTCAGGTCAGTTAACTTTGAACCACGTATCTTTGAGAATCTGTGTTACACCTTAAATATACGTGGTTCAAAGTTGAATGAACTGAAAAAATGTAAAAGTTTTTAAATAAGATAGCTGGTGCATTGTATCTTTTATTCATTAATATATCAACACTGAAGATTTCATTAAATTCGGTTTATTTCCTGATTTCTGGGTTTTTTTTTTCTTTCAGCAGGGTGACATAGATAAAAAATGAGTAAAGTGCCATCATCATCATCATCATCATCATCATCAATAACCTAACCTAACTATTTATTGATCAGAGAAGTGAGGCACATATGTATCGACCAACCCCTCCACCATGAGCAGGATGCAGCACATGGTCAATATTTAAGAAAATATCTAAACAGGTTTGAATTCAGAGTTTTCCTTCTCCTAGCCTGGTTTCATCATCATCATCATCATCATCATCATCATCATCATCAATCATCAATAACCTAACCTAACATTTATTTGATTAGGTGAGGCACTTATGTATCAACCAACCCTCCACCATGAGCAGGATGTGGCACATGGTCAATATTTAAGAAATATCTAAACAGGTTTGAATTCAGAGTCTTCCTTCTCCTAGCCTGGTTATCATCATCATCATCATCATCATCATCATCATCATCAATAACCTAACTAAATGGATGGTTTGTGTAATAGAAGGCAGGTGTCCATACAGTTGTTTTCATGCAGGATGCTGCTTCCAGAATTTGTTTAAGGCAGCATGCAGCATCCTTGTGCAGCTCCTATCTAGTTTATTTTCCAAGTTCTTCATTAGGGTCTACGTAGTGCTGCCATACAGAAGTACTGATATGGCTCGGCTTGTAAGGATTCTCACTTTATCATATCAGTGGGATCAGATTTTCATTGAAACCCTATTATATATATATATATATATATATATATATATATATATATATATATATATATATATATACCTTTGAAAGGAAGGAAAAACTCAATAAACGGTCATTCTGTAATAAATTTATTTCAACCAAAACTTAAAAGGCTTTTAGAAATTTAAATAAATTCTTAAAACTCCCTAAAATTTAGGTCTCATCAAACAGATTGAATAAAAATATGATAAAAAGAAGAGAAAAAGATTTTTTGTTGTTCAAAAGGTGATGGATGTTTTTGAATGACTTGAGTTTGAAATATGTAGAAAAAGGCTTATAACCATTTATTGATTAGCATTCAAATTGAGTGTCCATGATGTGATTGGTACATGTGAAAATGAAAGTCAAGATGTGATTGGAATACTTGAGTCGAAAGTCAAGACGTGATTAGTACACAAGGAGACGTTGAAAATGTATAACATATTACTTAAAGATACCAATGTTAAAAGACAAGAAAAGTATTAACTGTTCTGAATTTTTTTTTTGTGATTGGTACATGCAAAAAAGAAAGTCCCGATGTGATTGGAACATGTGAGGTTGAAAGTCAAAATGTGATTGGTACACAAGGAGATGTTGAAAATGTGTGACATATTCCTTACAGATACCAAGGTTAAAAGACAAGAAAAGTATTAATTGTTCTTTATTGTATAAAAAAGAAAGTCGATTTTTTTTTATTTCTAAAATAATTCTAAGTATATAATTTTAGCATATGATTTTAGGAAAATGATTTTATTTTACTATGTATTTTTATTAGGTGTCATCAATTCAAGCGCCAATTTTAACTTTAAGAACGAATTAAAATTAATTTAATTGATTATTTAAGGTAAAATTTTGTTTTAGTCAAAAGTTGTAAAAAAGTGTATCAGTAAAAAAAAAATAAAAAAAATAATAAAAAAAAATAATATTACATTTTTGATACATTTTAAACATTAAAATCTGCCAAAAATTTGACGAAAATGGTCGCTTTGTGTGAAGTAAACTACATACTGAATAAACATGTTATTAAGATTTTAAAAGACTTATAACAGTTTCTTCTTAAAAATCAATAACAAAAAAATTAAATACACTATGTACAGAAAATTACTATACAGTAGAGGTGCTGTCAGTGTATTCTACAGCCTCAGCTGATAGAATTAAATAAATAAGGACACAAGTTTAATACTTAGCTCTTTTTAATTGTTACTTTTTAGGGGTAAAAACGAAAATAAATTAAAAGTAATATTTTTTTATCACTTGAATGCAATAAGCAATTAAGAAATGAATTTGAGTTTTTGTCATATGAACAAAACAGTTTTTAGAAAAATTGATTTATGTTCTAAAACACTTAAAAGTTAAGGATTACATTTTTAGAATAATATCTTAAATGTAAAAAAAAAAAAAAAATTCTAAAAATAAACATTGTAATATACAAATTCTCAGTGATGTTTTTAATTCTATAAATTATTTTCCTCTTATTCTCTCTCTTACCCATTCACTCCCTGGTGTTCTTAAATTTGTTTTTTAGTCCGGTCATGGACTGGGTACTTTTTCTAGTCTTATTATAATACTCATGACTGATTCCTAGTATCAACTAGGAAACAGTCAGTAATGACTTCAGCTATGTGTGACATGACCAAGAGAGAGGTCAGAAGGTCAATCACATGAACTCTAGTTCAGGGGTCAGATGCAGTCATGTGTGAGACTTAGGAAATTTGAAAAGTGACAGTTTAGACAGCAAAGGGATATCTATCTATCTATCTATCTTATATTTAAGTATATTTATCTAGCTACTTAGTCTATCCATCTAGCTTGCTAGCTACCTATTTGTATCATACTATTATTTATCATTATATCTTGCTAGCTACTTGTATTTCAGTATCTATTTATCTATCTATCTAAATTTCTGCTAGCTACCTATTTGTATCATACTATTATTTATCATTATATCTTGCTAGCTACTTGTATTTCAGTATCTATTTATCTATCTATCTATCTAAATTTCATTATATCTAGCTAGCTACTGTCTATCCATCTAGCTTGCTAGCTACCTATTTGTATCTCAGTATCATACTATCTATCATTATATCTTGCTAGCTACTTGTATTTCAGTATCTATCTGTCATTATATATATATATATTGTTGTTGTTGTTATTATTGTTGTGAAATCCATGTATGCTTCTTTGTTGGTATATCTGGTGAGTCTTCTTCTCAGTGTGAATATATTATATTTTATTTGTATATATATATATATATATATATATATATAGGTAAGACAAACTTTTAATTGTATTGGTGACTATAAATAAATAAATAAATACAGCTCTTACAGAAGTAATTGAGCACTTTATAATCATTTCTCCAATATTAATAACAAAAAATTAACTATATATATCTATAATATATATTTTTGCAAGAATGGTCTCAGGTGCTTTGGCATTGCCCCTTCCAGCTGGGAAAATTTGGCTCAGGACCGCCCTCGGTGGCAGCAGAATCTTCGTAGAGGACTGTTCATGTCAGAAGTCATCCTGACATAACACCATGAAGCTAAGAGGTCTAAAAAGAAAGCAGCAGCAACAAAGCACCGGCACATCAACATCTTCAGAGACAGCCTTTAAATGTGAAATCTGTGGTCGAGAATGTTTTTCAAACATCGGACTTCACAGTCACAGGAGGTGCTGTAACTTCAGGGGCACATAAAAACTTCCGAGACTGAAATGCCAAAGATGATGATGAGTGATGAATATATATTTTTTGGGATTTTGTGTGAAGCATGGGTGTGAAATAAATGAAAAACTCCGTTGGATGTTCAGTGTTAAGTTTCATTTTATTTCATTCAATATTTCAGAAGTATGAGTTTCCTTTATCAAGAAAATCTAGACTGACTGTTTTATGTTGCTTTTGGCGCCTTTATAGTTGTGATTGCTAGAACTCTGGTCATCTATGGGCTTGGTTGACTGGGGCTGGGGTGTCCCTCTATCTGTAGGTCATCAATGTATGGATGACCTCTTTTCTAGTGGTGTTTGGACTGGCTGCTGGAATGTGGGACAGGGATGGCTGCATGTCCCTGCTGTCCTCTCCATTGGTGGTACCAGGTTGGATATGTAGGTCGTTGGTGCCTAAGTAGCTATTGGGTTTGATACCAGCTCTTACCAACTCAGCCTATGAGTAGCACAGGGATCTGTGCGGTACAGTGAGGAGCTGATGGTAGGTGTGGTGCTCCACCTCGGACACCAAAACAATATCCTTGGTCTAGTGCTAGTGAAAAGGGGATAGACTCCTTCACTGTCTGGCTGATACCGACTTTAGGCCATCCTGATGACATTACTTTTATATATATATATATATATATATATATATATATATATATATGCCTTATTATATCTAACTTGCTACATGTATCTCAGTGTCTTTTTATCTTTTTATCTACATCTGATTATTTCTAGCCAGATAATTGTATTTCAGTATCTATCTATCTATCTATCGATCTATTTCTCATTATATCTTGGTAACTATTTGTATCTTACTATCATACTGTCTATTAAATTTAGTTTAATGTTAGAAGACTAAATGATGAAAATAATTAAAAAAAAATAAAAAAATAGATCATTAAATAGGACTGAGCCTATTCTAATAGTGACCACCCCAAGCAGAGATTTAAGAGGTTTGGTTTTAGACTTTTCCTTCTCCTAGTCTGGTTGCTTAATTAATGTTAAAGAGCCCAGTCTGCCATACTATTTACCCATAGCTAGAGGGAAAATAGTTGGATTCCCAAGGGTATTAGTGCTATGTGAACTGTGGCGTTGTCCAGGAATTGAACTCAGGTCGACGAGTCCATTTCCTATGATTCTAACCAGTACACCACACGCATCCCCTAGAAGGATGTTCACAAAGTAGTTTGGACTAACGAGAAGAGAGCCCCTTTGGTTTGAATTCAGAACTTTCCTTCTCCTATACTGGTTGCCTAACCAAGGTTAAAGAACCCAGTCTATCCTACTTTGTACGCATAACTGGAGGGAGAATAGTTGGATTCGTACCTTTCTCAAGCATATTAGTGTTATGTGAAATGTAACAGCCACGTCCAGGATTTGAACTCGTGTCTATTTCCTACAATTATAACCATTACACCACGTACCTCCCTGAATAAAGAAGATTGTATAGTGCCAATCTTCCTATCAGTGAAGGTTTGCCTGCATCTTCCTGGTGCTTTGTGGCAATTTATAAAGTAGAACAAGCCTTTCTTCCATTGACAAAGAAGACCACTCCAAAATTTTTAATATTATTCTTAACAATACATTGTGAGTTTGTTCTTTTGTCGCTGATTTCATACAACAGCCCCTTCATCTCATTCATCTCTTTTGACAACGTGTCGAGGACCCCACAACAAGGCCACCGCTAGATCTTAAGAATGCTGTTATCTGAATGGCATCAATTCTTCCTCTGATTTCCAATTCCTCAAGTCTGTTTTTGGAAACTCTTGGGGACCGTTCTAAAGGCACCAATCATTATTATCATTACTAGCAAATATATGCACCCTCCGGGTGCAAGTATTTAAGTTTTAATGTAATGAAATATTGTATTAAATCAGAAAGGCTAATGAAACTAAATAAGAATGCAGATAAAAAGATTTGAAACAGAGGCAGGTATAATCGAAAAATAGAACAACTGAAACTTACTCTTCCATCACTATTGTCTTTCATTGTTATTTTTTCTAATTTAAGTATTTAGTTAAAAGAGGAAGTAAATAATAAAATGACAGTTATTTTTTCTTGTTAATGGATTTCATTTAAGATTCATTTAAGAGATTTTTGCTTATATTCATTAAAATAAAACCAAACAGTTAGAAATCAATAATACCAAGCACATATTTATTAAATTCGATTTTTAAATAACAATATGCAAAGTAGCATTCCCGTTCACACTGTAAACTGCTATTTTGTTGTATATATAAATATAATTGCATGTTTTATGTAGATATGGTTAACAGTATTAATTATGTAAAACAATTTTATTAATAATTGAGGTTTAAATAAAAATAAAATCATGGAGAATATGATGTCAATAACTAAGGGAATTGTAACTTGAGTAGTAATATAGTTTCGGTTACAGACAGAAAAACACACAATCTCCATTATAATAAGATTTCATTCAAGTTTTTCACACCTGCCTTAGCCAGTGGTTCACTGGAGGCTGAGTGACAGCAAGTCTCCTCAGATCTCTCAGATATATATCTTATGATTACTAGAGAGCTCAAATCTCTAAATGACAGACAAGCCTTGATCCCTCTCTCTCTTTCTTTCTCTCTCTCTCTCTCTATATATATATATATATATATATATATATATATATATAGAGAGAGAGAGAGAGAGAGGGAGAGAGAGAGAGAGTGAGAGAGAGGAAAGGATATATATGTATATATATATGTATAATTAGGCAGCATGTTTTAAATATACACATATATATATAAAATATATAATATATATATATATATATATATATATATATATATATGTATGTGTAATATTGTAAAAATTTGAAAAAACAAATGAGTAATGTTTATTTTGCCTAAGCTGCAGTGTTTCGGTCTGTTTAGATAAACCTTCATCAGGGCTTTCATTGGTTTAAGGAAAAAAATAAATTATAACTGAAAACAAAAAGTCTGTGAGCCTCTGTTTTTGATTTGTAAGGCCCAACAAACCAAAAACAGAGGCTCACAGACTTTTTGTTTTCAGTTATAATTTATTTTTTCCTTAAACCAACAAAAGCCCTGATGAAGGTCTATCTAAACAAACCAAAACCCTGCGGCGTGGGCGTAATAAACATTATTCATTTATAAAACTTTTTTTTTCAAATTTTTACAATATTACATACTGTCAGATTCAATTTCATTTTATCTTCACATATATGTATGTATATATATATGTATATATATAGAGAGAGAGAGACAGACAGAGAGACAGAGAGGAATATGCTAACATCTTTTGAATTTCTATACTTTCATAATTATACCTACATACTCATAGATCTGTCTAGGGATATGTGTTCATACAAAGATTTTAACACAAGTCTTTTTGTTTTCTGTTTGTCTTGCCTGAAAGCCAATTTAAAAAAAAATGGAATCACACTCAATCTAACTTGCCAATATCATTGTTGCTATACATTTCAAAATGCCGACCATCCACTAACTGAATTGTTTCTGGCAATTTGTTTTTCATAAATATAGTATCAGAATTCAGCCGCTATTCTTTGACTTGTCTGAGTGCTTGTGGCAGGTTCGATTTTGTATTCCAAGGAACAGGAAGCAAAGAAGAAGGAGGAGGAGAAGGAGGAGGAGAAGGAGGAGGGAGGGAGGGGGAGGAGAAGGAGAAGAAGGAGGAGGAGGAGGTCAGCTGAAAATCTTCCACGAGATGATAGAATCTCAGTGGGAGAGAAGGAGAAGGAAGCAAAGGAGGAGGAGAAGGAGAAGGAGAAGAAGGAAGAGGAGGAGGAAACAGAAGAGGAGGAGGTGGAAGTGAAGAAAGAGGAGGAGGAGGAGAAGGAGGAGGTCAGCTGAAAATCTTCCACGAGATGATAGAATCGCAGTAGGAGGTGGAGGAGGAGGAAGAGGCAAAGAAGGAGGAGGAGGAGAAGAAAGAGGAGGAGGAGGAGAAAACAGAAGAGGAGCAGGAGGAAGTGAAGAAGAAGGGGGAGGAAGTGAAGAATAAGGAGGAGGAGTAGGAGTAGGAGATCAGCTGAAAATTTTCCACGAGATGATAGGATCTCAGTGGCTTTTCTTGGATCGGCATTCTCATCCGGACTTTTATTCTTGGTGTGCAGGATTTCAAAAGAGTAATTGTCTCAGAATTCGGAGTATCGACGATACTTTGGGATTAAAAATAGTCAGCCCCCCCCCCCAAAAAAAAACAAAAAAAAAAAATTGTTTCTTTCTTTTTTTTTCTTTTTAAAATTTTTAACAATTTCTCTCAACTAAAATTGTTAATACTCTAGAATATATTTCGCTTCATAAAACGTCCATATTATTCTTAATTTTACTATTTTCTTTTTATAGATTTTGATCTTTTCAAGTTAAGTTATAAATAAAGTTTACTGGCTATTTATTGCTATCATTTGATTTATGGAGATAGTCCCAGTGGGGTTGGGCTGGACTGCAACATTATAGTCAGCTTGAACACCAGTTATAAATACTCCAACATATATTGTATACATAATCTCCAGTCATATACATATATCTTGCCTATATAATATATATATATATATATATATATATATATATATATATATATATCAATAAAGGAAGGAAGAACTCAACACCGTAATTCCATAATAAATTTATTTCAACACCGTAATTCCATAATAAATTTATTTCGACCAAATATTGCTCTGTATATAATCTAAAAGGTTATTATACATTGAGCTCTCTTCAGTGATTTAAAGATTCGCTGTATTTATACATACTGGATCATCAATATTAGTACAGTGGATCTTAGAAATCACATATAGAATCATCCCTTACTACCAAGTTTTGGATAAATCTCATATATATATATATATATATATATATATCAATCATATAAAGGAAGGAAGAACTTGACACATTAATTCCATAATAAATCCCTTACTACCAAGTTTTGGATAAATCTCATATATATATATGAGATTATATATATATATATATATATATATATATATATATATATATATAGGCAAGATATATGATATATCCGGGTTAAGGGATATATTCTGAAGTTCGTATTTGGTATATTATCGCAGTAGTAATTGGTACATCGAAATAGTAATCCGTCTCCGAGCAGTCGTGGTGTCGTCTAGCGAGTAAGTTAGCTTGTAAGGCATAAAGTACTTGGACCAACACAGTGTCGACTATTTATAGATGACACTGTCCAATCAGATTATAGTAAAGGAGCACCAAGGTATTTACATATTCATTATATCAATATATATAGGCGTACAAAGGCGGCCAGCGTAAATGCGATCTCTGCATCAAAGAAAAATTGTGTATACTACAAAATACAAACAAAAACTTATCAAACAAGAGAAGTGAACTCATTTCGAAATGCAGGTATCTGAACAAATTTTTATTGTGCCACTTACCACCTGATCCTAATTAATCCCTTAATTTTTTGCCCTCCATTTATTTATTTAAAAAAAAAAAATCATCTGGACACTGCGTGCATTAGGACCAAAGCAAGTTTGTTTTATCATCATTTTTTTTAACACAGCTTTAGCGCTATAACATTCCATCACGTGAACATGCTTCATATCATATAAACGCTAAAAAACTACTGGTTTTTAAAATCTCAACCATTTGACTCATCTGAAGATTGCGTAAGCATGAAACTTATAGTTATGAGTTTATAATATCCATAATATCATTATTATTGATTATAATATATATATATATAATATACAAGGTGAATCATAAAAGTATTTAGATTGAAGCTGTATTTACCAAGATAGAAATGAACAATGAAAGGAACGTTAATTTTTTTCAGCCTACAAGGTGTGTCATAAAAGTGCCGAGTTTGAAGCTGTATTTACCAAGATATAAATGAACAATGAATGGAACGTTAATTTTTCAGAATATAATTTGTGTCAAAAAGTACAAAAAATCTTGATACTTTTTTGACACATCTTATATATATATCTATATATATATATGAAGTGAACAAACAATGTGTTTGAAATGGCGAAGGCCGACAATTTTTGGGAGATTAATTAAAGTCATACCTAATTTTTTAATTAATTATAATTAAATGAATTAGGCGTGCATATCGGTTTAAATATAAAGCATAAACAAATCGAGAAAAAGTCGATCTCTGTATGTACATTTCAGCCCATTAGGCCTCATCAGCAGAACTATAGTCAGAGCAGTGCTTTGTGCGTGATTCGAACCCTACCTGTCAGGCTGACAGGCGGACATTCTAACCACTACACTAGCTGGCTTCCCCAGAATCTCTCGTTTATTTTAAACTGATATGTATATCACACTTTTTTGGGGGTGACTTATGGCACGACAATATGAAGTGTTCAAACAATGTGTTTCAAATGGCGAAGGCCGACAATTTTTGGGAGATTATGTACTTAATTAAAGTCATACCTAATTTGTTAATTAATTAATCATAATTAAATGAATTAGGCATGCATGCTAGTGTAGTGGTTAGAATGTCTGCCTGTCAGCTTGACAGGTAGGGTTCGAATCGCGCACAAAGCACTGCCCTGTCTATAGCTCTGCTGATGAGGCCTAATGGGCTGAAATGTACATACAGAGATCGACTTTTTCTTGATTTGTTTACGCTTTACATTTAAACCGGTACACGCCTAAATCATTCTTGATAGTACGGAGTATAAACAAGCTCTGAAGATGATTTTTTATAAATCGAAATATTGTTCAATATTAGCTATGAATATGATATAAAATCTTTTCACTTTAACAGCATATTGTGTTGTTTTCATATCCTTTTATCTATACACATACCGTCGGATTCATTTCCTTTCTTTTAACTTATATATATTATTATTATTATTATAATAGAGATTCAGTGTCTGTCTGTCAGTAACTGAAACTGCATCACTGCTTATGTCCCAATATCCTACGGAATTGTGTTAGCTTATCAATAAGTTTTAAAACTATAGTCAAAATCATTAATTAATACATAGAATAAAACATTTATTAATGGTGTCTCTATGAAAATCTGAGATTTGTTTCAAAACAGTCCATATTATTCATCATCATCATCATGTTGTGCAATTAGTACGGATATCCATGACAATCTCTCGCCAACCTTCTCTACCATTCATTGTCCCAGGGGAGTCCTCTGCATAGCATTCAGCATCCGTGCAGAGATGGTCAATGTAGGTCCTTGTTGGGCAGCCCGCATTATCATGTCCATGAGTGGGTTTCCACAGGAAAACGTCACTTATGAGTTCGCCCTTGCTCCTCCAACAGTGTCCAGCATGCCTTGTCCATCTCACTCAGATTGTTTGTGAGATAGCCATACAGCAGCACTGATACAACCACAGCTTGGAAGAATTGTTGATTTAACTTGTCAGTGAGATCGGATTTCCATATGATAATAATCTGTTTATATATATTTACCAACCCCTCCCAACGAGCAGGATGTGACACAAGGTCAATTTCTTAGCGGAGTTTAACAGGTCTGAATTCAGAGTTTTCCTTCTCCTAGACCGGTTACCTAGCCACGGTTAAAGAGCCCAGTCTGCCCTGCAATTTATCCATAGCTTGAGGGGAATTGGATTCATACCTTTCCCAAGGGTATTAGCGCTATATGAAATTCAATAAGCTTCGTCCAGGAATTGAACTCGGGTCAATATATATATATATATATATATATATATATATATATATATATATATATATATGGAGGCGCGTGGGCAAGTGGTTAGAGTCATGGGAAATGGACTCGTCGATTCGAGTCCAATTCCTAGACGAAGCTGTTGGCATTTCACATAGCGCTAATACCCTTGGTATGAATCCATATATTCTCCCACCAGCTATGGGTTAAATAGTAGGGCAGACTGGGCCCTTCAGCCTTGGGTAGGTAACCAGTCTAGGAGAGGGATAACTCTGAATTCAAAATTCCCTCCAACTATGGGTTAAATAGTAGGGCAGACTGGGCCCTTCAGCCTTGGGTAGGTAACCAGTCTAGATGATCCAACACACGCCTTCACCACTATAAACAAATTACTGTGTGGGTGTTCATTGTGTGTGTGAACACTCATGCGTCGAAAATCGACGAGAGAGTCCATAATATGCTTATATTTTAAGGTTTTAGATAAATATTTTATCTATATTTATATATAGACTTGTCTATATTTATATATAGATTGATAAAAGTTATTTTTCTATATATTTGTTTTATTATCTTTTATTCTTTTTATATTCTTGTTTTTAACTTGTTTTTTTTTTTATTGTTCTTCTTATTTGAATTTTTATTTTTTATTTCCTTTTTTATTTACTTTTATTATGTTCTTTCTTTATTTATTTGTTTTATTTTTAATCATTTTTTAATTGATTATATTTTTCATTAAGCTTTTCTTATGGAAAATGCGTCCTAAAAAGCTTTTTAACTTCCTCTCAGATAAGGGTGTGAATTTTATTGTACTTTAGTCTTAGATGGTCTCCATTAATTTACCCTTATAAAGGATGTGCACTTGGTTGTTGTACTAACAAACATACAACATACAGATAGACATAACAGATCCTACTTTTTATATATATATATATATATATATATATATATTATATATATATATATTGGTTAGGAGGTTGATTTAGAAGGCTATCACAATGCAGGGTGTAAAGAAAAAAAATAGTATGGTAACAATGGTGTTGTGTGTTAACCTGTATTTTATCTTGAATATATATATATATATATATATATATATATATATATATAATATATATATACATTAGGAAATTTGAAAAAAACAAGTGTTCCAAAATTAGATGAATTTATTTATCGACACTTAAACGTTTCGGTTTCTTTAAACCTTCATCAGGATGTATCATGGGGTGAAAAAATTTATGAATGTTTTATAGATGACAGGAGATAAAAATCTCTTATAAAAAATTTTTTTTTGTCGGATTTATTTCCATATTTACTCCCATATATGTATATATATATATATGATGGACTCTCCCATCAATTTCGACGTATGAGGATCCATCAACTTACATTGTCAATTTTTTTAAATTTTTAATTTAATTTAATTTTTTTTTTTTATTTTATTTTTATGTTTTATTTTTTATTTAATTTATTTATTTACTTATTTTTCTTACGTCAATCCAGCCAATGACTTGCAAACAATCCTGCAGGTAATGCAAAGATGAGCGTTGTGAGGCTGAGTGCACTGGGTATTAGAAGTGTCCTTTCTTCTTTGCCTATATATATATATATATATATATATTTTCACTAGATTGTAGCTTAACAAGAATACTGCATGCAAATTTAACCAAACTTGGAAACAACACCCCACGAGAAAACAGCTGTATGGGCACCTGCTCCATATCACATACATGCTGGACACTGCTGGAGAAGCAAGGATGAACTCATAAGTGATGTTCATTTGTGGAAGCCAGCACATGGGCATGCCTGTGTGGGCTGTTCTGCAAAAACATACATTGACCTGCTCTGTGCAGATACCAGATGCCGTGCAGAGGATCTCCTGGGGGCAATCAATGATAGAGACGGTTGGCAAGAGATTGTCATGGATATCCATGCTGCTAGCGTGACATGATGATGATGATGATGATGATGATGATGATATATATATATATAAGTAGGTGGAGTGGCCTATTGTTTGTATCAGCCAGACAGTGAGGGAGACTATCCTCTTTTCGTTAGCACTAGACCAGGGAGATTATTTTATGAATCTGAGGTGGAGCACCACCAGCTACCGTCAGCTCTCCCACTTTATACATACAGAAGCTTAAGTAAAGGTATATTAATTATTTAATTTGAAGGCAATACAATTGGCGTAATAAATAAATAGTGTCCAATGTCTAATCAAATTTTGAAGTATCTTCATCTTCAGAGACTGTTTTTGAAAAATGGTAATTTGGCCTTCAAATATAATAATTATAGTTTTTGATTTATCAATAATCTATAACATTATTATCTATAATTATATATAACTTTTGATTCATTTTTATTATTATCCAAAGCAGGTTGTTGCTTATTATTTTTTACTATGATTTGAATCTCTGTTAATATCATAACCATTGACGGTGGAAATGTTGTTCAGCAAGTGCTTGGTTTGTTGTAAATCCATAGATTGATTCTGTCTTCTACAGTTATTCATCTAAGTAAAAATGGTCATTCTGAAATTCTGGAAAAAAAACGCGAAACACTCAAATACAACAGAGTCACCTACTTAGTCTGTACCATTTATTGAAATGACAATAACGTAAAATTCTTAATGTAGTAAATGGTATTTGGTCAACTTCCTGTTTGGAAGACTATGCAAATTTTTGTTGCCCTAATTTCAAAATAACCGTATAGAAAATAGAGACAATTTAGTTTAGTTAAAAATTATTTGAAAAATTAATAATTAATAGAAAAAAATTGATTATATGTGTATGACTATTTAATATATATGCTTATACAAACAAAATTACACACATGTGTGTGTGGTGAATATATATATATATTATATACATATATATTATGATATATATATATAAATATAATAAATAAATAAATAGTATAAAGGTTTTACATTCTATTTATTAGTGACAAAGGAACTTCAACGACCATATTGGTTTCATGCGAGGCAATCAATCAGGTGAAGATGTTCAAATGCAATTGAAGGATTGAAACATCTTCACCTGATGATTGCATTGCATGGAACCAATATGGTTGTGATGTTTTCCTTTGTCACCTAATAAATAGATATGTAAAACCTTTATATATTTTATTCTATTATATTACTATAACAGCTCTATTTTATATTGAGCAGCTCTACCAATAATACTGCCTTGGTACCCGTTCCAGTAAAAGCTGAAACAGTGACAATCCACACACTATAATATAATATTATATATATATATAATATATATATATATATAGTGTGATTTAGCACTTTTTTCAATAGAACGAGAAACTGTAGTACAAAGGCAAGTATTATTGGTAGAGTGCTCAATATAAAATAGAGCTGTTATATATATAATAGAATAAATATATAAAGGTTTTACATATCTATTTATTAGGTGACAAGGAACATTCACAACCATATTGGTTCCATGCAATGCAATCATCAGGTGAAGATGTTTCAAATGCCTTTCAATTGCATTTGAAACATCTTCACTGATGATTGCCTCGCATGAAACCAATATGGTCGTGAATGTTCCTTTGTCACCTAATAAATAGAATGTAAAACCTTATATATTTATTTATTATATTATATTATATTATATATATATATATATATATATGTATATATATATATATATACTCACACACACACATGTGTGTAATTTGTTTGTATAAGCATATATATTAAATAGTTCATACACATATAATCAATTTTTTTTCTATTAATTATTAATTTTTTCAAATAATTTTTAATCTAAAACTAATTGTCTCTATTTTCTATACGTTATTTTGAAATTGGCAACAAAATTGCTAGTCTTTCCAAACAGGAAGTTGACAAATACCATTTACTACATTAAGAAATTTTACGTTATTGTCATTTCAATAAATGGTACAGACTAAGAAGGTGACTCTGTTGTATTTTTGAGTGTTCGCGTTTTTTTTCAGAATTTCAGAATGACCATTTTACTTTAGATTGAATAACTGTAGAGACAGAATCAAATCTATGGATTACAACACAACCAAGACTTGTAGAACAACATTTCACTCCAATGGTTATGATATTACAGAGATTCAAATCATATAAAAAATTGAATAAAGCAACAACCTGCTTTGATAATAATAAAAATGAATCAAAAAAGTATATTATAATATAGATATATAATGTTATAGTATTATTGATAAATCAAAAACTATAATTAATTTATATTTTGAAGGCAATTACCATTTTTCAAAAAACAGTCTCTGAAGATGAAGATACTTCAAAATTGATTAGACATTGGACACTATTTTTTTTATACGCATTGTAATTGCCTTCAAAATATAAATAATAATATACTTTACTTAAGCTTCTGTATGATAAAGTGGGGAGCTGACGGTAGGTGTGGTGCTCCACCTCAGATTCATAAAATAATCTCCCTGGTCTAGTGCTAACGAAAAAGGATAGTCTCCCTCACTGTCTGGCTGATACAAACAATAGGCCACTCCACCTACTTATATATATATATATCATCATCATCATCATCATCATCATCATCATGTCACGCTAGCAGCATGGATATCCATGACAATCTCTTGCCAACCGTCTCTATCATTGATTGCCCCAGGAGATCCTCTGCACGGCATCTGGTATCTGCACAGAGCAGGTCAATGTATGTTTTTGGCAGAACAGCCCACACAGGCATGCCCATGTGTGGCTTCCACAAATGAACATCACTTATGAGTTCATCCTTGCTTCTCCAGCAGTGTCCAGCATGTATGTGATATGGAGCAGGTGCCCATACAGCTGTTTTCTCGTGGGTGTTGTTTCCAAGTTTGGTTAAATTTGCATGCAGTATTCTTGTTAAGCTACAATCTAGTGAAAATATATATATATATATATATATATAGGCAAAGAAGAAAGGACACCTCTAATACCCAGTGCACTCAGCCTCACAACGCTCATCTTTGCATTACCTGCAGGATTGTTTGCAAGTCATTGGCTGGATTGACGTAAGAAAAATAAGTAAATAAATAAATTAAATAAAAATAAAAACATAAAAATAAAATAAATTTAAAAAAAATTAAATTAAATTAAAATTTAAAAAATTGACAATGTAAGTTGATGGATCCTCATACGTCGAAATGATGGAGAGTCCATCATATATATATATATACATATATGGGAGTAAATATGGAAATAAATCCGACAAAAAAAAATTTTATAAAGAGATTTTTATCTCCTGTCATCTATAAAACATTCATAATTTTTTCACCCCATGATACATCCTGATGAAGGTTTAAAGAA
>CM042145.1:87305252-87346452 GCA_023376005.1 Doryteuthis pealeii
AACAAATCAAATACTTTATATAAATAAAATTCAAAGAGGAGAGAATATAATACTATATATATATATAGTAGCTAATAGTAATAGTTATATTGATATTATAAAATGGTTGTGTTATCTACTGACGATCTCTTGTCGTAGCGATTTTCGTTTGATTCTGTTCTAACTGTTTTGGCTTCTTTTTAATGTCAGGGTGGAACTGGATGAGCTATCGCACGAAAGCTTTCTTCACACGCTACTCGGCATGTCTATACTGTCAATGGTTTCAGGTGTGAATCTTCAGCTGTCTCGTTTGTCTAAAATTGAGGCGTAGTGTAAGAGATTCAGAAGTGGGGTTGTATGAATTGGTAGTGGAGGCTTGTAAGGACATGGTGAGTGGGTTCAAACAAACAATAGCAAATTAGATATGTTTTGGTTAGGAACGGTCACAAGTTACTAGTGAGAATGGAAAAGGGGAAGGGAATGGGGAGAGGAGGATATGCGGGAAATTACATATGGTCAGCTCTTCATGATAAATAAATGGACTTGCTTCGTAAGCTTATTTTGTGTTAAGGGTGGGGCTTTTTTTGTTTGATGTGAATAGAGCGTCGAGTAATTGATTTGAAGTTTATCGTTAGTTTTTTCTTTGAATGTGTATGAGTGGTATTTTCTGTTAAAATTTTTACGTTGTAAGAGGGAGGGGTATGAAGCGTGTATGTAGTGTTAGCTTAATAGAGGCTCGTAAGTCCTTAGTGTAAGGTTACGGGCAGCGACGCGATGATAGGATACGTGGGTATTCGCTGTGAGACATAATATGAACATGATTATTAACTTTGCGAGCAGGCATCTCCTACTGGACTCATTTAAAATTGCGTCCACGGAGATTGGTCTCAATTAGACGTATACGAAGATTCCACTACATACAAACCTTTTCTTTTGAATCAACTTTGAAGACAAGTATATTATAAATAGATACCCGTGTTCACTTAGAATTAAGTTAGTTTCTCTTATTGCTTCAAATTAGGTATTAATATTTCTAATTGGTTTGGATGCGCCCTGTTAGTTACAAACTGAACGACTATCTGTTTTTATTATATTTCTCAATTATAATTTATGGTCTGGAGTTGTGAGCAGAAATGAATACTGTACGAACAGAAATTAGGACATACAATAACGCGTTATATTTTTACAGAGTACAATATCTTAAGAATGTATTTATTAGATGTCTTACTAACAATAACACACAACATCACACACACATCACAATACACACATATATACTATATGAATGCTAAGAATATAACTATGCAATAGAATATACTAAGGGATCAGTAAGATGAAGTTCATGACCAGCGCGTAAGATACATATTCATCGTGAACTTAAGCAACTTCAACAAGGTGTTGTGCAATTCTAGACGATTTCTAAAGTATGTTAAAATATCAATATTTAATTCGATTTAGTTGATTTCCTTCCGTAGTACGCTCTATTACTATATTGCAGAATCTTTGGATATATCTGACGAGTACAGCTGATATTTATTGGTTATATTTCCTTACAAATTGAGAATATTAACATGTATATTATATGTAGCCTAAATAAGTAGTAATAGAATTAATATATATAATAACATTATTGTGTGTGTGATTGTAGTGAGTGGGTGTGTGTGTGTGTGTGAGTGTGGTGTGGTTATGCGAAATCCTAATAAGCACTAAATGACACATATCACAGCATATTGAACTTACCTCAATAGAGATATGTATTCGCTTCTGAAATGTGCTTTGTATCTCTGATAGAGATCCTATTATCTAGAGTACATCTTATTAATAATAAAGAATGCGACAACCTAGACGTATTGTTTCCAATTGTATAAAGCTATAAGGCACTGAAATGTTGTCCTTCAGTAGTAGCCATTTATTATTCTGTCTAATTTATTGTATATTTGTGGCTAATGAATCAGCAGTGCGGCGTTAGTGTGGCAACTGGTGAATCCGTGCTATATTTTCGCTAATGTCTTATTCTCTGACTGTTCCTTCCCTCAGGTCAGATTCACATATGTGGGACACGATTCCTCAGAGCTAACCACCGGACGTAAGTCTTGACATTTATACACCCATGTTCAGATTCCATAATTTTATTTCAGAAAGCGATACTTCCACTTGCCAAGGTCCATTTTTTATAAACCATGCGAACGTCGACGATATTTCACAGATGACACTTTACTGTTATACACCACAACTAGCGTTTTCTGTTTGCATTTTCCACCAAGGAAATAATTTAAAAATACGTAATAGAAATTGTCAAACTTAATATGCAGATTAAAGAGCCCAGTATGTGATACTATTTACAGCGATAGACTGGAAAGGAGAATAACTAGCTGAAATTCATACCTCCAATAATAGTGAGCACTAGAAATGAGAAATCTAACACCTTGTCAGGATTTGCAACACCATAATAGCAATTTCCTACAACAATACCTTTATGTAACAAAGCCTCTCCAATTGAGATTAAATTTAGTGATACTCAAAATTTGAAACACTATTCAAAAACTACGATCCAGAAGTTTAATCTCGAGCTCTGCTTATAGAAGATGTAAAAAAAACAAAGATGATTTCCATCCCAAGAAGTATGTATGACTGATACAGCGTGCGTGTGGCGAAAGTACTGGTTCGAGACAATAATACAAAGATGCTTACAAATATTGGATCATAATGAACTCCGACTTTCTAGGCCAGAAAATAGAATGATAAAGTATTTTTATGTCTATCGACTGAATTCTGTTCTTTGTAATAATAACTAACCAGTGAGTCCATTGAGCGAAGTCATTATCAATATAGGTGTTGCTGATAACAATCACAGCATTTTTAACATTTTTTTCCCTACCTTCATGCAAACAATGAAATGCGTTTTGAAATTACTCATCGATTTAAATAATTTCAAATTGGGAGGGATTGACACAATACGATATTTCGCTTTATTTGCTACATCTAAACCTTCCGCTTCTGTTAATCCCTGTGTCAATGTGATTAAATCGTTTGGTTTTACCACCCAACACACACCCATATATATATCATGTATAGTAGCCTATAAGTAGCGTAGTAGTAATATATTCATATTATATATAAACAAGGCGATATAAAATCAGGAGATTCAGAAATTTCACTTGTCAAAGTGAGATACTATTTTCGATCAGGTATCGAAAATGTTGAGATTGTTTGCTGAGTAATTATCATTCTTTGTAATTGCTTGAAGATATCGACTTGAAATATTTAGATTAAATTCCTCATACGTTGAGGGCCTGTAAAAATTTCTACAGTTTAAAAAGGCTCTTAGAGCGTTGAAGAAAATCACAATTTAGAATAAAATCACATAATCTTTATATATATATATATATTAGCTATACTATTATATATAGACTAAGGACATCAATATATATATAGTGTAACTGAATATAATATATATAGAATGAAGGAGAGAGAAAGATAAGAGTTGAGAGTGTAAGATAGATTGAAATAGATAGAGATAGATATAGAAGTTACGAGTGCGCATTGCTAATTCCCCTGTGCGATGTCCAAATGATTTTATAGAGACTGAGCTTAACTACGCTAACCTATCTTCTCTGTCAAGTTATAATTTGGACACTCTTTATGTATAAAATACACACACTATCTATCTAATCTATCCATATATATATATTTATATAGTATATATAGATAGATAGATAGATAGATAGATAGACATAGATATATTCAGAAAATTTAGCTTATTTAATAGCCGTTTCTTTCCTATTCCTTAGATTTAATATGTAAAGGACAATTCAAAATAGTTACAAGCAACTTTGATGTAGCAGTGTACAACACAGTAGTCTTGATTATCGCCGATTGTATTTTGATACTTTTTGTGCAGGTCTCATTTTGATTTGGCCAGTGGCAATGCTAGCTTCGCATTATTCCCTAACCCCGCATTGATTTTTTTGAAAGATACGAACACAACCGAGATTATTTGGTATGTTTTGTAGTTCCACACTGTAGAAACTTGTTTGTGATGAAATTTGACGTTCTCGAATGGTCTTGTGGCAAAAAATCAGCACTTGTGGAATGCCCCCTTTTGTTTTCCTCATCTTGTGTCTAACATGTATTGAATCAGTGTATTCGTCGAAACATTAGTGTAGCATGAAAAAATAGACATGTTTTCTAGTGTTTTTGATATTTGTGGTGGTTATGCACTTGGTATTTGTATGTGGCAAGTGCAGCCGACAGAGTAAAATCAAATACTTTAAATATACTGTATAACTTTCTGATTTATATTATATATACCAACTGCACAATCTATATTCTGGTCTATATGAACGTGGCTATATATATATAGATATAGATAATAATGTGAAAATGGAAAAGGAATTGAATCCGACAATATGAGGAAAAATGAGTAAAGAAAGAATGTAGATGGGATAAGATGAATTTAAATCGATATCCATTAATCGATATCACTTACACAATGTGTTTCGGTCAGTGTATGTGTGAGAAAATATTTCGCAACACATGAAAGAATCGACCTTCATCAGAGTGAACCTTTATTTTGAAACTGAAAAAATTCGTTGGGAAAAAAACAACAGAGATTTTTGGAAATATTGAAATCGAATTTTTTAAAAAAATTTGGAAACGCTAAAAATAGAACGTTAGATAGACCGTTATGATTTGGATATTTGTTTTTCTAGGGTTTATGGTAAAAATAGTTTTTAATTACATTATAAAATTAAAAAAAAAAAAGTGTTATTTTTATCATTAACATATTTGACATTTTTTTATCTATATTTTTTTTTGTAATAAAAAAAGATTTTGTAGCCTAACCCTAGAAAACCAAATATCCAAATCATAACGGTTTATCTCAACGTTCTATTTTCAGCGTTCCAAAATTTTTAAAAAATTCGATTTTCGAATATTCCAAAAATCTTTGTTTTTTTCCAACGAATTTTTTCATTCAAATAAAAGTTCACTCTGATGAAGGTCGATTCTTCTATGTGTGCGAAATATTTTCACACACATAAACTGACCGAAACACATGTGTAAGTGATATTGATTAATTGTGATATCGGATTATAATTCATTTTATCCATCTACATTTCTTTTCTTTAACTCATTTTTCCTCATATATATAAGTATGTATATATATATTATAATATATATATATATATGTTCCCTGAAACTTGTTATTTTTTTAATAGGTAAACGATATATCTTCACTAATTTTTATTTATTTTTTCCTATCTTCTTACATTTTTATCGAACACTTTTCTCTACGAAGGGTCCATTTTCAACAGTATGACCAATCGGTATATCTTCTTATAAACAGTTTCTTTTGTAAATATATTTTTTCTTTTGTTTAGCAAAGATACCTCCTTTTCAGACTGTTGTGAGATTTTAAATATGTTATAGTTTTCTTTTTCTTTTCTATTTTCGTTTTCGACTTTTTTGTTTGTTTGTTTGTTTTGTAGCGAAGAATACCTTCTTGTCCAGAGCGTAGATAGATTTTGCCATATTTATAATAATTGTATCTATTTTGTTTGTTGTCTTATTGTTTGCCAGAATGAATAAATGTCCAGAACGTAGAGAGAATTGAATATTTTTATATTTTTCCTTTTACATTAACTTCCTTTTATTTTCTGTATAGCGCGACGCCTTCTGTCAAAGCGTATATAGAGGTTTGAATATTTTATAGTTTTTCTATAGGATTTTAAAATCTAGATTATCAGGTTTCCTGTTGTAGAATTGTTAAGGGACAATGTAACTATTACCAGCAATATGGAATTAAATTCATCACATAAGACGATTCCAAGACTGAACGATAATAAATAATATAATATATATTATATATATATATATATATTTATAATATAAAGTAAAGTCGTCGGGGCGGCCTAAAGTCGGTATCAGCAGCCAGTCAGCGAGGGAGGCCTATCCCCTTTTCAAATAGCGCTAATTGTTTTAGCATCTGAGTGGAAGCGCCAACACCTACATCAGCTCCTTACTTTACCGCAACAGATCCCTGTGCTACTCATTACGCTGAGTTGGCGGGGACCGGTATCGAACTAGAAACCTTGTGGTTCTAGCCGAACGGCTCTACCGACTGAAAGCTAAACCCGGCCCCTTAATATATATATATATTATGTGTGTGTGTGTGTATATATATATATATATATAATTATATATATATATTTATATACTATATAATATATATTATATATATATATAATATAAATAAATAATCATCATCATCAAAAAATATGTTGACAACGTTTGATTCCCTTGAAAAAAGCTCTCCCCCTTCCATCACTATTTGTAATCACTCCTAACATTCAGTGTCCAGACATAACTGTTGTATGTCGTCTTACTTGGAATGTTTATGTGATGGAAGTTGAGTAGCCGCACAGCTGCTTTTTGAGATGGAGGTGCTGTTTCATGATTTAGCTGTAGTGCCCCTCAGCTTTCGTTAGTTCCTGAATGTTGAAGTCATATAGTAGTACTGTACGGCCATATCTTGGAATAATTTTATCTTATCAGAGAGGATTATCTAATCTATATATAATCCATAATCTGTCAATAGCAGATCATGCCTTTCTTAATGCGTATATTATTTTCTATAGATGAGATATTGCTACTTATGAATATGAAATGGTTTACTAATTCCATTGCTTGCCCATTACATGGTGGAGATGGTTCCCCCTTCTGAAATCAATGAACTTGTTTATCTGCATTTAAACACAGAGATCAATATAATTTTTGCTGACTGCTCCTGGCTTTGTAGCAGCGATTCCGTGGGCAGAGTTATTTGCAAGAAGTGTTAATTATCTGCGGTAGTCTAGACACCTGTATAAGTTTTATGTGGTATATCGTCTGCTTCTTGCCGTTTTTTAAAAAAACTTTTTTCCTTCATTATTTTGTATGTTTGTAGTATGTTAATCTAGGCAGATTTCATGAATAATAATTGTGATCAAGTAATTTTTTTGGCAGGACTCCAGTGACAATGTAAATATATATATATAATATATATAGTTATATATAGTATATATTATAATATAATATTATATAGTTAAAAAATGAATGTTAAAATGAAGTGAATGGATGAAATAAAAATGAATGATGAATGAGGGGAATAATAAAATTGAGGGATAAATGAAAAATCCTTTCCAAAGGACCCTCTCAAAGTATATATATTATATATATATATATATATATATATATATTATATAACTATGGCTTTTATTATTTCAACATCTCTTTCGCACTTTATATCGTGTGTTAATTTTAATCAAAAGCTCTGCCATGACACAAGGTCAATATTTAAGTTTGCAACATCTGGTTTGAATTCATAATTTTTCCTTTTTTTTTTGTTCAATATAGTTGTCATACAAAAAAACAAATTGCCCTCTGATAATAACCCTAGCTGGGGAACAAGTATTTTCCGAAACGTTCTCGCCCAGAACTTTTTCTAGATGTTAATTTTTGAAGAATATTTTCCAAGGTGGGTGGGAAAAGTTTAATGAATAAAATAAAACTTTAAAATCTAAATAAAATAATTACTTTTGTTTTACGACAGATAAATTTTTATTTATTTTAAATTCTATTTTCGATTTAATGACGCCCAATATTAAGTTAAAAAATTTAAACCCGGATCTTTGGAATCTTTCTAAAAATTACCGAAATGGATTATTTTTGCAACGCTCTTTCGCATAAAATTGGTCAACCGATTTTTGAAATCCTATATTTAAAAAAATAATAGACATGAAAATAGTTCTGCTAATATATATGTTTTCTTTCTAATACCAACAAGTGTTTACAAGTGGGTGAATTCAAATTTAATTAAAATATTTGAGAATTCTGGTTTGGGGTAATCAAATGTATAGTAAGTAATTTTTTATATCATATTTTTTCATATATTCTTTTATATTTATATCTTTTGTTTTTATATATTCCTTATGTATATTTTTTATAATACATTTTTTTATGTATATCTTTTTTATATATAATAATAAATTTTTTTTTTATATATATAATTTTTTTATATTTGTCTTTATATATTTTTTATATTTTTATATATTATTTTTTGTTTTATCCTTAACTCTATACTTTTTCAGACTCATTCATAAGTTAATTTTCATAGTTGATTTTGTCTGAACTACCATTCCCCCCTAAGAAACCAGATCTTGAAGAGTATCCTTTTTTTCTCATTTGACTTCCTGTCGCCCATGGGACAGTCTTAACATGTAAAAACAAATTTTTTTTTTAAATTTATATTTATTTTTGAGAAGTAAATTTTTCAGATGCAATTCAAATTATCTTGATCTACCATCTGATGAACCAAAATTTTGGGAAGGATATATTAAATCAACTTAGATTTATAAAGGCCCCAATTTTGGTCGGAAAAATTAATTATGGAATTACGGTGTTGAGTTTTTCCTTCCTTTCTAAGATAAATAAATATATATATATATAGTTTTAAAAACGAATGGCTTAAAATATTCTGACTGCAGTTTCTCTCGCAGATCTCTGAAGATTCGTGCTACCTGCGAGAAACCGCAGTTGGAATATTTTAAGCCATTCGTTTTTTAAATGTATATTTAGCTCTTTTTATTGAGCATCTCTAATTCAGTTTTTATAAAATCCAGAAAGTAAATATATTTGCTTCCTTCGTGGCTTTGCAAAGTAACTGTGATTATATATATATACATATATATATATTATATAAAATATATAT
Source organism: Doryteuthis pealeii (assembly GCA_023376005.1). Lineage (NCBI taxonomy): Eukaryota > Metazoa > Mollusca > Cephalopoda > Myopsida > Loliginidae > Doryteuthis > Doryteuthis pealeii. The sequence continues at coordinate 87,313,981 of CM042145.1, forward strand.
GTAATATGTATGTGAAGGAAAAATGGAAGTGAATCCGACAGTATGTAATTATAGTGAAAAATTTGAAAAAAAGCACAGGTTTCAATAAAATGAGTGGTATTTTTCAGCTAATGCTGCAGTGTTTTCAATCTGTCTAGTAGATCTTCTTCAGGGCTTTTGTTTGTTAAGGAAAAATAAAATTTATCACAGATGATTAGGAGACTGTTAGAGTTTTTTGTTTGATCAGTCTGTTTAAAAATGTTTTTAATGAAATATGTATGTGTGTGTTTGTGAGCATATATATATATATTTATATATATAGCATATATATTTATGTGTGTGTCGCTGTGTATCTTTGTGCATGTGTATGTGTATGCATGTGTTTGAATGTGTGGGCATGTGTGTGTTGATGTATAGATGTGTGTATATATATATAGTAAATTGAGTAATAAAAAAAAAAAAGTTGATATCTTGTGTGTGTGGTTGACATACATTATGTGCATGTGTACCTGTGTATCTGTGTGTGTATATGTTTTGTTTGCATGTGTGGGCATGTGAGTACATATTGCGTGTGTATGTGTGTGTGTGTGGTGTGTTTATAATATTTTCTCGTTGAACTGATAATAACAAAAAGAAGAAAATAGGGAAAAAACAAAACGTCAGGGCACACAAAACTGTCATATCTCTTCTTTATCAGTTAAAATAAAATCACAAATGGTTATAATTATGAAGAGGTATTATACAAATATGCCTCTGTGTGTGTGTGTGTGTGTGTGTGTGTGTGTGTGTGTGTGTGATTGCAGATAAGTGCATATTTATATACCTTCCACCCCCAACTCCTTGCCCACACCAACCATAATTAATTCCGAGTAGATTACTTTCCTAATGACAGCCTGAATGAAAATGAAGGTTATAAATAGACCATACATGAAAAAAAACAACAAAAAAAAAGGAAAAAATAAAATGACGATGCAGATGTCAGTCTAACACTGGCAATGGTCTTGTGCAATAATGAACAGAGATTGTAATTAAAGGCGTTTATTGACAATAGGAAGAAGAAGAAGAAGAAGAAGAAGAAGAAGAAGGGGAAAGAAGAAAGAAGAAAGAAGAAGAGAGAGAAGAAGAAGAAGAAGAAGAGAAGAAAAATTAATGAACAATGAAGATTAACAATTTAGAACTGAAAATACCAGACAAATAAAAACATGAAAAGCAAAAAAAATATTTTTAAATAAGGGGGGGGGATAAATATTTACATCTATTTGTCGAGAAACAACTGGGCGTGGGATATCCGCTTTCATATCGCATAACTTTTCATGAAAAACATCTTCAAATAGGGAGTTCAATAGTAGCATGGGTTGGATTTTCAGCTGCATCGCTTAGCTTTTTTAGCCAGGAGCCCAGATGCATTTATGCGAATATTGCACCAAAATTTTTTTACATTAAGTCAAAATTTGCTACCATACTTTCTAAACCGGAAGTCAAATAATAATAGCTATTATATATATATATAATATATATATATATATCATATACTATTATAATATATAATAGTTGTTTATATATATATATATATATATATAATATATATGGGGCGCCCAGCAAGGACCTACATTGACCAGCTATGTGAGATCTGGATGCTCCCGCAGAGGAGCTCTCAGGTGCAATTGAATGATAGGGAAGTTGGCAAAAGATTGTCATGGATACCCGTGGCTGCAGGCGCAACATGATGATGATATATAATATATAATATATATATACAGAAAAGAGAAAAAAGAATGAACAAAAGCAATAGACAAATTGGAAATTTCTTTGTTGTACTTATTTTTTAATTGTTCAGTGTATTAACAAAAATAAGCTATTCTAAGCTAATTTATCTCTTTAACTAATAAATAATAATAAATAATAAATGACCAGGACCTTGCCTGAGAATTGAAAAAAACTGTGGAATATGAAAGTGAAAGTGATACAATTGTAGTTGGTGCATCTGGAACCGGTCCCTAATATACTTGGAAAAAGACTGGAGGATCTGGAAATCAGAGGAGAATGAGACATCCACACTATTGCACTGCTGCAATCGTTAGAATACTCAGAAGAGTCCTGGAGACCTGAGGAGACTTGTTGTCCCTCAGCTTTCCAGTAAACCATCAACTAACACTGGCTTTGAAAAAACTCAAAAGAGTGAATAATAAACTAATAATTTGTATTATTTGGATTTTTTTTACTGTTGTCCTCATTTTTAATTATTATATACACAATGTTTCACCAATGTGCCCTCTGGCCTTCATTCAGATGGTTTTCTTGTAGAACTCAGGAACTTTCAGAACTCAGGAACTTCTCTTCAAACTCGGAGAGCCTTCATGTTCATAATTGAGAGCTTTAACAGAACCAACCAACCAACCAAACGAGCGGTCGGAGAGGCCCCTCCGATCAAACGGCTGGTCACATCAAGCCTAGCACTATATTATTTTCCCAACCCTATTTTGCCCTTATTGGCAGCCCCAACCCTTTATTCATATGGGTGCTAGAAGGCAGTTACTGAGGTCTACAGTCCTGGGAATGACCTTTAACTTCATCTGATGAAGTTCCAGATTTGGAGGTTTGAGGAATGTGAGCACCCCTTCATCAGCATTGCTCCCTGGTCCACTCTGACCCGGAGGAGTGGTAGTACCTGTTAGGGTCCATCTATGGTTAAATAGAAAAACATGAGTTGATAACATTAATTGTATTATGCATTAAGAATGAATTTATTTTCACAACTTTGTCGGCATTAAAGACCACCGAGGGTTGTTATGCCATAAAACAAAACAAACCAAACCAAACCAACCAGCCAGATGGTCAACCAGGCCAACCAACCAAACAAATCAGTTGTTTAAGAACTAAGAAATGCATGCATCATCAACGTGAACAATAGCAGCAAATCACAGAACAGATGAGCAAAGAATGAAACAATCGTGTGTCACAATGCATGTTTGCATTTTTTCTTTTTCATTCTAACAAATATACATGCATGTGCAACAATGTTACATAACAGTGCATACAAATGTTGTGTGCAGAATGCATTGTTGCATAGAATAGCCTTTTTCACTCATTTATTTCCTCCCAGAAACTTGCACTTTGTATAACCCATGTTTAATATGACGTATCCTCTGTTGTTATATATATATGTACCGTACATATTCAACAATATCTTATTATATGGAGATTGTGTGTTTTACTGTCTGTAACCGAAACTATGTTCCTACTCAAGTCACAATTTCTCTTAGTTATTGACAACACATTCTCCATGATTTTATTTTTATCTAAAACCTCAATTATTAATAAAATTGTCTTTCATTATTAATACTGTTAACTATGTCTACATACTGACAACATGCAATTATATTTATATATACAACAAAATAAAGCGGTTGTACAGTGTGATGGGAAGGCTAATTTGCATTATTAAATATTAAAAAATCGAATTTAAATATATGCTTAGTATTATTGATTTCTAACTGCTTGGTTTATTTTAATGAATATAAGCAAAAATCTCTTCAATGAATCTTAAATGAATCCATTAACAAGATTAAAATAACTGTCATTTTATTCTTACTTCCTCTTTAACTAAATACTTAAATTAGAAAAAATAACAATGAAAGACGAGAGTGATGGAAGAGTAAGTTTCAGTTGTTTCCATTTTTTATTACTCCCTCTGTTCAAAATCTTTTATTATACACCCCTCTTTTTTCAAACCTTTTTATCTGTATTCTTATTTATTTCATTAGCCTTTCTAATTAAACAATATTTTATTACATTAAAACTTAAATACTTGCCCACCCGGAGTGTGCAATATTTGCTAGTTCAATAATGAATAAACTTTGTGTAATGAAACTTTGTGTAATGAACGAGCCCTACTTTTTAGCCACAAATGTATTTTGTTCTTTTCCCTTCTCACCACAAAAAAACAACTGCAATAAACCATCTTAAACAAATAAAACTCGCATCATAAAACTAACAACCACTACAACAATAATCCACTGAGGATTTAATACTACCATTCCGAGTAAGAGTGGGCTTTGTAGTAATGGCTATGAAGGGGTACTCCCCACTCCTAGATTCTAAAGTTGGAACTTCACCACTAGATACAGTTTAATGTCATACCCAGGATACTAAGATCCTCAACCACCACTGTCTTGCACATATATCATTAATTTTTTATGGACGGGGGATCACTCAGCTCGTCTGTTAATGAAGAGCGCAGCCAGCCGCGAGAACTGATGCAAATTGCAGGACTCAGTAAACATCGATACCTCGAACGCACATTGCGGCTCTGAGATCCCTTGTCTCATGGCCCCGTCTGGTTATAGAGGCGCGTGGTCTAATGGTTAGAGTCATAGGAAATGGACTCATTGACCCAGGTTCAATTCCTGGATAAAGCTGTTTACATTTCACATGCGCTAATACCTTCGGAAAGGTATGAGTCCAATTCTCCCTCCAGCTATGGGCAAATAGCAGGGCAGACTGGGTTCTTTAACCATGGCTAGGTAACCAGTCTAGTAGAAGGAAAACTCTGAATTCAAACTTCTTAAACTCCACTTAAAAAATTGACCTTATATCACATCCTGCTCGTGCGCAGGGATTGGTAAATATAATATATATATGATAAAAGGGTTAGTTTGATATAAGAGCAATCTGCAGGAAAAATATATACGGGCTAGGGTTTGACGTGACTAGCCGATTGATCAGAGAGAGGCCTTTCCAACGGCCCATCTAGCCTCTGTAAGACCAAAGAGGACTGTTGCATATCACAGAGTTTGCATAAAAAAATGCCATTATGTTGTTTAATTCAACTCTGATTGCTCTGGTCAGTGTTCCCAGATTTTTTCCCAAATGCTAAGTGGTGCCTGCTGAAAAACTCAACCTGTGCTACGATAACTCTTTATCTGTTGAAGGAATTTTCCCCAAAGAGTTTAATGCGATATGAAAGTGATATTTACCCCCCCCCCACCTCAAGTCTTTTCTCGACAAGTAAATGTAAATATTTTAACCCCCCTCTTTGAAATATTTTTTAGCGGTTTGAAGGCGTTTTTATCAATGAATTACTCTTTTTAGTGGTTTAACGCATTAAAAGTAAGGCACCACCCATGTTTTTATTGACAAGTAATTATATATTATATATTTATATATTTTTTATGCACCCATATGTTTTCTATAGGGTTAAAAATTTGACAAGCGACCAGGCTAAAACATCATTGACAAAAATTGTAGCTAGATATAATAAAGATATTACTTTCGAGTTGTCATGGAAACCTGGGTTTTTCTTTATTCATTTATTGTTCTGTGATGCATCCAGCCCCCCCCCATGTCAAAATGGTGACTTTCTTACAAAGTGAACAAACTTTGTTACTTATGTAGATTTAAATTAGATTAGGTATTTGTAATAAGTACTTGAGAGTTACCTCCCCTACTTTATGATTGCCTCCCTTTTGGGGATCTCTCTAGGGAACACTAGACTATATAAATTGTTGATAAGTGTACCAATTATTCTAAGTAGAATAAAGCTTTCCAAAGTCTATCGGTGTTATCGTTTGTCATTACAGTATTTTAAACAACACCCTGTTCCATACACATATCCTAAAGTACTCTTACTTAAGTTTGATGCTATTAAATTCAGACAACTTATACTTTTCTTATCTTTTAGTCTATAGGGTCTCTAAGAAATACATCATACTTTCTACCGTTTTGGGTGTTTCACTTGTATTTTAACTTTCCGAAGTGAACACTTTTTTGAATTCGGGTATGGGCCTTTCCACAGACGCAACTACTCAACTCCCGTTGTTCAAAAAAGATCTGTCACTGTCCAGACAACAATCTTTTCATGCAAAAGTCCTGATGAAGGTTTATTAAAAAAAAACAAGATTATAACGTCGACTTCACCATCGAGAATAAATTCATCTTTTTGGAATACTTTGTTTTTCTATTTTCTACATATATACATATCTACATGGTAAATACAGCTTTAATATCAATACTTTTATAACACACCTTTTATATATATATATATATATATATATATATATATATAAAATATAAATTTGAAGGCAATTTACAATGCAATGGAATAGGTGTTGAAAATGATGTTTATTTACCTTTTTATTCCTAAATATTTTCGGGATAAATCCCATCATCAGAGGTCATAGAAGTACTTGTGTTTTTTAGTACTTATCCCACGGCGCTGGCGTAATCGTTTGTTGTTATTAAGTTGAAAGAACGCCAGATATTTGAAATTTTCTATAGTAAAATAAAAAATTAAAAGAATTTTGAAGAAACTGCACGAGCGCACATACAAATGGACCGACATGTCATCATGGAAAGACCCGAACATTTCAAATATCTGGCGTTCCTTCAACTTAAATACTACAAATGATTACGCCAGCGCCATGGGATAAGTACTAAAAAACACAAGTACTTCTATGACCTTTGATGATGGGATTTATCCTGAAAATATTTAGGAATAAAAAGGTAAATAAACATCATTTTCAACACCTATTCCATTGCATTGTAAATTGCCTTCAAATTTATATTTTATATATACATACAATGCTTCAAACTAACTATAAAAAAACACCTTATATATATATATATATATATATATATATGCAAGGTGTGTTATAAAAGTATCATGAGGAAGGTAGAGGCGGTGTGGTTGAGTCAGTAAGGGAGGAGTAAGTCAACAACAAAAAAAAAATTTCACCCAAGAATTTAACTTTCTCCTCCCTTACTGACCCAACCCCACCGCCTCTACCTTCCTCTTTCACCCCCCCCCCTTTTCTTATGTATCAAAATTTCTCTCCTTATCCCAACCTAAGATTTTCAACCCATTTCCCACATACCCTGCTTTCTCTTTCCCACATACCCTGCTTTCTCTTCCCCTTTATCTAACCACTCCCTCTAACCCCTACACTTACCAAACTTCATCTTTTGACCCTTTTTACTCACACCTAGTGACCAATTTCACCAAAATCTTACCCCTGCCTACTCACTCCCCTTTTTATTACATCCCTTTCTGCTTCTTTGGATCAAATTTCTCTCCAAGAAGGCTGACCCATTTTCTCTTTGAACTTGTTTCTTTCACAATGTATTTTTCCACCTTACTCTGCATATCCTATCTAACTCTCTCCTCTCTTTTGATTTTCTTTCCCTCCCTTTCCAATGATTTCCTCCTGACCAATCAAATTTTTCCTCACAAATGCTATCCCACTCACTTGACCTCTTCCCCTAACCCACCCCTCTCCTGTCCATTTTCCCTTCTATAAAACACTTGTATGATGCCTTAATGATCAATTAAACAACTGAGGATGCTGAGCTTAATGCTTAGCGAAATATATCTCCTACATACGCCTGTCTGAGTTTTGTTCCTGTGTTCCACAAATCTCTACTACATATATATATATATATATATATATATATATATATATATATATATAAAATGTTGTTCTGGTTCCAACAGGAGAAAATTCAATATTTTATAAAAAAAAAAGAAGGTCCGCAAAATGTATTATGTTTTTAGAAAAAAATGTATTCTTTTTATCTTACATATGCAACACGTGTTTCAGATCTTCTCGTATAAAGCCTGAAGAAGATACCAGAAGATCTGAAACACGTGTTGCATATGTAAGATAAAAAGAATAAATTTTTTTTATAAAAACATAATACATTTTGCGGACCTTCTTTTTTATAAAATATATATATATATATATATACAATTATTATTTAAATCAAATGATAAAAGCATTTTTACTCTATAAAATTTTTACAGTGCTCTATGCATGAAAGTGCAGAGCAATATCGCAATAGAATGATATAATAAAAAAACAGGATAAAATAATATAATAATGGAGATTCGCTTCCGGTTTTTGTCTGTAACAAAAATTACATCACTGCTTACGTCACATTACCTAAAATCATCTATTATCTCTATGTCTGTCTCTCTCCCCTTTTCTATTCCCGATGTTGAATGAATATATATATAACATCATGACTTCTATTATTCTACAAGGTGTTTTTGGTATTAAATAACCCATGAAGGTTTATATGTCATTAAACAAAGAAACCTATCCAAACCAAACAGTGTTTTCATGCATTTCAGATCTTTGATTTGTTTCAGTTTCTTTGTTTAATGGCATATCAACCTTCGTGGGGGATTTAATGCTAAAGCAATCCTAGTAATTTAATGAAGAAGTAAAAGTGTACATATTTTTTTAGTTCAATCTAACTTGTCAGATGTGTTGAATACTAGCTCATCCAAGGGTTAACAATGTGAAACTCTGAGTCGTGAGTTTTTATCCTGTTTTATTATCATAGTTCTTTGGGGGAGACTTTATGCTAGAAGGATTTGCTCTATCTTTCCTCTGTGTATGGAGAAATGTGTCTTGGAGAAACAAAAGTATAAGATATTTGGCTCATACAACAAAATCCTGGAATTGTAATTAGAAAGGGTGATAAAACTAATACATTCGTCATTTTAAATCGGACTAATTATAATTCCAAATTCCAAACCATCCTAGATTATTGCAGTAAATTTTTAGAAAAACTCAGTCGGAAAACCACTGATCTCCTTAAGAAACAAGCTAATAAGCTCATTACAGCTAATAATGCCGAAATAGGCTCGATCAAACTCCATAAATCGTTGATGATTATCATCCCGGCTATCATTATGGAAACATGAAACCCACAAACCCAGATCACTTTGCGTTCTATTATTTCTCAAATTCTCGCTCCAGTTTATCAATTACCAAAATCCATTAACCAATTGATCCTACCATATTTATCGTATTTACCAGCCCAAATATAGCATCAGTTGCACTGAGCAATTTTTAGCTTAGTTTGGTTGGAAAGAAGTTTTATACTAACAACTCATGTATAAATACATATTGTATATATGAAATATAACATTTTGAAAAAACATATGATGTTTGTTATGTGATTGCTGACCGGCCTGTTTCGACCAAAACGATAAGTTGGTCTTCATCAAAGAGCGACATAGACGAGAAGAAAATATCCGTTAAAAAGACTGTTTACAAAACGAACGCTGATATCAACCGCTGAAAATTTTTTGAAAATGCATTTTCTGTTTTAAAAATAAAAATAAAATAAATTTTATTTTTAATTAAAAATCAGAAGCATTATAGTTCAAGGTAAAACTCAAAAGAGTTTATTGTAAAAATTGTAAAAATATATAAAAAATGTAAAGTGGGTATCAAAATAGTATAGTATATATATTTCAGCTGTTAACAATATACAAGTCCACATGGTAATTTGAAGAAAGATGTTAGGGTTCCAAAATTTACTAGTGGTGTTGAAGTCCGTAGATTTATATATGAAAAATTTTCAGCGGTTGATATCAGCGTTCGTTTTGTAAAGGCCTGTCAGCAATCACATAACAAACATCATATGTTTTTTCAAAATGTTATATTTCATACTGTCGGATTAATTTCCATATATTTTTCATATTGTATATATATATATATATTTACCAACCCCTCTGCACGAGCAGGATGCGACACAAGGTCAATTTTTAAGTTGAGGTTTGAATTCAGAGTTTTCCTTCTCCTTGACTAACCAGTCTATCCAAGGTTAAAGAGCCAGTTTGCCCAATTATTCACCCAAAGCTGGAGGGAGAATATATGTATTCATACCTTTCCATATACATATGTACATACTTCCATAACATATTGTATATATTTCATCAGGAGATAATTGTCATTTGAAAAAGGTGTGTCAAAATGTAAAATAAAATCTCAATACTTTTTTGACACACCTTGTATATGGTGTGTATGTGTATGTGTGTGTAGGGGAAAGCCTATGTGTCTTGGTAGATATGTATGTATGTATATGTGTGTTACAAATATTGACTATTATTATATTTTATTAAATTATTATTATATATATATGATATAAATATTAACAATATATTTATATTTGTAAAATTAATGAATAATTATATCATTATTATTATATTATTATATTATTTCATATAATAATTTATGAATTATATATATATATATGTGTGTGTATGTGTATGTGTATGTGTGTGTATATATTTAACAACCCCTCCGCACGAGCAGGATGTGACACAAGGTCAATTTCTTAAGCGAAGTTTAACAGGTTTGAATTCAGAGTTTTCCTTCTCCTAGACTGGTTACCTAGCCAGGGTTAAAGAGCCCAGTCTGCCCTGCTATTTACCCATAGCTGGAGGAAGAATTGGATTCATACCTTTCCCAAGAGTATTAGCGCTATGTCAACTTCAAACAGCTTTGTGTATGTGTGTGTGTGTGTGTGTAGGAGGGGGGGCAGCCTATGTGTCTTGGTAGATATCTATGTATGTATATGTGTGTTATGTTATCTGTTGTATTGATTTAAGCAAGCGAATCATGTTTGACCTTAACCCTTAACCTGGCAAATTGCCCAAAGTTCAACTCTGATGATATTAATAGTAGAACTTTTTTTTTTGTTTGTTTTCCTCTTCATTCATTGGTTTCAAATTAAAATTAACATCAACAAACAAATAAGAACCTTACATTTGGTCTCGGTTTTAAGGATGCGTTACAAACACTTTTAAGCTGCATGTCTTTCTGCATTTAAAAAAACCAAAAAAAAACTCAGCAACTTTCTTGTGACACATGTTCCAGAATTATTTTCCCCATCCCATAGGATATTTGGTTATTTGCTATAATTCCAACCTAAAAAAGGGGAACCACTCTGAATGAATTTTATCTGTTAATTAATCTACCCATTATTTTCCCATTAAACTAACCCTAACCCTAACCCCTAACCCTAACCCTTTTTTGTACTTATAGTCAATAAAATCAAGACAGAAATTATTAAAAAGTATGTATTCTTTTTTACACTAAAATTAAAATACAAGGTGTGTCAAAAAAGTATCAAGATTTTTTGTACTTTTTGACACACCTTGTATTCTGGGAAAAAAAGTTCCATTCATTAATTTTTTTCAGAATACAAGGTGTGTCAAAAAAGTACCAAGTTTAAAGCTGTATTTACCAAAATAGAAATGTAGAATGAATGGAACGTTATGGAACTAACCCTAACCCTAACCCTAACCCTAACCCCGTCTTCTTTTTTACTAGTAGATCAATAAATAAATAAATAATTTTGCAGTCAATCTGAGTGGTTCCCCTTTTTTAGGTTGGAATTTTAGGAAATAACCGGATATTTTCCCCCTTGAGATACTCACCAGAGGAAAATGTTTCCTGCTGAGGTACCTGGTCATTGCTTTTGTAAGGTAGGCATATGTATGTATGTATGTATGTATGTATGGGTGGATGGATGGATGTGCGTTCTATGTGAGTAGATATATGTTTTATCAATCTGTTTTTTGTTTTATGAATGTGTGTGCTTGTATGTGCATATGTGCACATGTGTGTGTGTGTGTGTGTGTGTACATATGTTTCTCTTAATTTTTTATATTTACTTGAGACATTATCTTTTACATAATTGTAATTTTTTGGAAATTTTGCGTTATATGAAAGTGTGTGTGTGTGTGGTGTGTGTGTGTGTGTGTGTGCTTTATATGCATGTATGTATATTTTGAGTGAGTGTGTGTGCATGTTTTATATAATGTGTATGTGTGTGTGTGTGTGTGGTGTGTGTATGTGTGTGTGTGTGTGTGTGTGTGTCTTTATATAATTTTTGAGTTAGTACTTTATATGACTGTGAGTTTTATATATACATATATGTACGTATGTATCTATGTATGTTTGTGTGTGCGTATATTTTTTGTAAATGTCTGTATGTACACATCTATGCATATGTGAGTGTGCTTTATGTAAATGTGTGTATGTGTGTGTATCTGTTTGTATGTATGTATCTGTTTTATGCATGTGTGTGTATGCGGATATGTTTCTTTTACTTTTAATATTCAGTTGAGGTATTTTCTTCTGCATAATTGTGAATTTTATTTATTTTATAAGAGTATGTGTATGTGTTTTTATATGAGTGTGTGTCTGTGTGTGTCTGTGTGCGTGAGTGTGTTTTCTGCGAATATCTGTATACTTTATAATAGTGTGTTTTATATGCATATATATATCTATATATATATATATATTATAATATATTAATAATTTGAAGGCAATTACAATGCATATAAAAAACAAAAACAAAAAGATGTTGTTTTTTTGTCTTATCGATTTCAAAAAAAACTTTATCTTCACAGACGAAAATCAGAAATGAACATGCTTTCATTTCTGATTTTTCGTCTCTGAAGATAAAGTTTTCTTTGAATCGCTAAGACAAAAAAACAACATCTTTTTGTTTTTATTTTTTATATGCATTGTAATTGCCTTCAAATTATTAATATATTATAACATACTTAACAATCTGTGTATGTTGTAAGTGAGTGTATGTGTGTATTTTATATGAGTATGTATTGTTTATATATACATATGCATGTATTTCTTTCAAATGTATTTTATATAAGTGTATACGTGTTTTATCTAATTATGTGTATGTGTTTGTTTGTATGTATGTATGTATTTGTTTTATGAGTTTGTGTGTGCATGTGTATGTGTTTCTCTTAATTTCTTTTATATTCAGTTGAGGTATTTTCTTTTCTTAATTTTGTGAACATTTTGTGTTTTCTGAATGTCTTTTATGTGAATATATATGTATCTATACATATATAAAGGGCAGTTGTGTGTATCTGTATGTCCGGAGGAAACTTCGAAAATAAAACAATTAACGACAAAGTAAATATATATATATACACATTAAATATCACCAGGGCTTGGTTTTTGAGCAAAAATAATAAAGATTTGATTTATATAAAAATTAAAAATTAAAAAATGAAATTTAAATGATAACAGCATGGAATTTTTTTTTTCATTTAATATTTTATATAGTAGACATTAACATTTCTTTTCAGAGTAGCTGGATCAATGCAAGGTTTATTTTTTACATAGGGATTTAAATGGAGCATTCCACAAGGATTCAACTCACAATTCAGTAATAATGGATCTACAAGACTAACTTTAAAAAATCCCTCTCTACCCAGGCGATGCTGGGTAGCCGCTGCTAGTTATATATAAGGGTGTGTATGTGTGTATGTGAGTGTGTTTTATGTGACTATCTGTGTATTTTATATAAGGGTGTTATGTGAATATTTGTGTGTTTTTAGAGTATCTGTATGTTTTGAGTGACTGTGTATATGTGTTTTTAATATGAGTGTATGTGTGTGTATTACATGATTGTCAGTGTTTTAAGTAAGCATCTGTGTGTTTTGAGTGACTGTGTATGAATGTGTGTGTTTTATATGAACTAGTACAAATTTTTAAAAAAGTAAAAATAGATTTTTGAAACATATTGCCTGAGGGGCGGGAGTAAAAAATTCAATATCAGCGAGTTTGTACCCCAAGTAAGTAAAATCATCAAATTCATTAAAGGATTAAAAAATAAAACAATTTGAAATGTAAACTTTAAATATATATTAAAATAAAACAAACTATATATAGATATATAATACCAGTCATGTATTTATTAAAACTTGTTTTAAAAAACAATAAGGACTGTCTAATGTTGCATGTTCAAATTTTGAGTGTATTTATTCTGTTATGACAATTTTGAGTAATGTGACGTAAGCAGTGACGTAGTTTTTGTTACAGACAAAAACCGGAAGCGAATCTCCATTATTAATAGATATGTGCATCAGTGTGTTTTATCTGAGTATCTGTGTATTTTGAATGAGTGCATGTGTGTGTTTTATATGAGCATGTGTGCATATTTAATAAGTGTGTGTGTGTATTCTATATGAGGGTGTATTTTATATGAGTGTGTGAATGTTTGTGTGAGTGTGTTTTATGTGAATATTGGTGTATTTTATATAATTTGTGTGTGTGAGTGTTATGTGAATATTTGTGTGTTTTCAGAGTATCTGTATGTTTTGAGTGATTGTGTGTATGTGTGTTTTATATAATGTAAACGTGTGTACATTCTATGACTGAAATTGTGTGTTTTACATGAGTGTTAGTGTCTTTAGTAAGTATTTAGAGTGTATGTGTGTGTTCTATATGAGTGTGTATTTTACATGAATGCATGCGTGCATGTGTGTGTCTGTGTGTGTGTGTGTGTGTGTGTGTGTGTGTGTGTATTCTTTCTTTTTGTGTTTTACATGAGTGTTAGTGTCTTTAGTAAGTATCTGTGTATTTTGAGTGAGTGTGTGTGTGTATGTGTGTGTGTTTTATATGAGTGTATAAGTGTGTATTTTATATAGGTCTGTGTGTGTGTTCTATATGAGTGTTTATTTTAGATGAGTGTATGTGTGTGTGTGTGTGTGTGTATATTCTATATGAGTGTGTGTTCTATATGAGTGTGTGTTTTATATGAGTGCTAGTGTCTTAAGTGAGTATCTGTGTATTTTAAGTGAGTGTGCATGTGTGTGTATTCTATATGAGTGTGTGTGTGTGTGCGTATTCTATATGAGTGTGTATTTTATATGAGTGTATGTGTGCGTTCAATATGAGTGTGTATTTTACATGAATGCATGTATGCATGTGTGTGTGCGTGTGCACGAGTGTGTGTGTATTCTTTCTGAGTGCATATTTTATATGAGTGAGGGCATGCATGCATGCATGTGTGTGTCCATGTGTGTATACGTGTGTGCATGTGTGCATGCATGCATGCGTATGTGCATGTGTAGTATAACCATATATACCCAAGATCGTTGGGTATATAATTGAGAAAGAAGACTCAGGTTGTAGAGAGAGAGAGAGACAGATACAGAGTAGAGTCTTATTGGTTCTTCATTTCTTTTCTGCTATGGTCGTCATCTTGTCATCTTCTTGTTGCTGTCTCTAACTAAGGGCTTCTTCTGGGCTAACTCTTTAGTCATGCAATTAATCACAAGACTTTTATTTTCTTGATCAAGATTTGTTTTTCTTGCCCATGTTCTTTTGCGCAGGGAGTTAACAACCTCAGCAGAAAGATAGGCATCTCCTCTGCTCAACGTCAAGTTGAAACTAAATCTAACTAACTATGTTTTTCTCATGGGGCGCGAGATTTGTGCCTCTCTAGGGGTCAGTTGGGGGCCATCCAATGGAAATCTACGCTTTCAACTCCAATGAACCTATTTCAAACTAACTACTTTTTTTCTCTTTCTTTCTTTCTTTCTTTCTTTCTTTCTTTCTTTCGATCTCTTTCTTTCTCTTTGTTTGTTTCTTTCGTTCTTTCTTTCTCTTTCTTTATTTCTTTAGTTCTTTCTTTATTTATTTCTTTATTTCGTTTGTTCTTTCTTTCTTCTTTCTTTATTTCTTTTGTTCTCTCTTTCTTTATTTATTTCGTTAGTTCTCGCTTTCTTTCTTTCTTTCTTTCTTTCTTTCTATCTATTTCTTTCTCTTTCTTTATTTCTTTCATTCTTTCTATCTATTTCTTTCTCTTTCGTTATTTCTTTTGTTCTTTCTTTCTCTCTTGTCAACAACCCATGAAACCACATAACATGTAACACATGCATGTGTGTGTGTGTGTGTGTTTCCCTGAATTGAGACCTATCATTTCAAGTGTTGGGTCAGTAAAATGGTAATTCCTGTGTATAGAGTGATTGAGGGAGAAGCTCTCTGTGATTGGATATACCAATCACGTCATGAGCCCAGAAGTTTTGGCGCCAAATACTAAAATTCTTACAGATAGATTTCGTGAGCAGTTCCATGAGGCAGCGACTTTAAAATCTCTCTTCGAGAGACAACCCTAAGATACCAGATATCTTCTCCAGCACGCCGGTAAGTCCCTTAAACTCAACTTTATACACAGGAAGGACTTTATATTGTTACTCATTGTTTCATGTGTTCGTTAACAAATTGTTAGAATTAAACGAAATATTACTTCATTTATTTGTTGCTGTTAGCCTTAGAATTAAATGCTATACTAACACAATACTTGTTATATATATAGTTTGTAGAGACAGGTGGTGTAATGGTTATTGGTTCAAATCCTGGCCGCCCTGTCGGCTGCGGCGTTAGAATGCACCGACTGCACCTCTGCAGAGGGGTAAGACTCCCCCAATGGGGCCACCTGTTGGCCGTGGGTGGCGACCCGTGATGCTTAAGGATAGAGCCAGGTGGATGAGCAGTTCATGACATGCAATACTCCACTTTGGCCCTATCTTGGGCTAGATGGGCAGTCGGAGAGGCCCCCTCCGATCAATCGGCTGGTCACATCAAGCCCTAGCACCTATATGATTTTCCCAACCCTATTGCCCTTATGGCAAGCCCCAACCCCTTTTTATCATATGGGTGCTAGAAGGCGGTGACTGCGGGTCTACATGTCCTGGGAATGATGTTAAACTCTATCTGATGGTGAGGTTCCAGTTTTGGAGGTTTGGGGAATGTGGAGCACCCCTTCATCACCATTGCTCCCTGGTCCACTCTGACCTGGAGTGGTAGTACCTGTTAGGGTCCCATCTATGGGTTAAATAGAAAAATGTATTTATAAAAAAAATTATATTATCCATTAAGAATTGATTTATTTCAAAACTTTATCGGCATTAAATGACCCACTTAGGTTGATATGCCGTAAAACAAAACAAACCAAACCAAACCATCAAATCCTGGACAAAGCTAGCTGCAATTCACATTGAAAAAGGTATGCATCCAGCTATTCTCCCTCCAGCTATGGGTAAATAGTAGTGCGGATCGGGCACTTTAATCTTAGGCAGCAAGTCTAGGAAAAAGAAAACTGAATTTAAATTGTTTGTTGATATTAATCCAATTGTCCTCGACATTCTAAAACTTTCTTCGGGTCGACAAATAATATAAAAGATAAATTTTCTAATCTCTTCATGAGAAGGCAACAAAAACTATTTTTGATCACCGCAATGGGCACAATCTATTTGAATTTTTTTTTTATCTGGACTCTAAAGACTCTTTTTCCCACAGATTGTTAAACTCTTTCAACAAACAGAGATATTAGAAAAAAAAGCCACATATGTGTGGAGGGATGTCTGCTTGTAGTGCTGAATCTGATAATTATTTAATTTTACTTAACTCCTCAGAAGTAAAATGAACTGAGAAGAAACAAAGGAATATGTTTTGTTTATATTTTTATATCTAGAAATACCTCCAGAACAACTGATATTATTGTATGAAACATCTTAGCATAAATAGAGTAACAAATACCTCCAGAACAACTGATATTATTGTATGAAACATCTTAGCATAAATAGAGTAACAAATACCTCCAGAACAACTGATATTATTGTATGAAACATCTTAGCATAAATAGAGTAACAAATATCTCCAGAACAACTGATATTATTGTATGAAACATCTTAGCATAAATAGAGTAACAAATACCTCCAGAACAATTAATATTATTACATGAACATTTTTTAAAAGGGAATAGACTCCCTTGCTGTCTGGCTGATACCGACAATAGGTCACTCCGCCAACTTTACTTACATAGGGTCAGTCTTCCATGTCCCTAATATTGTGTTTTATGTTTTTTAGCTTGTTATGGGTATTATTTTGGAACAATTCATGTCTCTAGGTAGCAATATCTCATCTACAGAAAACAATGTTAATGCACATATAAGTACGTACAGTCTGCCATAGACAGATTGTCAGTCATATGGAGGTCCAATCTCACTGACAAGTTAAAGAGGACCTTCAAAGATGAGTGATAGGAATGGTTGGCAAGAGATTGTCATGGATGTCCGCGCTAATGGCACGACATGATGATGATGATGATAATGATGATGATGAAGGCCAATGGCCTCTTATTCTACAGGTGTTTGACATAGATTATGCAACAGAGGGATTTTGATATTTTTTTATCTAATGTCAATTTTAGGGAAAGTTTGGATGCTGAATCAGTTTCTTTGATGACAATGTGTCTTGGGGGATCCAGTATATCATTCAATTAGGCCCTGTACTTTTCCTTTTTTTTTTTTTTTTTTCTCTAATTCTTGTGCACTTCTTGAAATCACTATCAACATATTGGGTTTGTTTTAGGGGTTGGTTGGCATTTGTGGTTTATTTAGTACTAAAGTCGGTCTTTGGGTAATGACTGACGTTAAACTGCATCTAATGGTGAAGTTGCAATTCTGGAGCTCTGGGGAGGGAAGAATATACCCTACATTGCCATTACTAACAGGTCCACTCTAACCCAGAGGGGTAGTATCTGTTAGAGTCCTATCTATGGATTAAATACAAAAAATGAGAAGGAAAACTCTGAATTCAAACCTGTAAAACTCTGCTTAAGAAATTGACCTTGTGTCGCATCCTGCTCATGCAGAGGAGTTGATAAATGTGTATGGGCCGGGTTAGCTCAGTCAGTAGAGCATTCGGCTAGAAACCACATGGTTCCTAGTTCGATTCCGGTCCTCACCAACTCAGTGTATGAGTAGCACAGGGATCTGTAGTAGGTGTGGCGCTATGATAAATTCTCTTGTGGCAGTGAATGCAATAAAGTCCCTTGGTTGCTGTGCTGGCTACTCCTTAGTTCTGATCTTGTTGTCTCCTTTTAAGGAGGAAAGGCCAATTATGTGGCATATCCAAACTTCTCAGCAAGTGGCTCTGTCGAATGTTGCAAAGCAGTGGTTCCCAAAGTGGGTTGTAGAAAGATCTAAGGGTTGGTGTGGGCCAACAGCATGGCATTAAGATCAGTTAAAATTATGACGGAGAATGAAAAAAGAAAAAGAGCAAGACATTATCTTGCCTGCCAGGATCGAACCTGCATCCTCCCGCATGCAAAAACAAATGCGATTTAGGCACTGGACGGACGCGAGGTTTGACTGATGTGCTCGGATGTTTGGGTAATATGCCCATAAATAACCAAAGTGAGTGGAGCGTGACGTGACAAGCAGAGAAGCATTTGGCTTACGTGAGACGGCAGTCAGAAAAGATTATTTTGATGACGACGACAGATATTCAGCTGCTGGTTGAAGACGAAGACTGTGTTGACCAAAAGAAAGTTTGGCCTGCGAGAGGACGGGGAACTCGCTTTTTTTGGTCCCCCCCCCCCTCAGCAGGAACTTGTTGACTCAAATATCTATTTTCCCCCCCCTTCTATAAAAATAAACTTGTTTTTATACATAATCTAAATGAGAAGATATAAGTTGTAAATGCTATGGTAAAGAAACACATATATAGCTTATCTATACATTTATATAAAGGGCAATTTGTGTATATGTATTTCCAGGGGAAACTATGAAAATCAAACTGTTATGTATTAGAAATACATTAACGAGAAGATTGCGAGTGGTTGTAATAATAGTTTATTATTACAATAAATACAAATAACAAAAATGGCTCCAGGTAAAAAGTCTCTGCGCGTAAAAGAAGGATTGGTAAAGATTACATATCTTCTGAAAGAGTTGTCGCACGTGTGTTTACATCCGAGAATACGAAACAACATTCGTGGTTAGAGCTCACCTCACATCGCACTGAGCTAATCTTCTGTTGTTCTTTTATACGTACTCATTTGCATACGTGAGGGATTATCCGGTTACTTCCCTTTACAACACAAACAATTAATGACAAAGTAAATATATATATATACATATTCACTATCACCAGATCTTGGTTTTTGAACAAAAATAATGAAGAATTGATTTATATTCGTGGAGAAAATAAAAAAATAAAATCTACATGATAGCAGCGTAGAATTTGTTTGTTTTTTTTGGCATTTAGTATTTTAAATAGGAGACACTGATTTTTCTTTTCAGAATGTCTGGATCAATGCAAGGTCTTTTTTGCATAGGGATTCTAAATGGGGTATCCTGCGAGGATCCAACTCGCGATTCAACTATAATAGATCTGCGAGACTACCTTTTTTACCCCTACCTCCCTCTACCCAGGCAATGCCGGGTAGCCACTTCTAGTACAGTACAGAATAAAACTGACATCTTATTATAATGGAGATTGTGTGTTTTTCTGTCTGTAACCGAAACTATATTCCTACTCAAGTCACAATTCTTTTAGTTATTGACATCAAATTCTCCATGATTTTATTTTTATCTAAACCTCAATTATTAATAAAATTGTCATACATTATTAATACTGTTTACTATGTCTACATACTGACAACATGCAATTATATTTATATATACAACAAAATAGTGGTTTACAGTGTGAACAGGAAGGCTAATTTGCATATTAATATTAAAAAATCGAATTTAATAAATATGTGCTTAGTATTATTGATTTCTAACTGTTTGGTTTTATTTTAATGAATATAAGCAAAATCTTTTCAATGAATCTTAAATTAAATCATTAACAAGATAAAATAACTGTCATTTTATTTCTTTACTTCCTCTTATAACTAAATACTTAAATTAGAAAAAAACAATGAATGACGAGAGTGATGGAAAGAGTAAGTTTTCAGTTGTTCCATTTTCTATTATACTCCCTCTGTTTCAAATCTTTTTATCTGTATTCTTATTTAGTTTCATTAGCCTTTCTAATTTAATACAATATTTTATTACATTAAAATTTAAATACTTGCACCCGGAGGGTGCATATATTTGCTAGTAATTATAAACGAGTGCAAAGTGAATCAAAAATGGGTTGTGAGCGGTCATTTACAGGGTGGTATTAGGAGCAGTTAATAAATAACTTGATTTTACAAAATCTTAATGACAAAATATATGTCATAAAAACTAAGGTAAAGGAACACGTATGCAGTTTATACATAATAAAACAGACATAAGAATTATGAATGAATGCATATTTTTGTTATGTAGTCTAAAATAAGAGTTAAAAGTATGAACGTTTGTTTGATACCAATACACAACACATACATTGGCACACCAGTTACCACATGCTACCCAGCCAGGCTAGAGAGCAGATTCAGCAGACAACTGCAAAGTTCAAAGCTCAACTCAGTATTGTAAGTACTGCATATATCTAGAAGTGTGGGGGGGGGGCAGTGAGGCAAAAAATGGTTGGTTAGGGCCAACAGTATGGCAAATAAACTTGTTTTTTACAAAATCTGGACCATATGACCTTTAGGCACCCCTTTTGCAATCTCGATTCCATTTACACCGTCAAAATTTGGTTAATTGTTAACAGACAATTTTTAGAGTTTTTCTTTTAAATCATAAAACTAACCCCAAACCCTAACCCCTAACCCTAACCCTAACCCTAACCCCTAACCCCTAACAGTGAGTCGAGATCGCAGAAGGGGTGCCTAAAGGTCATATGGTCCCAAAATCTAAATGACAAAATATGTCGTAAAAACTAAGGTAAAGGAACACATATGCAGTTTATACAGAATAAAACTGACATAATTATAAACAAGTGCATAGTTTTGTTACATTCTCCGAAATCAGAGTCCAAAGTCTGAATATTTATTAAACGCCTGTACACAATAGGTACAGTGACGCACCAGTTACCACATGCTGCCCAGCCAGGCTAGAGAGTAGAGTCAGCAGACAACTGCTAGGGTCAAAGTTCAGCTCAGATTTGTAAGCACTGCACATTAATTTTAATCTTGTAGCACCCCCAATTTTCTGTTTAAAATTGACCTTGATTCCATTTCTACTTTTGGTTGGTTGGTTGGTTGGTTGGTTGGTTGGATTTTACTGCATGTCAACCCTTGTTGGATTATTTTATGCCAAAGTCGTTTTTGTTTTATTCATTCTTGATAGGTACTCAATTTTTTTAAAACTCATATTTTTCTATTTAACCCATAGATAGGACTCCGTCAGAGTGGACCTGGGCGTAATTGTGATAAAGGGGTACTTCACATTCCCCAGAGCTCCAGAATTGGAACTTCACTATCAGATAGAGTCATGCCCAGAGCACTAAGACCCTCAGCCACTGCCTTCTAGCACATATATGATAAAAAGGATTAGAGGGTTGCCATAAGGGCAATAGGGTTGATACAATCACATAGGTGATAAGGTTTGATGTGACCAGCTGATTGATTGGAGGGTGCCTCTCTAAGTGGCCGTCTAGCCTAAGTAAGGGCCAAAGTTGAGTATTGCATGTCATGGACTGCTCAACCACCAGGGTTCCATTCTTAAGCAATACAGGTCACCAACCACGACCAACAGGTGGCCCAATGCCAAGGGGGGTCTTATCCCTCTAAAGCCCCAGCTGACAGGGCTGTCCACTTTTGGTAAATTTTATTTCCCGTTCTTCATTTTTGAGAAATTCAATTTTTTCCATTTTTATAGTATTTTATGAGAAAATTCTGATAAAATATGTTACTATTAAAACTGAAAGTGAAAACATTTGATGCATATCACATAAATGTGTCCTGACCTCCTGCCCTAAAAAACGCTATGCGGTGACTGATTAAAAACCAACCCATGTTACTTAAAAACTCCCTAGCTGTTTGAAGGCATTTTTCCTGAAAAGTTAATGGATAGGAATTAAAATAAAATGAAAATACAAAAAAAAAAAAAGATATTTTTTTTTTTTAATTAAAAATGATGTGACATTTTTTTTTAATTAAAATAGAAAATAATATCCAAATATTTTTATTTTTTATTTGTTTTTGTTTAATAATGTATTGATTGCTTTTATTTTTTAAGCTTGGTTGTATTTATTTAAAAATTTGTTACAGTTGTTTTTAATTAAAATAAAATAAAAATACCGAAAAAAAAAGAGAAGATATTTACTTGTTGATAAAAAACCTGGATGGTGACTTACTTTTAACACTTTCAAACCACTAAAAAAAGTTATTTGTTGATAAAAATGGCTTCAAACTGCTAAAAAAAATATTTTAAAGAGGTGGGGGTAAAATATTCACATTTACTTTGTCGAGAAAAATACTTGGTAGGGAGTAAAATATTGTTTTCATATCGCATTAACTTTTCAGGAAAAATGCCTTCAAACAGCCAGGGAGTTCAATAGTAGCACAGGTTGGATTTTGAGCAGGCACCGCTTAGTGTTTTTTTAGGGCAGGAGGCCAGGTTGCATTAATGCGATAATATCCCAAAGTTTTATTTTATATAAATAGCAAATATCTACATTATTTTTAATGTTTAAAAAGAATAGTACGTGTTTGCATGTTTGTATGAGGGGGACGCTAAGAACCCATTGGCACAATCCAGAGGGTGCAAGTCTAAAAAGTTGAGGAACCACTGTTGTAAAGGAACTGCTTCAAAATATGTGTGAGTTCTTGCATATATAGAGAGGTATGCATCAGTGTGGGTGAGAGAATGCTGTCTCTAATCCTTCCCATTCATTAGAGTTTGGCCCCTCAATCAAATCTCTAAACAGTGACTGCTGGAGACACCATATAATTGTGTATAGATTATTTAATAGCAATACGTGTTATTATATAATTATGTGCAAACAAATGGCAATAGACAAATAAAAAGAAGTGCAATTTTAAAAAATGTGATTAAAACAAATGCAATTGAACACTAAAAATTTAGTTATGATTATAATCAAATTTTTACAAATGAATAAAATTTTGGTATTAGATAACCCATAAGAAGTTGATATGCTGTTACCAATCAACCAACCAACCCACCAAATCACCAATCAACCACCAACCACCAATCAACCCAATCAACCAAACAATCCAACCAAACAACCAACCAACCCACCAACCAGCCAACCAACCAATCAACCAGCCCAACCAACCAATAAACCAACCAACCAACCAACCAACCAACCAAAACCAACCACCAAAACAACCAATCAACAAACCAAACAAAAAACAATCAACCAACCCTCCAAACAACCAATCAACCATCTAACCAACCAACCAACCAACAACCAATCAATCAACCAACAAACAAACAATCAAGCAAACCAACCAACCTACTAACCAGCCAGTTAATCAATAAACCAAACCAACACCCCAACCAACCAAATCAACCAACCAACCCACCAATCAACCAATCAACCACCAACCACCAAATCAACCAATCAACCAACAACTATCCAACCAAACGACCACCACCAACCCACCAACCCACCAATCAACAAATCATCAAACCAATCAACAGCCAACCAACCAATCAACACAGCCAACCAACCAATAAACGCACCAACCAACCAACCAACCAACCAATCAACCAACCCACCATACAACCAATCAACCCACCACCCACCAATCAACCAATCAACCAAACAACTATTCCAACCAAACAACCAACCAACCACCAACCAGCCAACCAACCAATCAACCCAGCCACCAACAATAACAAACCAACCAACCAACCACACAACCAACCAACCCACCAACAACCAATCAACAAACCAACAAAACAATCCACCAACCCTCCAAACAACCAATCAACCATCAACCAACCAACCAACCAACCAACCAATCAATCAACCAACAAACAAACATCAACAAACCAACCAACCTACTAACCAGCCAGTTAATTCAATAAACAGCCACCAACCAACCACCAACCAACCAACCAACAATCAACCAGCCAACCAACCAACCAACCAATCAACAACCAATACCAAACAACCAATCAACCATCTAAACCAATCAACCAACCAGCCAGCCAGCCATAATCACGCAACCCTCCAACCAACCAACCAACCAACAAACCAACCACCACCAACCACTAATCAACCCTCCTTGATGATTCATTATTATTTTTGATGTGTTTTCTATTATTTTTAATCTGTTGAAAACCTATTTTTCCTGCCTCCTCCCAGTAAAATTAGTCTAATTTTCATACAATCAAGCAAATAACCAAAACTGGTGTGAGAAAAAAAAACATTATTCATTTTATTTTGAGTCTTTTTTTTAGTTTATTTTTGGAATCCAAAGTGTTCATCTTTCTGACACAGTTTTTCACTGTATTATTAAAGAAACAAATTAGCATTTAGCCAAGAGATGGTAATTTGACTGATTTAACTAAACTAAGCTTAATATGACACAAGGACATATAATAGAGAAATACAGGATGGTGCTTCAAAGAGTAAAGGCCTATACAAAGCCTAATCTCGACTCAAAACCGAATGCTATCTGGAAATATATATATATTAGCAAGAATATGCACCTCCTGGGTGTAAGTATTTAATTTTTAATGATAACACTTATTTTAATTATATTTTAATTGGTTTCTATATAAACCAATCATAGGAGGGATTTTAATATATTAGAGAATAAACAATAATATTACAGATCAATAACACCAAGTCCTTATTTATTAAACATGATTTTGTTAAAACCAAATATGTAAATTAACCATACCATATATTATGTATTGTCTGAATTTTGTTCTTGTGTTCCTCATATCTCTACCACACACACACTATATATATATATATATATATATATATATATATATATATATTTGTAAGGAAGGACAAACAATAAGTGTATGCATAGAAATAGTAGTCAATGCTATAATAGTAGAGCAGGTTTAAACCTAAAATATAAATTATTATACTATATGACCATTATGCAGGTTTCATGTGTATAATACAATCCTCAGATGGGAGATTATTGAAAATATTTTATATTCTCCCGTCTGAGGATTATTTTATACACAGGAAACTTGAGTAACGGTAATATAGTATCTATAATTATATATATATATATATATATATAGGCCGGTTTAGTTCATGTCGGTAGAGTGTTCGGGCTAGGAATCCCAAGGTTCGCTGGCTCGATACTGGCTCCGGCCAAATCGAGCATCTGAGTAGCACAGGGATCTGTGTGGTAAAGTGAGGAGCTGATGGTAGGTGTGGCACTCCACCTCAGTGAAAGAGATATGAAAAACAAATGTTCATAGTACGCTGACAGATATCTGTTTCGACCTTTATAAAAACGGTCTTCTTCAAGAGCAACTATATTGATGAAAGAAGAAAGGAGGAATAGTTAACCATTTGGCACGAAGCTCAATTAACGCTCACATTCTGGGTCAGAATGTCTTTTAAAATTTGTTTAACAAATGCATATTTTTATCCAAAATTTCTTCCTATCTCTTTTCAATCATACTGTCGGGTTTATTTCCATTCATTATATACTTATATATTATATATGTATATATGATTAAATTGAATGGTTTAAATACTACCAATTTAAGTTTCTTGCAGTAGCACGAATCTTCATATATTATATATATATATATATATACATATATATATATATATATATATATTATATATACATATATATATATATATATATATATATTATACTTCACCTAATATGTCTTTTTGATTATGATTACTCTCTCTCTCTCTCTCTCTCCTCTCTCTCTCTCTCTCTCTCTCTCTCTATCTATTCTATCTATCTATATATCTGTCTCCTCTCTCTTCTCTACTAAATGTTAACTTTTCTTTTCTCTAATCAATAGATTTTAATTTTTCTCTCTCCTCCTTTTATCAATACACGCCATTTTTTCTAACAACTTTCTCTCTGTACATTTCTTTCTCCCTTTCTCTATAATCTCACACATTTCTTTCCCCTCTCTCTATACATCTCACTATTTCTTTCCCCTTCTCTCTATATATCACCATTTCTTTCCCCTCTCTCTATCATCTCACCATTTCTTTCCCCTCTCTCTATAAATCTCACCATTTCTTTCCCCCTCTCTCTATAAATCTCACCATTTCTATCCCCTCTCTCTATAAATCTCACCATTTCTTTCCCCCTTCTTCTCTATAAATTTCACCATTTCTTTCCCCCTCTTCTCTTAT
This sequence comes from Doryteuthis pealeii, assembly GCA_023376005.1. Taxonomy (NCBI): domain Eukaryota; kingdom Metazoa; phylum Mollusca; class Cephalopoda; order Myopsida; family Loliginidae; genus Doryteuthis; species Doryteuthis pealeii. The sequence goes on from CM042145.1 coordinate 87,340,575, forward strand.
AAATCTCACCATTTCTTTCCCCCCTCTCTCCTATAAATCTCACCATTTCTATCCCCCTCTCTCATAAATCTCACCTTTCTTTCCCCCACTCCCTCTATAAATCTCACCATTTCTTTCCCCCTCTCTTCTATAAATCTCACCATTTCTTTCCCCCTCTCTCTATAAATCCCACCATTTCTTTCCCTATCTCTATAAATCTCACATCACTTCATTTCTTTCTCTACTCTCACTACATCTTAAGTTTTCTTTGTTCACTCTCTATAGATTTACTCATGCAGAGAGGGGTTGGGTAAAATCCATACCTCATCCTTCTAACCCCTCTCTCTCTCTTCTCTCTCTCTCTCTCTCTCTCTCTCTCTCTCTCTTTCTCTCTCTCTTTGTAGGAGAAACCAACCTTAGCCTGTTACTATTAAAAGACGTCTAGAATTTATATATAATGTCCTGGAAGAATATTCCCTTTTTTTGTTTATTTGTGTGTGTGTGTGTGGTGGGGGGGGGGCTTATAGCTTTTATTTACCTTTTGGTCGAATGAAACTGTGGTTAATCATGCGGACATTGTTGAGGATCTTAGTGAAATGATTCCTTTGCCTTCATGTCGCATTCTGTCAAATGATCCTCTCTCTCTTCTTTCTCATTATCATTTCACTCCTCTCTTCTTCATTCTCTTATCTTTTAATTCCTCTCTATCCTTCTTGCTCTCTCTCTCTCTCTCTCTCTCTCTCTCTCTCTCTCTCTCTCTCTCTCTCTCTCTCTCTCTCTCTATCTCTATCTATCTGCTATCTGTCTATCTCTTCTTTTTTTCTCTACTATTCATTCTCTTTTCCTCTCTCTATCCCTCCTTTCTCTCTCCCCTCATTTCATTCCCCTCCTCTCTCTCTCTCCTCCTTCTCTCATCCTTCATTTCTCTCTATCCTTCTTGCTTTCATCCTTTCCACCCCCCCTCTCTCTCTCTCCTCTCTCTCTCTTCTCTCCTTCTTGCTCTCATCCTTTTATCCCCCCCCTCTCTCTCTTTTTCCTTTTCTCTATCTTTCTCCCTCCCCTCTCTCTGTTTCTCTCTATCTATTTCTCTCTCTTTTTCTCCTGCTTTATTCCCCTCTCTCTCTGTCTCTCTCTCTCTCTATTATCTCTCTCTTCTCTCTTTCTCTCCTTCTTGCTCTCATCCTTTCATTCCTCTCTCTCCCTATCTCTCTCCTCTCCCCTCTCTTTATTTCTCTTATTTCTCTATTCTTTTCTCTCTGCTTCATTCCTCTTTTCTCTCTTATTTCTCTCCTGCTTTTTATCCCCCCTCTCTCTCTCTCTCTCTCTCTCCTCAACCTACTTTCTCTCATCCTTTCATTCCTCTCTCACCTTCTCTCTCACTCTTTCACATCTCTCCCTCATCAATCTCTCCCTCATCATCTCTCCTCATCATCTTCTCCCTAATTTTCCTTTGTTACAGGTGATTCAGGTAGAAGGATCACATTCAAACATCTTCGTCTTTTAGTGCCCTTCCCCAGAATGAGAATGAAAGTTGTGAGCCCCAATGTTATTGCTGTTGGAGATGTTTCTTATCATGCATGCAAGAATCCATATTAGATGTTGTTGGCGCAGGGGCATGAGACAGGGGGGGGGGGGGTTGTGGAGAGAGGGATTCTTAAGGCACCTTCTAAACCAGCAAATGCTGCCTTCCACAGACTCGTCCAAAGATCAATTAAATAATACACCTCTACTTATTGATTGATTGATTTTAATGGCATGTCAACCGATCAGGAGTCATTTTATACCTTGAGATCAGAGAATCATGTTCATTGTATGTTCATACAAGGCAGATTCAAAATTAACCACACACTTGTTTTATGGTGCGTTATTGATTTATAATGGCGTGACAACCCATCAGGGGTCATTTTATACCTTGAGATCAGAGAATCATGTTCATTGTATGTTCATTACAGGCAGATTCAAAAATTAACCACACACTTGTGTTTATGGATGCGTAACCCTGCAGCCATACAGTAGAATTGACATGGCTATGGCTTGGAAGAAATTTGTTTTTTCTATAAATGTTATGACCTGTTTAAGGGTCAATAAATAATAACTCAACACGGCGATGAAATGTAGATGGTGTTTCAGTAATATATCAATGTACAATTGGTAGGGGTTCCTTGTTACACGTACACGACGAACATGTATGCTGCTACTTCTCCTTGAGTAGCTTTGCTTTGTTTAATATACCCTTGGGTAAGTCTATGTTCGTGTCATAGGTGAGTCACCTACAACATAAGAGAGTATCAGATTTCCATATAATTTGATAATCTCGTCTATAGAAGCCTGTGACTTTCCTATGTGGTATGTGGGTGTTGCTTTCTGTTGGATGAGGAAAGGAAAAGGTGTTGGAATATTGGGATATATGGTGAGCTCTAATTCACCACCTGGATTTATAGACTAGCCAGGTCATTTGAAGTTATTCTTGCAGCCAATCACTAGCATTCAATGCGGGGCTGATACAATACTTAAACCCCCCCCCCATTGGAAATAATTCTAACTGCACTCCTTGAGAACGGACGTACAGGATCCGTAGATCTTTCCAATACTCAGATGGACTTATACGATTCCAGAGTACCAAAGGATTCATTATCGAAGGCTCTTTACAGGAACTGGCTCTTTAGCAGAGGAACGCAAAAAGGATTACATTTATCGAAGGACTCTTTACCAGGAACTGAGAACTCTTTACCAGAGAACCAAAGGATTCATTATCGAGAGACTCTTTATCAAGGATCCAATTCAGTGGATAGCGCTCTTGCTCAAGAGCTCCATGATGACCAGAAGATTGTAACAAAAGGAATTAAGACCTGTGAATTTTCCTTCTCCTAGACCAGTTACCATACCAAGACTAGATCCCAGTCTGCCTTACTATTTACACATAGCTGGAGGGAGAATAATTAGATTCATACTTTCCAAGTGTATTAGCATATAGGAAATGCAAACAACCTCACCAGATTTGAACTTGGTTTTCTACATCGATAACCATTACACAACAGACGCCTCCAAGAATAGTTTTTTGTTACTAATTTCACTCAATCGATTATAATTTCTTCTAGAACCTTCCAGTACAAAGTAACTGATATTTTTATCTTTGACTGTTTCCACGGCAACAATTTCAACGAAAATTATGGCCAGAATATTTGTCAAAGTAATGAGAAACTTCATCACAGAAATTTCCAGAAGGTTAAGAATTGGACCAGAGTTAGGAATATATATGAAATCTAACTATAGTTTCACACAACATGGTGCAAAGAGAATTTCGAGTTTCAGAAGTGGACGCCGGGTTGTGAAAGGGTTAAGTCAACACCTCAAAAGAATAACAAGATATGGCTAACAGAAAAAAAAGAATAACTGGATATAATTGAATGATGCGGGCTTGAAGAACCTGTGGGTTTACTGCATTTCTAAACATACGACCTTTTAGAAAGATAGATGGGCACGAATACCAATAAGCACCCCAAATCATCAACTTAATGAAAGGTTCATATTTTAACTCATCACCGGTAAGTTTCACAGTGCGTGGTTTAATGTGTTAAAGTAATGGGAAATGGACAGTCGCTCCGAGTTCAATCCTGGATGTGCGAAATTCATTTTCACTTAGTGCTATACCCTTGGGAAAGGTATGAATCCTCTGCTCCCCTCACCTATGGGTAAATAGTAGGGCAAACTGGGCTCTCTTTAGCCTTGGTTAGCAACCAGTCTAGGAGAAAGAAAACTCTGAATTCAACCTGTTAAACTTTGCAGACCATATGACATTTAGGCACCCCTTTGCTTTGCTGATTCATAAGACATTTTTTTTTTCATTTACATCCGTCACATCGTTATTTGTTAACAGACGATTTTTTAGATTTTTTTTATAATTGTAATACTAATTGAAAATTATAATACTAATTTGAAAAAGTGAAAATGCAATTTCCACATCCAGGATTTGAACTCGGGGCGACAAGTCCATTTCCCATTACTTTAACATATACACCACACACTTCAACTTATGCTTCTACTACAATACTTAATATAACTTAACACTTGTAGCCGGTCCTAATTAATAGAATGAGAACAATCTACCCCAATGGAGTAATATAAAAGTTTAGTGAGTAATAACAAATTTTGTGAAGGTTTCTGATTACGGCGATGAAGGTTTCCCAAGTTTCACTAAAAGGTTCTGAGTTCAACCAGAATGTTCCCAAGTTTTGTCAAAATGACCTGAAGAAGACTAAAGAGCACATTGGTCGAAACATTGTGTATATAGCAATAAAAATGTTTGACAACTCTGAAAATCTAAAATAATAGAAATTATCAATATTATTTGTATTATTCAAGACTATTGTCCTTATCTTCATTGTTATTTGTACAATGTTTCAGCCAATGTGCCCTCCAGCCTTCTTCAGATATTTTCTTATCAGACTCAGGAACCTTCTTGACTTGGGAACCTTCTGCGGACTTGGGAACCTTCTTGTCGTAGTCAGAGCCATCATGGAACTTTGAACCAATCCTTTATTCAGTCATAGGGGTATCTTGTTTTCATTCCATAGATGGGGTAGCAGGTGTTAAGCTGGGTTAATTATTTGTTCTATGTTACTGCTGCCCCTGACAAGGATTGAACCGCAGTCTATAGATACTGTCACTTAGAACTGTCTTAACCTAACTCCTTTACCACTAGGCTATGTGTCCAATTGCGAATAATGCAAATAATACTAATTATCAAGCCTCATCTCAAAAATTCACAGAATATAGAATTATCAAGACTCCATCTCAAAATTCAGACAGATCTATTACTATTGAATAGCAAATTCAATCCTGCACTGATGTGTTACAATTCATAAGAGGTCATGAATAGTGAACAGGCCTGTAGCTAGGAATATTGGTCCTTCACCTGAAGAACCCTTGCACATGTCAACAAAAGGACTGTACCCGCCGACCCCAAAAGCAATTTGAGTCAGGCCTTAACTGAGTGTAGTCGTTCCTAGCCCCCAAAAGCAATTTGAGTACAGGCCTTAACTGAGTGTAGTCGATTCCTAGCCAGGGAGATATTCCCTTGTCACAGGTGACTATGACCAGTCATAAAGCCTTAGTCATAAAGCTACCTTTGTCTCTTTCCTTTTCATTCTTTGATATGCCTTCTTTCAGTGCGACCACCAAAAAGAGATGGAGTTAAAAGAATGCGAAGAACATGCAGCCGAGAATATCCAGCTACTTTAAACCTGTAAAACACCAAAACCAATATACCCATAATGGTAACCCTGACGTGATGTGAACACGCACCTTCTATATACCCCATAAATCCAATGGCATCTGTTATTTTCTGATATTTTGAAATTACTTTAAAACAATTTGATTTAGTCTTTTAATTAGTGGTTCCCATATTGTGTGCATCTCTATACTTTGTCTACTCAAAATATTCATTGCTCAGATAGACAGAGAACACCGTGCAGAAAGACGGAGGATACAGCAGCTGAAACATTGTGCTTTTACATACCACAATAAGTTGAGGACAACACGTCCCAAAAATCAAAATAATACACATGAAGTCTCATCTTAAAAAATTTTTCAAAAATAAGGATCAAAGTTGTCAATAAAAAGTGATGATTAGCTGTTGACCATTAACTTTAGAATATAGAAAAAAAAAAAAACAGCCAGATGACTCCATTTTAAAAATAGCCTTTATGCCAAACTTGGGGGCTACAAGTAGGGGAACGGCTTATAACTATTTAAGAATAAATATTTGGAATGTTGGCAAAGTAGAGAGAGAGATGGGATATCACAAAAAATGAGGAAAAAGGATGGCAGCAATGATATAAAAATGTATAATATTTGGGGTTTGTGGTGTTACTTTTTTTCGTATTTGCTGGAGAGTTGT
>CM042145.1:87346462-87374527 GCA_023376005.1 Doryteuthis pealeii
GCGAATATTCACAAACCAATTTTAAATTTCAGGTTTCTTTCCTTAGGACTGGCTTGCCTAAGATTAAAAGTGCCCGATCTGCACTTACTATTTACCCATAGCTGGAGGAGGGGATAGGGGCTTTGGATGCATTACCCTTTTTCAATATGTAATTGAATGGCTGAGCTTTGTCCAGGACTTTGATGGTATTGGTTTTGGTTGGTTTGGTTTTTTGTTTAACGGCATATCAACCTAAAGTGGGGTTCAATTTTAATGCCTATAAAGTTTTGAAATATAAATCAATCTTAATGGATAATATAATTTTTAAAATTAATTTTCTTATTTAAAACCCATAAATGGGAACCCTAAACAGGTACTACCACTCCGGGTCAGAGTGGAACCAAGGAGCAATGGTATGAAGGGGGTGCTCACATTTCCCAAAAACCTCCAAAACTGAACCTCACCATCAGATAGAGTTTAACATCATTCCGCAAGGACATGTAGACCCGCAGTCACCGCCTTCTTAGCACCCATATTAAAAAAAAGAGGTTGGGGCTTGCCATAAGGGCAATAGGGTTGGGAAATGATATAGGTGCTAGGGCTTGATTGGGACCAGCCGATTGTCGGAGGGGGGGGGGCCCTTCCGACCGCCCGTTTCAGCCCAGATATGGGCCAAAAGTGGGGGTAATTGCATGTCTGAACTGATCATCCACCTGGGCTCTATCCTTAAGCATCATCGGGTCGCCACCCCACGCCAACAGGTGGGCCCCATTGGGGGAGTCTTACCCCTTCTGCAGAGGTGCAGTCGGTGCATTCTAATGGGCCCTCAGGCCGACTAGGGATGGTGGCAGGATTTTGAAACCCATAACCATTACACCCATCCTGCTCTTTACACAAACCTGTATACTATAAAGTCAAGTATTGGTTTATATAGCTTTTAATTAAGGCTACAGGCAACGAAATTAATCAAAGTAAATATTTCGTGTTTAATTCTAACCAATTTATTAACGAACAACTGAAACAATGAAGAACAATATAAGGTCCTTCCTGTGTGTACTAAAAGTTGAGTTTAAGGGGACTCTACGGCGTGCTGCCGAGAAAGATACTGGCATCTTTAGGTGGTGCTCTTGCTCGAGAAAGGAATTTAAAGTCGCTGCTCATGGAACTGCTACGGAGAAGTCTATCTGTAGGTAATTTAGATTTGGGCGCCAAAAACTTCTCTGGGATTTCCATGAAGTGATCTGGGTATATCCAATCCAACCAGAGGAGCTTCTCCCTTCCACTCCCAACTTCTATATACACGGATAAATTTTTTACCATTTTTAACTGACCCCAACCACTTTGAAAAATGATTAAGGTCTCAATTCAGCGGGGGGAACACCAAAAAACACACCACCACCAAAACCCACCAACAACATGGCAATGGGCCATGCATTTTCATGTAAAATAACCACCACTCATTATAGGGAAAAACAAACCCACTTCATATAAAGAAACCACCACACATTTACACTTCATATAAAAAACACCAACACCAACAAACACAACACCCACACCACACACCACACACCACCATACAAATCATCTTAAAATAAACCCTTATTTATAGAAACCACAACACCACAGGCTTATATTAAAAATACACCACTTATTAACTCATATAAAACCCACCCCACATCAACCATAACCCAACACACCCACTACCACCAACAACCAACCAACGCACACCAACCACCAACACAACAAATTCTACAAACATTGGGCAGACCAGCTCAGTACACAATCAACACCGCCAAACTCACATTAACAACCAACCAACCAAACATACACTTTTTTCATATAAAAATTACACACTCTATAGAATACCTAACCACCCCAACACCTTCATATTAGGAATAACCCACCCAATCATATAAAAACACACACACAACCAAAACATGCCCCACACTTCCATTAAAATTTTACCACAGATTACTTCCACTTTAAAGGACACTGGGCGCACTTCATTATTAAAAAAACCACACACTCATATTTAAGGAACGCCACACCCCACACACAACACACCATACCACTTATCTAAAAAGTAAAAAACATCATTATAGAACACACCACAAAAGACTTATTAAAAATACCCAACACTTATTTACACTCATATAAAACTCCCACCCACCACATACCAAAACAACAACAACCACAACCACTTCAATACAAACAGATACTACTAAAAAAGTTCACTAACACTTTCTTGTAAAAAAAAACAACCCACAAATTTTTCCAGTCATAAAAATGCACAAACCCACGGTTTTACACATACGGGGGGAACCCACACCAACCAACTCATATTTTAAAAAAATATGCACTCAGAAGGAGAAATACCACCAACATAAACAACAACCACAAAACAACACAACACCCACACACACAACACACATGATGCATGCATTTCATTGAAAATTACACCCACTCATATAGGAAAAACACACACATACAACTAAATACTTACTAAAGGGGACACTTAACATTTCATTGTAAAAACACCAACAATTTTTTCAGTCTAAAAATGCCAACACACACATTTAAAACATTCATATAAACAACACATACCACCACAATCACTCAAAACCATACAGATACTCTGAAACACCAACACCAAAATATTCCACCATAACACTCCAACACACAACCCCAAAATTATAAATACCTGCCCGATATCACATTTAAAACCCACTCACACAAAAACATTCCCCACACCATTTCAATTAAAATACACCACCCTCATTATAGAATACACACACGCACACTCATTAAATATGCACACATGCTCATATAAAACACACACATGCACTCATTCAAAATACACAGATACTCATATAAAACACACTGATGCACACATCTATTAATAATGGAGATTCGCTTCCGGTTTTTGTCTGTAACAAAAATTACGTCACTGCTTACGTCACATTACCCAAAATCGTCATAACAGAATAAATACACTCAAAATTTGAACATGCAACCTTAGACAGTCCTCATTGTTTTTTTAAAACAAGTTTTAATAAATACATGACTGGTATTATATATCTATATATAGTTTGTTTTATTTTAATACATATTCAAAGTTTACATTTCAAATTGTTTTATTTTTTAATCCTTTAATGAATTTGATGATTTTACTTACTTAGGGTAAAAACTCGCTGACATTGAATTTTTTATTCCCACCCCTCAGGCAATATGTTTCAAAAATCTATTTTTACATTGCCTGGAAAAAAAGTGTTTTTTTATTTTGTACTAGTTCATATAAAACACACACATTCATACACAGTAACTCGATACACACAGATACTTACTGAAAACACTGACAATCATGTAATACACACATATACAAACATACAACACATATAAAAAACACATACACACAGTTACTCAAAACATACAGATACTCTGAAAACACACAAATATTCACATAACACCCTTATATAAAATACACAGATATTCACATAAAACACACTCATATACACACATACACACCCTTATATATAACTAGCTAACCGGCGTCGCCTGGGTAGAGGGGGATTTTTTAAAGTTAGTCCCGCAGATCCATTATTACTGAATCGTGAGTTGAATCCTCGTGGGATGCCCCATTTAAATCCCTATGTAAAAAATAGACCTTGCATTGATCCAGCTACTCTAAAAAGAAATGTTAATGTCTACTATCTAAAATATTAAATGAAAAAAAAACTCCATGCTGTTATCATTTAAATTTTATTTTTGAATTATCTTCACGAATATAAATCAAATCTTTATTATTTTTGCTCAAAAACCAAGCCCTGGTGATATTTAATGTGTATATATATATATATTTACTTTGTCATTAATTGTTTTATTTTCGAAGTTTCCTCCGGACATACAGATACACACAACTGCCCTTTATATATGTATAGATACATATATATTCACATAAAAGACATTCAGAAAACACAAAATGTTCACAAAATTAAGAAAAGAAAATACCTCAACTGAATATAAAAGAAATTAAGAGAAACACATACACATGCACACACAAACTCATAAAACAAATACATACATACATACAAACAAACACATACACATAATTAGATAAAACACGTATACACTTATATAAAATACATTTTAAAGAAATACATGCATATGTATATATAAACAATACATACTCATATAAAATACACACATACACTCACTTACAACATACACAGATACTCAAAAGACAGATGCTTATGTAAAAAAAACCTACATTCTTATATAGTATACAGATATTCACATAAGACACACACACATACACACACACACACACACATACACACACGTGCTTGCGCACACACACACACACACGCGCACACACACACACAAAAACAAAAAAACATACACTCATAGAAAAAGCATATACACACGCTTTTACAAAATACAAGGGTGAGTCAAAAAGTAATGCCATTTTGTTTGAGATAGGTATAATTACCAACACAGAAACATGTATCATACATCAAAATGAAGCTGGTTCTCCATGGATCACATCCCTACTTCTCCACATAGTTACCATTTATTTCAATTGCAGTGTTCCACCTTCGAATGAGAGCATGTATCCCTGCCCTGTAAAATTCTGTTGACTGTTCTTTGAGCCACTTCTTCACTGCAGATTTCACTTCATCGTCACTGGAATAATGTTTGCCTCTCTTCGGCCCCATGAAAGAGGGTTTGAGAGGCAAACATTATTCTAGTGACGAGGAAGTGAAATCTGTAGTGAAGAAGTTGCTCAAAGAACAGTCAACAGAACACACACACACACACACACACACGCACACACACACACACACACACACACACACACACTTATACATAGATGTTCATATAAGATATACACTCATATAAAAAACAGACAGACACACTCTTAAAAAGATACACAGATATTCACATAAAAAACATACGCAGAAACCTATATATACTTATACATACACTCTTATAAAATACATTGATATTTACATAAAATTCACACACACACACTCACACACACACACACACACATGCACTCATGAAAAACACACACACACTCTTAGAAAATACACATATTTACATAAAACATATACACATTGCATACCAAACGCACACACACATATAAAAACACTTATAACCACTCTTATAAAAATACACAGATATTCACATAAAACACACATACACATACATATATATATATAAAAGTAATTGGTAATTTGCTTGAAGCATTGTTAAGTATGTTATAATATATTAATGATTTGAAGGCAATTACAATGCATATAAAAAATAAAAACAAAAAGATGTTGTTTTTTTGTCTTATCGATTTCAAAGAAAACTTTATCTTCAGAGACGAAAATCAGAAATGAAAGCACGTTCATTTCTGATTTTCGTCTCTGAAGATAAAGTTTTCTTTGAAATCGATAAGACAAAAAACATTTTTTTTTTATTTTTTTTATACGCATTGTAATTGCTTTCAAATTATTAATATATTATAATATATATATATATATATATATATATATATATATATATATATATATAGATAGATATATATATGCATATAAAACACACACTATTATAAAGTATACAGATATTCACAGAAAACACACTCACATGCACAGACACACACAGACACACACTCATATAAAAACACATACACATACTCTTATAAAATAAATAAAATTCACAATTATGCAAAAGAAAATACCTCAACTGAATATTAAAAACTAAATGAAACATACCCGCATACACACACATGCATAAAACAGATACATACATACAAACACATATACACACATACACACGTTTACATAATGCACACTCACATATGCATAGATGTGTACATACAGACATTTACATAAAATATACGCACACACAAACATACATAGATACATACGTACATATATGTATATATAAAACTCAGTCATATAAAGTACTAACTCAAAAATTATATAAAGCAAACACACACACACACACACACACACACACACACACACACTTATATAAAACATGCACACACACTCACTCAAAATACACATACATGCATATAAAGCATACACACACACACACACACACACACACACACACACTTTCATATAATGCAAAATTTCCAAAAAAATTACAATTATGTAAAAGATAATGTCTCAAGTAAATATAAAAAATTAAGAGAAACATATGTACACAAACACACACACATACACACATACACACACGTACATACACATGTGCACATATGCACATACAAATACACACATTCATAAAACAAAAAACAGATTGATAAAACATATATCTACTCACATAGAATGCACATTCATCCACCCATACATACATACATACATATGCCTACCCTATAAAAGCAATGACCAGGTACCTCGGTAGGAAACATTTTCCTCTGGTGAGTATCTCAAGGGGGAAAATATCTGGTTATTTCCTATATATATATTTACCAATTCCTCTGCACGGGCAGGATGTGACACAAGGTCAATTTCTTAAGCGGAGTTCAACAGGTTTGATTTCAGAGTTTTCCTTCTCCTAGACCGGTTGCCTAACCAAGGTTAAAGAGTTCAGTCTGCCCTACTATCTATCCATAGCTGGAGGGAGAGTAGGACTCATACCTTTCCCAAGGGTATTAGCGCTAAGTGAAATGCAATTATCACGTCCAGGATTTGAACACGGGACGATGAGTCCATTTCCTATGACTTTAACCATTACACCACATGCTTATTTCCTATAACTCCAACCTAAAAAAGGAGAACCACTCTGATTGACTGAAAAATCATTTATTTATTGATCTACTAGGAAAAAAGAAGACAGGGTTAGGGTTAGGGTTAGGGGTTAGGGTTAGGGTTAGTTCCATAATGTTTCATTCATTCTACATTTCTATATTGGTAAATACAGCTTTAAACTTGGTACTTTTTTGACACACCTTGTATTCTGAAAAAAGTTAATGAATGGAACTTTTTTCCCCAGAATACAAGATGTGTCAAAAAGTACAAAAAAGGGTTAGGGTTTGGGTTAGAGTTAGGGTTTAGGGTTAGGGTTTAGGGTTAGTTTAATGGGAAAATAATGGGTAGATTAATTAACAGATAAAATTCATTCAGAGTGGTTCCCCTTTTTTAGGTTGGAATTATAGGAAATAACCAAATATCCTATGGGATGGGGAAAATACTTCTGGAACATGTGTCACAAGAAAGTTGCTGATTTTTTTTGGGTTTTTCTTAAATGCAGAGAGACATGCAGCTTGAAAGTGTTCGTAACGCATCCTTAAAACCGAGACCAAATGTAAGGTTCTTATTTGTTTGTTGATGTTAATTTTAATTTGAAACCAATGAATGAAGTGGAAAACAAACAAAAAAAAAGTCCTACTATTAATATCATCAGAGTTGAACTTTGGGCAATTTGCCAGGTTAAGGGTTAAGGTCAAACATGATTCGCTTGCTTAAATCAATACAGCAGATAACATAACACACATATACATACATAGATATCTACCAAGACACATAGGCTGCCCCCCTCCTATACACACACATACACAAAGCTGTTTGAATTTCACATAGCGCTAATACTCTTGGGAAAGGTATGAATCCAATTCTCCCTCCAGCTATGGATAAATAGCAGGGCAGACTGGGCTCTTTAACCCTGGCTAGGTAACCAGTCTAGGAGAAGGAAAACTCTGAATTCAAACCTGTTAAACTTCGCTTAAGAAATTGACCTTGTGTCACATCCTGCTCATGCGGAGGGTTTGTAAATATATACACACACATACACATACACACACACACACACATATATATTTATTCATAAATTATTATATGAAAATAATATAATAATATAATAATAAATGATATAATTATTCATTAATTATAAATATAAATATATTGTTAATATTTATATCATATATATAATATATAATATTAATAATATATAATAATAGTCAATATTGTAACACACATATACATACATACATATCTACCAAGACACATAGGCTTCCCCCCTACACACACATACACATACACACACATATACAAGGTGTGTCAAAAAAGTATTGAGATTTTATTTTACATTTTGACACACCTTTTTCAATGACAACTATCTCCTGATGAAATATATACAATATGTATGGAAGTATGTACATATGTATATGGGAAAGGTATGAATACATATATTCTCCCTCCAGCTTTGGGTGAATAATTGGTCAAACCGGGCTCTTTAACCTTGGATAGACTGGTTAGTCAAGGAGAAGGAAAACTCTGAATTCAAACCTCAACTTAAAAATTGACCTTGTGTCGCATCCTGCTCGTGCAGAGGGGTTGGTAAATATATATATATATATACAATATGAAAAATATATGGAAATTAATCCGACAGTATGAAATATAACATTTTGAAAAAACATATGATGTTTGTTATGTGATTGCTGACAGGCCTTTACAAAACGAACGCTGATATCAACCGCTGAAAATTTTTCATATATAAATCTACGGACTTCAACACCACTAGTAAATTTTGGAACCCTAACATCTTTCTTCAAATTACCATGTGGACTTGTATATTGTTAACAGCTGAAATATATATACTATACTATTTTGATACCCACTTTACATTTTTATATATTTTTACAATTTTTACAATAAACTCTTTTGAGTTTTACCTTGAACTATAATGCTTCTGATTTTTAATTAAAAATAAAATTTATTTTATTTTTATTTTTAAAACAGAACATGCATTTTCAAAAAATTTTCAGCGGTTGATATCAGCGTTCGTTTTGTAAACAGTCTTTTTAACGGATATTTTCTTCTCATCTATGTCGCTCTTTGATGAAGACCAACTTATCGTTTTGGTCGAAACAGGCCTGTCAGCAATCACATAACAAACATCATATGTTTTTTCAAAATGTTATATTTCATATATACAATATGTATTTATACATGAGTTGTTAGTATAAAACTTCTTTCCAACCAAACTAAGCTAAAAATTGCTCAGTGCAACTGATGCTATATTTGGGCTGGTAAATATGGTAGGATCAATTGGTTAATGGATTTTGGTAATTGATAAACTGGAGCGAGAATTTGAGAAATAATAGAACGCAAAGTGATCTGGGTTTGTGGGTTTCATGTTTCCATAATGATAGCCGGGATGATAATCATCAACGATTTATGGAGTTTGATCGAGCCTATTTCGGCATTATTAGCCGTAATGAGCTTATTAGCTTGTTTCTTAAGGAGATCAGTGGTTTTCCGACTGAGTTTTTCTAAAAATTTACTGCAATAATCTAGGATGGTTTGGAATTTGGAATTATAATTAGTCCGATTTAAAATGACGAATGTATTAGTTTTATCACCCTTTCTAATTACAATTCCAGGATTTTGTTGTATGAGCCAAATATCTTATACTTTTGTTTCTCCAAGACACATTTCTCCATACACAGAGGAAAGATAGAGCAAATCCTTCTAGTATAAAGTCTCCCCCAAAGAACTATGATAATAAAACAGGATAAAAACTCATGACTCAGAGTTTCACATTGTTAACCCTTGGATGAGCTAGTATTCAACACATCTGACCAGTTAGATTGAACTAAAAAAATATGTACATTTTACTTCTTTATTATATTACCAGGATTGCTTTAGCATTAAATCCCCAAGAAGGTTGATATGCCATTAAACAAAGAAACTGAAACAAATCAAAGATCTTAAATGCATGAAAATGCTGTTTGGTTTCGATAGGTTTCTTTGTTTAATGACATATAAACCTTCATGGGTTATTTAATACCAAAGACACCTTGTAGAATAATAGAAGTCATGATGTTATATATATATTCGTTCAACATCAGGAATAGAAAAGGGGAGAGGGACAGACAGAGAGATAATAGATGATTTTAGGTAATGTGACGTAAGCAGTGACGTAATTTTTGTTACAGACAAAAACTGGAAGCGAATCTCCATTATTAATAGATTTTATCCTGTTTTTTTATTATATTATTCTATTGCGATATTGCTGATATTGCTCTGCACTTTCATGCATAGAGCACTGTAAAAATTTTATAGAGTAAAAATACTTTTATCATTTGATTTAAATCATAATTGTATATATATATATATATATATATATATATTTTATAAAAAAGAAGGTCCGCAAAATGTATTATGTTTTTCGAAAAAAATGTATTCTTTTTATCTTACATATGCAACACGTGTTTCAGATCTTCTGGTATCTTCTTCAGGCTTTATACCAGAAGATCTGAAACATGTGTTGCATATATAAGATAAAAAGAATACATTTTTTTCTAAAAACATAATACATTTTGCGGACCTTCTTTTTTATAAAATATTGAATTTTCTCTCATTGGAACCAGAACAACATTATATATATATATATATATATGTAGTAGAGATTTGTGGAACACAGGAACAAAACTCAGACAGGCGTATGTAGGAGATATATTTCGCTAAGCATTAAGCTCAGCATCATCAGTCATTTAATTGATCATTAAGGCATCATACAAGTGTTTTATAGAAGAGAAAGTGAACGGGAGAGGGGTGGATTAGGGGAAGAAGTCAAGTGGGTGGGATAGCGTTTGTGAGGAAAAACTTGATTGGTCAGGAGGAAATCATTGGAAAGGGAGGGAGAGAAAATCAAAAGAGAGGAGAGAGTTAGAGAGGATATGCAGAGTAAGGTGAGAAAATACATTGTGAAAGAAACAAGTTCAAAGAGAAAATGGGTCAGCCTTCTTGGAGAAAAATTTGATCCAAAGAAGCAGAAAGGGATGTAATAAAAAGGGGAGTGAGTAGGCAGGGGTAAGATTTTGGTGAAATTGGTCACTAGGTGTGAGTAAAAAGGGTCAAAAGATGAAGTTTGGTAAGTGTAGGGGTTAGAGGGAGTGGTTAGATAAAGGGGAAAGAGAAAGCAGGGTATGTGGGGAAAGAGAAAGCAGGGTATGTGGGGAAATGGGTTGAAAATCTTAGGTTGGGATAAGGAGAGAAATTTTGATACATAAGAAAAGGGGGGGGGTGAAAGAGGAAGGTAGAGGCGGTGGGGTTGGGTCAGTAAGGGAGGAGAAAGTCAAATTCTTGGTGAAATTTTTTTTTTTGTTGACTTTATCCTCCCTTACTGACCCAACCCCACCGCCTCTACCTTCCTCACGATACTTTTATAACACACCTTGCATATATATATATATATATAAGTTTTTTTTTATAGTTTGTTTGAAGCATTGTATGTATGTGTAAAATATAAATTTGAAGGCAATTTACAATGCAATAGAATAGGTGTTGAAAATGATGTTTATTTACCTTTTTATTTTCGGGATAAATCCCATCATCAGAGGTCATAGAAGTACTTGTGTTTTTTAGTACTTATCCCATGGCGCTGGCGTAATCATTTGTATTATTTAAGTTGAAGGAACGCCAGATATTTGAAATGTTCGGGTCTTTCCGTGATGACATGTCGGCCCATTTGTATGTGCGCTCGTGCAGTTTCTTCAAAATTCTTTTAATTTTTTATTTTACTATAGAAAATTTCAAATATCTGGCGTTCCTTCAACTTAATAACAACAAACGATTACGCCAGCGCCGTGGGATAAGTACTAAAAAACACAAGTACTTCTATGACCTCTGATGATGGGTTTTATCCCGAAAATATTTAGGAATAAAAAGGTAAATAAACATCATTTTCAACACCTATTCCATTGCATTGTAAATTGCCTTCAAATTTATATTTTATATATATATATATATATATATATATATATATATATATATATATATACAAGGTGTGTTATAAAAGTATTGATATTAAAGCTGTATTTACCATGTAGATATGTATATATGTAGAAAATAGAAAAACAAAGTATTCCAAAAAGATGAATTTATTCTCGATGGTGAAGTCGACGTTATAATCTTGTTTTTTTTTAATAAACCTTCATCAGGACTTTTGCATGAAAAGATTGTTGTCTGGTCAGTGATAGATCTTTTTTGAACAACAGGAGTTGAGTAGTTGCGTCTGTGGAGAGGCCCATACCCGAATTCAAAAAAGTGTTCACTTCGGAAAATTAAGATACAAGTGAAACATCTAAAACGGTAAAAAGTATGATGTATTTCTTAGAGACCCTATAGACTAAAAAATAACAAAAGTATAAGTTGTCTGAATTTAATAGCATCAAACTTATGTAAGAGTACTTTAGGATATGTGTATGGAACAGGGTGTTGTTTAAAATACTGTTATGACAAACAATAACACTGATAGACTTTGGAAAGCTTTATACTACTTAGAATAATTGGTACACTTATCAACAGTTTATATAGTCTAGTGTTCCCTAGAGAGTTCTCCGAAGGGGAGGCAATCATAAAGTAGGGGAGGTAACTCTCAAGTACTTATTACAAATACCTAATCTAATTTAAATATACATAAATAACAAAGTTTGTTTGCTTTATAAGAAAGTCACCATTTTGACATGGGGGTGGGGTCTGGATGCATCACAGAACAATAAATGAATAAAGAAAAACCCAGGTTTCCATGACAACTCTAAAGTAATATCTTTATTATATCTAGCTACAATTTTTGTCAATGATGTTTTAGCCTGGTCGCTTGTCAAATTTTAACCCTTTAGAGAACATATGGGTGCATAAAAATATATAAAGGGGGGGGGTTAAATATTTAAATTTACTTGTCAATAAAAAACGTGGGAAATCTGATAGTTAAGTTATCTTCCCCTGCTGCTAGGGGGAGAATCACCAACACAAGGTTGGCGGGAGAATCAAGCCCCGGCACTGATCTGAAGACAGTCGACCTGAAGACTCACTTTCACAAGGGCTCCATCCTCCGCCCACTTTAAAGGGCAGTTACTTTTAACGCCTTTAAACCACTAAAAAAGTTATTCGTTGATAAAAATGCCTTCAAACCGCTAAGAAATATTTTTTAAAGAGGGGGGTTAAAATATTTACATTTACTTGTCGAGAAAAGACTTGAGGGGGGAATATCACTTTCATAACGCATCAACTTTTTTGGGAAAAATGCCTTCAAACAGGTAAGGAGTTCAATCATAGCACGGTTTGAGTTTTTCAGCAGTCACCACTTAGCATTTGCGAGAAAATCTGGGAACACTGACCAGAGCGTTGGAAAGTAATCAGAGTTGAATTAAACAACATTAATGCTCATTTTAAGAGGAATTACGGTCTCGTAGGGAGCTCTTATTCTCCCAGTGGAAGGCAATTATTTGGACGAAAAAAGACAAACAACACAATGGAAATTAAACACATATATTGACAAAGGGTACAAAAATATTGTTGCAAATTTTGTTGGCATTTGCTACAGGACTTATCTGAGAGGTGAAATTACAGTTCGTAGGTGTAGAGGCACTAGCAAGGGAATTCTGGTCGCCGTCATTTGGAGTGCTGTTGAGATGTCTCTCTTAGAAGTTCTTAGGAAGTCAAGTGTTGGGAGTGCTGTGTGATGCGTCCGTCCAGGCCAGTTCTCGTGCGATAAGTAAAAAGCCCTTTTTATGGGCAAGGTGTTGGGAGTGCTTATTTTAGCGACTCACCTCGGTAACTGCCCTTTGAAGTAGGCAGAGGATGGAGCCCTTGTGAAAGTGACTCTTCAGGTTGACTGTCTTCAGATAAGTGCCGGGGCTTGATTCTCTCGCCAACCTCGTGTTGGCGATTCGCCCCCTAGCAACAGGGGAAGATAATTTAATTATCGGATTTCCAACAATTCTTATGCAAACTTTGGTCCTTACAGAGGCTAGATCGGCCGTTGGAAAGACCTCCCTCCGATCAATCGGCTAGTCATGTCAAACCCTAGCATGTATGATTTTCCCGACCATATTGCTCTGATATCAAATCAGTCCTTTTTATCATTCATATATATATATATTTACCAACCCCTCCGCACGAGCAGAATGTGACACAAGGTCAATTTCTTAAGCGGAGTTTAAGAGGTTTGAATTCAGAGTTTTCCTTCTCCTAGACTGGTTACCTAGCCAGGGTTAAAGAACCCAGTCTGCCCTGTTATTTGCCCATAGCTGGAGGGAGAATTGGACTCATACCTTTCCCAAGGGTATTAGCGCCATGTGAAATGTAAACAGCTTCATCCAGGAATTGAACCTGGGTCAATGAGTCCATTTCCTATGACTCTAACCATTAGACCATATGCCTCCATAAACCAGACGGGGCCCCAAGACAAGTGCGTTTGAGGTATCGATGTTCACTGAGTCCTGCAATTTGTATCAGTTCTCGCGGCTGGCCACGCTCTTCATTGACAGACTAGCTGAGTGATCCCCCATCCATAAAAAATTTATCATATATGAGCAAGACGGTGGTGGTTGAGGATCTTAGTATCCTGGGTATGACATTAAACTGTATCTAGTGGTGAAGTTCCAACTTTAGAATCTAGGGAGTGGGGAGTACCCCTTCATAGCCATTACTACAAAGCCCACTCTTACTCGGAATGGTAGTATTAAATCCTCAGTGGGATTATTGGTTGTAGTGGTTGTTAGTTTTATGATGCGAGTTTTATTTGTTTAAGATGGTTTATTGCAGTTGTTTTTTTGTGGTGAGAAGGGAAAAGAACAAAATACATTTGTGGCTAAAAAGTAGGGCTCGTTCATTACACAAAGTTTATTCATTATTTGAACTAGCAAATATATGCACACTCCGGGTGCAAGTATTTAAGTTTTAATGTAATAAAATATTGTATTAAATTAGAAAGGCTAATGAAACTAAATAAGAATACAGATAAAAAGATTTGAAACAGAGGGAGTATAATAAAAGATTTGAAACAGAGGGAGTATAATAAAAAATGGAACAACTGAAACTTACTCTTCCATCACTCTCGTCTTTCATTGTTATTTTTTCTAATTTAAGTATTTAGTTAAAAGAGGAAGTAAAGAATAAAATGACAGTTATTTTATCTTGTTAATGGATTTCATTTAAGATTCATTGAAGAGATTTTTGCTTATATTCATTAAAATAAAACCAAACAGTTAGAAATCAATAATACTAAGCATATATTTATTAAATTCGATTTTTTAATATTAATATACAAATTAGCCTTCCCATTCACACTGTAAACCGCTATTTTGTTGTATATATAAATATAATTGCATGTTGTCAGTATGTAGACATAGTTAACAGTATTAATAATGAAAGACAATTTTATTAATAATTGAGGTTTAGATAAAAATAAAATCATGGAGAATGTGTTGTCAATAACTAAGAGAATTGTGACTTGAGTAGGAACATAGTTTCGGTTACAGACAGAAAAACACACAATCTCCATTATAATAAGATATGTTGAATATGTATGGTACATACATATAGAACAACAGAGGATACGTCATATAAAACTTGGGTTATACAAAGTGCAATTTTCAGTGGAGGAAATAAAGAGTGAAAAAGGCTATTCTATGCAACAATGCATTCTGCACACAAACATTGTATGCACTGTTATGTAACATTGTTGCACATTGCATGTATATTTGTTAGAATGAAAAGAAAAATGCAAAAGAATTGATAAACAAAGATTGTTTCATTATTTGCTCAGTTGTATGCATGTGTATTGTGCATTGTTTGCATGTGATGCACTATTCTTAGTTTTTAAACAACTGATTTGTTGGTTGGTTGGCTGGTTGACCATCTGGCTGGTTGGTTTGGTTTGGTTTGTTTTGTTTTATGGCATAACAACCTCGGTGGGTCATTTAATGCCGACAAAGTTGTGAAATAAATTCATTCTTAATGCATAATACAATTAATGTTTATCAACTCATGTTTTTCTATTCAACCCATAGATGGGACCCTAACAGGTACTACCATTCCGGGTCAGAGTGGACCAGGGAGCAATGCTGATGAAGGGGTGCTCCACATTCCCCAAACCTCCAAATCTGGAACTTCATCAGATAGAGTTTAACGTCATTCCCAGGACATGTAGACCCTCAGTAACTGCCTTCTAGCACCCATATGATAAAAAGGGGCTGGGGCTTGCCATAAGGGCAATAGGGTTGGGAAAATGATATAGGTGCTAGGGCTTTATGTGACCAGCCAATTGATTGGAGGGGTTCTCTCCGCCCGCCTGTTTGATTGGTTGGTTGGTTCTGTTAAAGCTCTCAATTATGACATGAAGGTTCCCGAGTTTGAAGAGAAGGTTCCTGAGTTCTAGAAGGTTCCTGAGTTCTACAAGAAACATCTGATGAAGGTCAGAGGGCACATTGGCTGAAACATTGTGTATATAATAATTAAAAATGAGGACAACAGTAAAAAAAATCCAAATTATTAGTTTATTATTTCCTTCTTTTGAGTTTTTCAAACCAGAGTTAGTTGATGGTATTTCACTGGAAGCTGAGTGACAACAAGTCTCCTCAGATCTCCAGGACTCTTCTGAGTATTCTAACTGATTGCAGCAGTGCAGTAGTCTGGATGGTCTCAATTCTTCCTCTGATTTCCAGATCCTCCAGTCTTTTTTCCAAGTATATTGTGACGGTTCCAAGTGCACCAACTACAACTGGTATCACTTTCACTTTCATATTCCACAGTTTTGTTTTAATTCTCTGGCAAGGTCCAGGTATTTATTATTATTATGATTTAAATTAGTTAAAGAGATAAATTAGCTTAGAATAGCTATTTTTGTTAATACACTGAACAATTAAAAAATAAGTAACAACAAAGGAATATTCCAATTTTTCTTATTGCTTTTGTTCAATTCTCTTTCTCTCTCTTATATATATATATATATATATATATATATATATATATATATATATAATAACTATTATTATTTGACTTCTGGTTTAGAAAGTATGGTAGCAAATTTTGACTTGATGTAAAAAAATTTTGGTGCATATCGCATAAATGCATCCTGGCCTAAAAAAGCCAAGCGATGCCAGCTGAAAATCAAACCCATGCTACTATTGAACTCCCTGTTTGAAGATGTTTTTCATGAAAAGTTAATGCGATATGAAAGCGATATCCCACCCCCAAGTCGTTTCTCGACAAATAGATGTAAATATTTTATACACCCCACCCTATTTAAAATATTTTTTTTTGCTTTTCATGTTTATTTGTCTGGTATTTTCAGTTCTAAATTGTTAATCTTCATTGTTTCATTAATTTTTTTATCTTCTTCTCTTCTTCTTCTTCTTCTTCTTCTTCTTCTTCTTTCCCCTTCTTCTTCTTCTTCGTCTTCTTCTTCTTCTTCTATTGTCAATAAACGCCTTTAATTACATTCTCTGTTCATTTATTGCACAAGACCATTGCCAGTGTTAGACTGACATCTGCATCGTCATTTTTATTTTTTCCTTTTTTTTTTTTTTTGTCTTTTTTTTCATGTATGGTCTATTTATACCTTCATTTTCATTCAGCTGTCATTAGGAAGTAATCTACTCGGAATTAATTATGGTCGGTGTGGGCAAGGAGTTGGGGGTGGGAAGGTATATAAAATATGCACTTATCTGCAATCACACACACACACACACACACACACACACACACACACACACACACACAGAGGCATATTTGCTATAAATACCTCTTCATAATTATAACCATTTGTGATTTTATTTTAACTGATAAAGAAGAGATATGACAGTTTGGTTGTGCCCTGACGTTTGTTTTTTCCTATTTTCTTCCTTTTTGTTATTACTCAGTTCATGAGAAATATATAAACACACACACACACACACACACACGCATATGTACTCACATGCCCACACATGCAAACACAAACATATATTCACACAGATACACAGGTACACATGCACAATAATGTATGTCAACCACACACACAAGATGTTAACTTTTTTATTTTTTTATTACTCAATTTACTATATATATACACACACATCTATACATCAACACACACATGCCCACACATTCAAACACATGCATACACATACACATGCACAAAGATACACAGCGACACACACATAAATATATATGCATATATATATATATATATATATATATATATATGCTCACAAACACACACATACATATTTCATTAAAGCATTTTTAAACAGACTGATCAACAAAAAACTCTAACAGTCTCCTTATTATCTGTGATAAATTTTAATTTTCCTTAAATCAACAAAAGCCCTGAAGAAGATCTATTAGACAGATTGAAACACTGCAGCATTGGCTGAATAAATACCACTCATTTTATTGAACCTGTGTTTTTTTCAAAGTTTTCACTATATTACATACCGTCGGATTCACTTCCATTTTTCTCTTCACATACATATATATATATATATCTCTTCACATACATATATATATATATATATATATATATATGTATATATATGTATATATATATATATATATATGTATATATATATATCACAGTTACTTGCAAATCCATGAAGCAAGCAAATATATTTGCTTCTGGATTTTATAAAAACTGAATTAAGAGTGCTCAATAAAAAGAGCTAAATATACATTTTAAAAAACTAATGGCTTAAAATATTCCAACTGCGGTTTCTCGCAGTAGCACGAATCTTCAGAGATCTGCGAGAAACTGCAGTCAGAATATTTTAAGCCATTCGTTTTTAAAACTTATATATATATATATATATATATATATATATATATATATATATATATATATCTTAGAAAGGAAGGAAAAACTCAACACCGTAATTCCATAATAAATTTATTCCGACCAAAATTGGGGCCTTTATAAATATAAGTTGATTTAATATAGCTTCCCAAAATTTCGTCTCATCAGATGGTAGATCAAGATAATTTGAATTGCATCTGAAAAATTTACTTCTCAAAAAAATAAATAAATTTAAAAAAAAATTTTTTTTTTACATTGTAAGACTGTCACCATGGTGACAGGAAGTCAAATGAGAAAAAAGGATACTCTTCAAGGTCTGGTTTCTTTGGGTGATGGTAGTCAGACAAAATTAAACTATTGAATGAGTCTGAAAAAGTATAGAGTAAGGATAAAACAAAAAAATAATATATAAAAAATAAAATATATAAAGAATATATAAAAAATTTATATATATAAAAAAAAAATATATATATATATAAAATATACATAAAAAATGTATATAAAAATATACATAAGGAATATATATAAAACAAAGATGTAAATATAAAAAAAATAATAAAAAAATATGATATAAAAAATTATTACTGCTATTAACCAGATAAACAAAGTAAAACCTTAAAATATAATAGATAATATAATGTTATATAAATATAATATTGATAAAAATGAAAAAAAAAAAAAAAAAAAATATACACATATCTTACATGATAAACACATAAACACATACACATATATATATACACAAATATATACATATACAGACATAGATATATATACACACATATATGTACATGCATAAATACACACACACACACACACACACACACATATATATATATATATATATATATATATATATATATGAGGAAAAATGAGTAAAGAAAAGAAATGTAAATGGATAAAATGAATTTAATCGATATCACATTAATTGATATCACTTACACATGTGTTTCGGTCAGTTTATGTGTGTGAAAATATTTCGCACACAAAATAAATGTTCACTCTGATGAAGGTCGATTCTTCTATGTGTGCGAAATATTTTCACACACATAAACTGACCGAAACACATGTGTAAGTGATATCGATTAATGTGATATCGATTGAATTCATTTTATCCATCTACATTTATTTTCTTTACTCATTTTCCTCATATTGTCGGATTCAATTCCTTTTCCATTTTTACATATATATATATATATATATATATATATATATATATATATATATACACAGACATATACATTAAAAAAATAAAATATAAAAATAAAAATAAAAAGATTTAAAAAAAAAAGGTATGAATCCATATATTCTCCCTACAGCTATGGAGGGCAGACTGGGCTCTTTAACCTTGGATAGGCAACCAGTCTAGGAGAAGGAAAACTGTGAATTTGAAAAACCTGTGGTCAGTCGTTGATTGTGTTTGTGGCATTCCTTGCACCAATTCTTTCCTATCGACTGTGCCAAAAAGTATGAATCATCCAACACTATGGCAGCCTTTCCACTTTGGATGTTGCTCGACTGAAAATCACCCTTTCAAATAGCTCGCTTCAATTTTTGGTATTTAATTTGGTTGGACTCAAATTCTTTTACAGACAGGTAGATGGTGGCTCTCAAGCCAGGTTTACTAGAAGCTAGCTTCTCCCAGTCCTCTACAGTGCTTCTTCAGAGAGTCCTTGAGGCAGTCCTTATACCTCAATTTGGGTTTGCACTGATGACATTTGCAAGTTGAGATTTCCCCATAAAATAGTTGTTTTGGAATTCAGCAATCATTCATGCAAACTAGATGACCAGACCAGCGAAGACAAGATTCAAGGATCAAGCTCTCAATACTAGGCAGTTGACATCTTGCAAGTATTTTGGTGTCCGGTGTAAATGACAGCCACTCTATCCCTAAAATCTTGCAACGGTAACTCTGATGGAATCTTATATCTAAATCTCTACAAGGTGTGTCAAAAAAGTATCAAGATTTTTTGGTACTTTTTGACCCACCTTGTATTTTGAAAAAAATATATTAACATTAACTTTTTCAGAATACAAGGTGTGTCAAAAAAGTACCATGTTTAAAGCTGTATTTACCAAGATAGAAATGAAAAATGAATGGAACGTTATTTTTTTTCCAGAATACAAGGTGTGTCAAAAAAAGTACCAAGTTTAAAGCTGTATTTACCAAGATAGAAATGAAAAATGAATGGAACGTTATTTTTTTTTCAGAATACAAGGTGTGTCAAAAAGTACAAAAAATCATGATACTCTTTTGACACACCTTGTATATAGAGAGATATTATTAATTGCACATCCTAAAAAGTGCTTTTGGTTTGAAAATAGCATAGATAAGAAACTGACAGTTACCAAGCACTGTTGACCTTATATTTTCACTACCTTAACTTAGATATATATTGCTCTATCAATGATATTGAGCGCTCTTATAAATATTGAAAACTATGTCATCAATATTTTACATACTTACATACACTCAGATTTATTTCTGTTTTACTTAAATAGATATACCAATAAAATAAGGAAGTGAATTCGACAGTATATCAGAATAAGAAATTTGAAAAAATGCACAGATGTTGTTAAGCAATGTTGTTTTATTAGCTTATATTGCAATATTTCAATCTGTTTGGATCATTATCAGAGCATGTCTATCATAAAAAAAGAAAACAGTTTTTAAAAATATATATACAGTGATACCGGGTGAAGGGCCGGGTTAGCTCAGTTGGTAGAGCGTTCAGCTAGAAACCAGAAGGTTCCTAGTTCGATACCGGCCCTCACCAACTCAGCGTATGAGTAGCATA
Organism: Doryteuthis pealeii; assembly: GCA_023376005.1. NCBI lineage: Eukaryota > Metazoa > Mollusca > Cephalopoda > Myopsida > Loliginidae > Doryteuthis > Doryteuthis pealeii. The sequence continues at coordinate 87,367,801 of CM042145.1, forward strand.
GGGATCTGTACGGTGAAGTAAGGAGCTGATGGTAGGTGTTGAGCTCCACGTCAGGCGCGAAAAAAAATCTCCTTGGTCTAGTGCTAGTGAAAAGGGGATAGACTCCCTCGCTGATTGGCTGATACCGATTTTAGGCCACTCCAATGACTACTTAGTTACAGTGATACCTTGACTTACTATTTCATGAGCTTTCTAGATTACGAGCCATCACTCAGTTGATTTTTTGCTTTGTGTTGAGAGCTAAAATTTGAGGTACGAGCAAGTATCAGATATGTTTATGTTGATTTAGCTCAGTCGGTAGAGCGTTCGGCTAGAAGCCACAAGGTTCCTAATTCGATACCAGTCCTCACCAACTCAGCGTATGAGTAGCACAGGGATCTGTGCGGTAAAGGAAGGAGCTGATGGTAGGTGTGGCACTCCGCCTCAGATACTAAAAAACAATCTCCTTGGTCTAGCGCTATTGAAAAGGGGATAGACTCCCTCGCTGAATGGATGATAGCGACTTTAGGCCGCCCCGTCGACTTTACTTTTTTTTTAATTCACTAAAAACATTTAGGTTTCCAAATTTACTTTTTTAAGTGTTTGCACTTTTTTGACATGGCTTAGAGGCAGAACATAGGACTACTGGCCAAAAGGTTCATGGATCAATGTTAAAGCTTTGGTTTTGTTTGGTTGGTTGGTTGGTTAGTATTTAATGGCATATCAACCTTTGTGGTTTATTTAATGCCAAATCTTTTTTTTATAGCTTCATGTTTATTGATAAATAGCTAGAAATAATTTTCATTAACTTCATGAGTATTAATAAATACTGGTAGTTGACCCTCAGTCACTGCCTTCTAGCATCTATATGATAAAAACAGGTTGGTATTTGGCATAATAAAAATTTGAAGAATTCAGCACAATCATACAGTTGTTAGTAAATATTATTTATAAAAAAATGATCATTAAAACATATTACAACACATAATTCATTGCATTTGATTTTATTATGGTTTTATATTTTCTTATATTTTCTTATTAAAAAAAAACATAACAAAAAAATTAGGGTTTTTTGGTGGTCCTGGAATGGATTAATGGCATTTCAGTTTATTTCAGTTTATTTCAATGGGTTGATTTCATATACGAGGAAATTGAATTATGAGTGGAACAATAAAACTTGATACCACTGAATATATATAATATATATATATATATATATATATATATATATATATATATATATATATATATATATATGAGGAAAGAGGATAGGAATAAATCTGACAGAATGTAGTAGAGATATGAGGAACACAAGGACAGAACTCAGTCAAAAGTGTGTAGGATATATTTCGCTAGAGCTTTGAGCTCTATAAATAAAAAGACTGATGATGCCGAGCTCAAAGCTCTAGTGAAATATATCCTACACACTTTTGACTGAGTTCTGTCCTTGTGTTCCTCATATCCCTACTACATATATATATATATATATATATATATATATAATCAATGGTAATATTATGGTTTTACACACATAACTTGAAGTTTCATAGTAATCCAATCATCAGATGAGTTCAATGGTTGAGATCTTAAAAACCAGTTGTGAAATGGTTGAGATTTTAAAAACCAGTGAACTCATCTGATGATTGGATTACCATGAAACTTCAAGTTATGAGAGTAAAACCATAATATTACCATTGATTATAAATCTGTTCTGCTTTATTAGCATTGAGCACCTTTTCATGCCAATACTTTTCTCATTTTTTCATTCACTATTCATTATATATATTATATATATATGGAAGAAATAAGAGGGAATTAATCCGACAATGTGTGGAGAAAGGTAGACAAATATGGGATGTTGTACAGGATAGATGTTTATTGTAAGTAGAGATGTCAATGTTATAACGTTTCAGTCTGTCAGACCTTCTTCAGGACATTGGATTGAGTTATTTTTTCAAAGGATATTGTTCTTGCCAGTTTGAGATCAATATCCTCTGAGGCAAAAACTCAATCCAATGTCCTGAAGAAGGTCTGACAGACTGAAACGTTATAACAGTGACATACCTACCTACAATAAACATCCATCCTGTACAATATCCTGCGTTTGTCTACCTTTCTCCACACACACACACACACACACACACACACACACACACCACACATAATATATATATATATATATATATATATATATATATATATATATAGGTGAATGGTATCAAGTGTTTCTGTGATAGGATTCAACCAAAATTATGAAATCAGACTTGAAAAGCAAAAGTAGCCTGATAAATTAAGGTTTTCATATATTTATTTATAATGTGCTCCATATATGTAAAAAATGTACATACACTGATATTTATATATATAAAAAATGCCCTCCAGGCGATGTAAAAATACATTTTTGAAAGATATTGCCTGAGGTGGGTGGGAGTGAAAAATTCAATTTCAATAAACTAAATATTATTCAATTCAGTTCTGTAGAACAATAAATTCTTTAAAAATTATTTGATAAATAAAATTTATTTAAAAAATGTTTGTACAATCAATGAATGAATGCAATATATGTTGTTGTTTTACTCTTAATTCATTTTCTTAGAGATTTAATAAATTTCATATTTATTAAAGTAAGCATTTATTTATTAAAGTAAGCATTGAATTAATTGAATAACTTTATTTAGTTAATTTTGAACCAAAATAAAATTTACATAAATCAAAATTAAAAAGCTATTTTAATAATCTAATATCAAATAAAATTAAACTCATTGATAAATATATAACATATTGTTTAAACAATTAACAAAATACTACTAATAACTATTAATCACTTTGCTACAAATTATTTGAATAAATATATTGCAGTAATAAAAAATAACAAATGTAAACAGTTTTTGCATTAAAAATAAATGTAACATTTTTTAAAAATTTTTAATCTCATCAATTTTTGGAATTGGAAGCTCAAATTTTGGGAATTGGCTAACTTTATCATAATCCACACTTGGACAAAATTTCAGAAAAATTGAAAGGGGTGGGTGACATGGCCTGGATGGTTTGATATGGAATTACCCAAGCTTAAGAGCTGGCTCCTGGAGAATTTTACCAAGACAGCATTAAAAAATGATGGGGTATTCCTAGCTATGTCCAGCCCCGTTGCCCATATTCATGAAAAATAACAACCGTAAACAGTTTTTGCATTAAAGATAAATGTAAACAAAACTACATCCGGTTGAGTTTTCCAGTTGAGTTTACAGGTCTTAAAATATAAGCAAGGATAAGTTTATATGACGATTTCTTGTTTGTAAATAATTTTCTCATAAAAATTTATACATTAGCTAAATGTAAATATATATTAGAATAAAACAAACTATATATAAATCAATAATACCAGGTATGTATTTATTAAAACTTGTTTAAAAAAAAAAACGATGTAGACTATCAAATGTTGTATACTTTGTTTATGAGTATATATATAACAGTGTTGTTCTCTATTTTATGTATAAACGGTTTTGACAAAAAATCAAATACTCATTGATAAACATTCTTAATTCCTGAAATTGCTGTGACATAAGTAATGACGTAGTTTTGGTTACAGACAGATAAATACGGAATCTCCATTATATATAGATCTATGCAAAATCTCTCTTTATCTATCTATCTATCTATCTATCTATAAAAAAAAGTAAATTTGTTGGAGTCGCCTATAGTTGGCATCAGCTAGACAGCAAAGAAGTCTATCCCCTTTTCATTAGTGCTAGACACAGGAGATGGTTTTGGCGTATTAGGTGGAGCACTACACCTACTATCAGCTCCTCACAGGTCCCTGTGCTACTCATATGCTGAGTTGGCGAGGGCCATTATCGAAACTGGAATCAGTTCCTAGTTGGATGCTCTACTGACTGAGCTTACCGCCCTCTCTCCTCACTCTCCTGTCACTCCTCTCTCTCTCTCTCTCTCTCTCTCTCTATATATATATATATAATATATATATATATATATGTATATATATATATACATGCATATATTTATTTTTTATTTTTCTATTTTGTATTGAAAGTAATAGTAAATAGAATACTCTTTGTCGAAACACATGTCAGTATTCCAAAATAATTTTTATCCATACAACATTTTCTTTCCATTCATCTATCATCATATATATATATATATATATATATATATAAATATATATAAGTCGTCGGGGCGGCCTAATGTCGGTATCAGCCAGACAACGAGTATTCAACGCCCCACCTCAGTTGCTAAAATAATCTCCTTTTTCTAATGCTAGTGAAAAGGGGTTTCACTAGCATTAGAAAAAGGAGATTATTTTAGCATCTGAGTTGGAGCACCACACCTACCATCAGCTCCTCCCTTTACCGCACAGATCCCTGTGCTACTCATATGCTGAGTTGGCAAGGGCCGGTATCGAACCAAGAACCTTGTGATTCCTAGCCTAATGCTCTAAATCGACCCACAATATATATATATATAATATATATATATATATATATATTTATTTTTTTTTATTTATTTAAAAAAAAAAATTCATCTGAACACCGCGTGCATTAACACCAAAGCAAGTTTGTTTGATTATAATGTTTTTTAAATACAAATTTAACGTCATAACATTACATCACGTGAACACGACCCACGTCACATAAACGTTAAACAAACCACAGTTTAAAAAAAACAATTTTTAGCTTTATATTTCCCATCACGTGAAAACACTTCATATAAATGCTAAAAAATTACTGGTTTTTAAAATCTCAACCATTTCACGACTGGTTTTTAAGAACCATTGAACTCATTTGATGATTGGATTACCATGAAACTTCAAGTTATGAGTGTAAATCCATAATATTACCATTGATTATAAATCTGCTCTGCTTTATTAGCATTGAGCACCTTTTCATGCCAATACTTTTCTCATTTTTTCATTCACTATTCATTATATTATATATATATATATATATATATATGATATTTACAAATGCATGGGATCATCAGGAGAGAATGTGCAACCGTTTCGGGGCCTTCCTCTCAACGGTTTTAAAAGCACATCGGGCCCCCTCACTGATGTGAGGTCCCTCAGAATATCTGTATCGACCGTATGTAATAGATCGGTCTTCAACAAAAATAAGAGGGGATGAAATGACCATTAGAAGAACACCACGGATTTACCTACAACTTATTGGTTACTTATTTAAATAGTTGGAGTGTATTATGAACAATTTTGATATTTTAATATACACTTTTTATATAATTATACACTTTTTAAAAATAATTTTACATCAGGCTCTTTTGAGTCTTATTATAAACTATAATGCTTCTGATTTTTTTAAATTAAAAATAAATTCATTTTATTTTTATACAGACAGCGCATTTTTGAAAAATTCCACTTTTGACTAGCAGCGTTCTGTTTGCGCATTCTCTTCTAACGGTAATTTCATCCCGTCTTATTTTTGTTGAAGACCGATCTATTACATACGGTCGATACAGATATTTCCGAGGGACCTCACATCAGTGAGGGGGGCGGGCGATGTGCTTTTTAAAACCATTGAGAGGAAGGCCCGAAACGGTGCACATTCTCTCCTGATGAATCCCATGCATTTGTAAAACAATTTGTTTTTTTCAATATATCAAATTCACACATATAATAATAATATATATATATATATATATAAAGTAAGTTGTCTATCTTCTATCTATTAGATGATTGTATAATAGATTGACAGCGATTTATAATCACTTTGTGCTTCGCTCGGTGCTCAAAAACTGCAGCTTTTGTGCTAAAGTTTACTTAGTCCTCTGTATATCTATAGAGCGACACATTTTTTGTTTTTTTTTGCCTTTCTTTAAATTACTAGAGCTTCACAGTGGAAAAGGGAAGACCCTTTCTCCACCCAAAATATGCCCCCCCAAAAAAAACCCATTAAAGCCAAACTAAAATATAATCAATGAATTATAATTTTTGTCCTGAAAAATCACGAGTCAAATGTCTGGAGATTCATCAAAGGGAAATGATCAAAGTGACAACAAAAAAATTCATCTGCTCATTATCGATCAGTTTCATTCGGTGGATTGATCATGGATTACACAAAAGTCAAAAAAAAATAGAAAATTTATCTATCTGTTCATTTATCTATCTATCCCTTTTCTTATCTATCTTCTATCCATCTACAATTATCTATCTCTGTCTATTATCTCTGTATAACGTTTTTTTATCCATCCATCCATCCATCTATCTATCTATCTATTATATATATATATGTATGTATATTATATATATTCTTAGCATCATCTATCCATTATCAATCTATCTATCTCTCTGTCTCTATCTCTTATATAACACGTTATTTATCTATCCATCCTCTATTTATCTATAAATCTATCCTATCTTCTATCTATCTATGTATCTATCAATCTATCTAAATATGTATATATATATATATATATATATATATATATATTATATGTATGTATTTAATATATATTATTCCATCTATCTATCTATAAATCTCTATATACATACATACATTATATATAATTCTTATTATCTATCTAATCAGTGTTTAATCTATCTCTTTTCTTATTATCATAATCTATCAATCTATATAAATATAACATATTCTTTATGTTTTGTTTTTTTTTTTGTTTTTTTTTTTTTTTTTTTTGTTTTTTATTTTTTTTTTTTTTTTTTTTTGTTTTTTTTTTTTGTTTTTTTTTTTGTTTTTTTTATTTTTTTGTTTTTTTTTTA
>CM042145.1:87374627-87397127 GCA_023376005.1 Doryteuthis pealeii
AAAGAGAGAGATTCAGAGTAAGGTGGAAAAATACATTGTGAAAGAAACAGTTAAGAGAAAATGGGTCAGCTCTTGGAAGAAATTGATCCAAAGAAGCAGAAAAAGGGACTGTAATAAAAAGGGGAGTGAGTGGCAGGGTAAGATTTTGGGTGAAATTGGTCACTAGGTGTGAGTAAAAAGGGTCAAAGATGAAGTTTGGTAAGTTAGGGGTTAGAGGAGTGTTAGATAAAGGGGAAAGAGAAAGCAGGGTATGTGGGGAAAGAGAAAGCAGGGTATGTGGGGAAATGGGTTGAAAATCTTAGGTTGGGATAAGGAGAGAATTTTGATACATAGAAAAGGGGGGGGGGTGAAAAGATGGAAGGTAGAGGGTGGGGTTGGTCAGTTAAGGGAGGGAGAAAGTTAAATTCTTGGTGAAATTTTTTTTTTTTGTTGTTGATTACTCCTCCCTTTACTGACTCAAACCAACACCGCCTCTACCTTCCTCATTGATACTTTTATAACACATCCCTTGCATAAATATATATATATATATATATATATTATAAGGTGTTTTTTTTATAGTTAGTTGAAGCATTGTAATGTTATATAAATGATAAATTTAGAAGGCTATTTACAATGCAATGGATAGGTGTTGAAAATGATGTTTATTTACCTTTTTATTCCTAAATATTTTTCAGGATAAAATCCCATCATCAAAAGGTCATAGAAGTTACTTGTGTTTTTTAGTACTTATCCCATGGCGCTGGCGTAATCATTTGTAGTATTTAAGTTGAAGGAACGCCAGATATTTGAAATGTTCGGTCTTTCATGATGACATGTCGGTCCATTTGTATGTGCGCTCGTGCAGTTTCTTCAAAATTCTTTTAATTTTTTTATTTTACTATAGAAAATTTCAAATATCTGGCGTTTCTTTCAAACTTAATAACAACAACGATTACGCCGCGCCGTGGGATAAGTACTAAAAAACACAAGTACTTCTATGACCTCTGATGATGGGAATTATCCCGAAAATATTTAGGAATAAAAAGGTAAATAAACATCATTTTCAACACCTATTCCATTGCATTGTAAATTGCCTTCAAATTTATATTTTATATAATATATATTAATAATATATATATATATAAAAGGTGTGTTATAAAAGTATTGATATTAAAGCTGTATTTACCATGTAATATGTATATATGTAGAAAATAGAAAAACAAAGTATTCCAAAAGATGAATTTATTCTCGATGGTGAAGTCGACGTTATAATCTTGTTTTTTTTTAATAAACCTTCATCAGGACTTTTGCATGAAAAGATTGTTGTCTGGACAGTGACAGATCTTTTTTGAACAACGGGAGTTGAGTAGTTGCGTCTGTGGAAAGGCCCATACCCGAATTCAAAAAAGTGTTCACTTCGGAAAGTTAAAATACAAGTGAAACACCCAAAACGGTAGAAAGTATGATGTATTTCTTAGAGACCCTATAGACTAAAGATAAGAAAAAGTATAAGTTGTCTGAATTTAATAGCATCAAACTTAAGTAAGAGTACTTTAGGATATGTGTATGGAACAGGGTGTTGTTTAAAATACTGTAATGACAAACGATAACACCGATAGACTTTGGAAAGCTTTATTCTACTTAGAATAATTGGTACACTTATCAACAATTTATATAGTCTAGTGTTCCTAGAGAGATCCCAAAAGGGAGGCAATCATAAAGTAGGGGAGGTAACTCTCAAGTACTTATTACAAATACCTAATCTAATTTAAATCTACATAAGTAACAAAGTTTGTTCACTTTGTAAGAAAGTCACCATTTTGACATGGGGGGGGGGGCTGGATGCATCACAGAACAATAAATGAATAAAGAAAAACCCAGGTTTCCATGACAACTCGAAAGTAATATCTTTATTATATCTAGCTACAATTTTTGTCAATGATGTTTTAGCCTGGTCGCTTGTCAAATTTTAACCCTATAGAAAACATATGGGTGCATAAAAATATATAAATATATAATATATAATTACTTGTCAATAAAAAACATGGGTGGTGCCTTACTTTTAATGCCGTTAAACCACTAAAAAGAGTAATTCATTGATAAAAACGCCTTCAAACCGCTAAAAAATATTTCAAAAGAGGGGGGTTAAAATATTTACATTTACTTGTCGAGAAAAGACTTGAGGTGGGGGGGGGGGTAAATATCACTTTCATATCGCATTAACTCTTTTGGGGAAAATTCCTTCAAACAGATAAAGAGTTCAATCGTAGCACAGGTTGAGTTTTTCAGCAGGCACCACTTAGCATTTGGGAAAAAATCTGGGAACACTGACCAGAGCAATCAGAGTTGAATTAAACAACATTAATGCATTTTTTTATGCAAACTCTGTGATATGCAACAGTCCTCTTTGGTCCTTACAGAGGCTAGATGGGCCGTTGGAAAGGCCTCTCTCTGATCAATCGGCTAGTCACGTCAAACCCTAGCCCGTATATATTTTTCCTGACCAGATTGCTCTTATATCAAACTAACCCTTTTTATCATATATATATATATTTACCAATCCCTGCGCACGAGCAGGATGTGATATAAGGTCAATTTTTTAAGTGGAGTTTAAGAAGTTTGAATTCAGAGTTTTCCTTCTACTAGACTGGTTACCTAGCCATGGTTAAAGAACCCAGTCTGCCCTGCTATTTGCCCATAGCTGGAGGGAGAATTGGACTCATACCTTTCCGAAGGGTATTAGCGCCATGTGAAATGTAAACAGCTTTATCCAGGAATTGAACCTGGGTCAATGAGTCCATTTCCTATGACTCTAACCATTAGACCACGCGCCTCTATAAACCAGACGGGGCCATGAGACAAGGGATCTCAGAGCCGCAATGTGCGTTCGAGGTATCGATGTTTACTGAGTCCTGCAATTTGCATCAGTTCTCGCGGCTGGCTGCGCTCTTCATTAACAGACGAGCTGAGTGATCCCCCGTCCATAAAAAATTAATGATATATGTGCAAGACAGTGGTGGTTGAGGATCTTAGTATCCTGGGTATGACATTAAACTGTATCTAGTGGTGAAGTTCCAACTTTAGAATCTAGGGAGTGGGGAGTACCCCTTCATAGCCATTACTACAAAGCCCACTCTTACTCGGAATGGTAGTATTAAATCCTCAGTGGGATTATTGGTTGTAGTGGTTGTTAGTTTTATGATGCGAGTTTTATTTGTTTAAGATGGTTTATTGCAGTTGTTTTTTTGTGGTGAGAAGGGAAAAGAACAAAATACATTTGTGGCTAAAAAGTAGGGCTCGTTCATTACACAAAGTTTCATTACACAAAGTTTATTCATTATTTGAACTAGCAAATATATGCACACTCCGGGTGCAAGTATTTAAGTTTTAATGTAATAAAATATTGTATTAAATTAGAAAGGCTAATGAAACTAAATAAGAATACAGATAAAAAGGTTTGAAAAAGAGGGGTGTATAATAAAAGATTTGAAACAGAGGGAGTATAATAAAAAATGGAACAACTGAAACTTACTCTTCCATCACTCTCGTCTTTCATTGTTATTTTTTCTAATTTAAGTATTTAGTTAAAAGAGGAAGTAAAGAATAAAATGACAGTTATTTTATCTTGTTAATGGATTTCATTTAAGATTCATTGAAGAGATTTTTGCTTATATTCATTAAAATAAAACCAAGCAGTTAGAAATCAATAATACTAAGCATATATTTATTAAATTCGATTTTTTAATATTAATATGCAAATTAGCCTTCCCATTCACACTGTAAACCGCTATTTTGTTGTATATATAAATATAATTGCATGTTGTCAGTATGTAGACATAGTTAACAGTATTAATAATGAAAGACAATTTTATTAATAATTGAGGTTTAGATAAAAATAAAATCATGGAGAATGTGTTGTCAATAACTAAGAGAATTGTGACTTGAGTAGGAACATAGTTTCGGTTACAGACAGAAAAACACACAATCTCCATTATAATAAGATATGTTGAATATGTACGGTACATATATATATAACAACAGAGGATACGTCATATAAAACATGGGTTATACAAAGTGCAATTTTCTGGGGAGGAAATAAAGAGTGAAAAAGGCTATTCTATGCAACAATGCATTCTGCACACAAACATTGTATGCACTGTTATGTAACATTGTTGCACATTGCATGTATATTTGTTAGAATGAAAAGAAAAATGCAAAAGAATTGATAAACAAAGATTGTTTCATTATTTGCTCAGTTGTATGCATGTGTATTGTGCATTGTTTGCATGTGATGCACTATTCTTAGTTCTTAAACAACTGATTTGTTGGTTGGTTGGCTGGTTGACCATCTGGCTGGTTGGTTTGGTTTGGTTTGTTTTGTTTTATGGCATAACAACCTCGGTGGGTCATTTAATGCCGACAAAGTTGTGAAATAAATTCATTCTTAATGCATAATACAATTAATGTTTATCAACTCATGTTTTTCTATTTAACCCATAGATGGGACCCTAACAGGTACTACCACTCCGGGTCAGAGTGGACCAGGGAGCAATGCTGATGAAGGGGTGCTCCACATTCCTCAAACCTCCAAATCTGGAACTTCATCAGATAGAGTTAAAGGTCATTCCCAGGACATGTAGACCCTCAGTAACTGCCTTCTAGCACCCATATGATAAAAAGGGGTTGGGGCTTGCCATAAGGGCAATAGGGTTGGGAAAATAATATAGGTGCTAGGGCTTGATGTGACCAGCCGTTTGATCGGAGGGGGCCTCTCCGACCGCTCGTTTGGTTGGTTGGTTGGTTCTGTTAAAGCTCTCAATTATGACATGAAGGCTCCCGAGTTTGAAGAGAAGGTTCCTGAGTTCTAGAAGGTTCCTGAGTTCTACAAGAAACATCTGATGAAGGCCAGAGGGCACATTGGCTGAAACATTGTGTATATAATAATTAAAAATGAGGACAACAGTAAAAAAAATCCAAATAATACAAATTATTAGTTTATTATTCACTCCTTTTGAGTTTTTCAAACCAGTGTTAGTTGATGGTATTTCACTGGAAGCTGAGGGACAACAAGTCTCCTCAGGTCTCCAGGACTCTTCTGAGTATTCTAACCGATTGCAGCAGTGCAATAGTGTGGATGGTCTCAATTCTTCCTCTGATTTCCAGATCCTCCAGTCTTTTTTCCAAGTATATTAGGACCGTTCCAAGTGCACCAACTACAATTGGTATCACTTTCACTTTCATATTCCACAGTTTTTTTCAATTCTCAGGCAAGGTCCTGGTATTTATTATTATTATTATTATTTAAATTAGTTAAAGAGATAAATTAGCTTAGAATAGCTATTTTTGTTAATACACTGAACAATTAAAAAATAAGTAACAACAAAGAAATATTCCAATTTGTCTTATTGCTTTTGTTCAATTCTCTTTTTCTCTCTTTCTGTATATATATATATATATATATATCATCATCATGTTGCGCCTGCAGCACGGGTATCCATGACAATCTTTTGCCAAACTTCCCTATCATTCATTGCACCTGAGAGCTCCTCTGCGGAGCATCCAGCATCTTCACATAGCTGGTCAATGTAGGTCCTTGCTGGGCGCCCCATATATATATATATATATATATATATATATATAACAACTATTATATATATATATATATATATATATATATATATATATATATATATATATAATAGCTATTATTATTTGACTTCCGGTTTAGAAAGTATGGTAGCAAATTTTGACTTAATGTAAAAAAATTTTGGTGCATATCGCATAAATGCATCCTGGCCTCCTGGCCTAAAAAAGCTAAGCGATGCCAGCTGAAAATCCAACCCATGCTACTATTGAACTCCCTATTTGAAGATGTTTTTCATGAAAAGTTAATGCGATATGAAAGCGATATCCCACGCCCAAGTTGTTTCTCGACAAATAGATGTAAATATTTTATCCCCCCCCCTATTTAAAATATTTTTTTTTGCTTTTCATGTTTATTTGTCTGGTATTTTCAGTTCTAAATTGTTAATCTTCATTGTTTCATTAATTTTTCTTCTTCTTCTTCTTCTTCTTCTTCTTCTTCTTCTTCTTCTTCTTCTTCTTTCCCCTTCTTCTTCTTCTTCTTCTTCTTCTTCTTCTTCTTCTATTGTCAATAAACGCCTTTAATTACATTCTCTGTTCATTTATTGCACAAGACCATTGCCAGTGTTAGACTGACATCTGCATCGTCATTTTTATTTTTTTCCTTTTTTTTTTGTTGTCTTTTTTTTCATGTATGGTCTATTTATACCTTCATTTTCATTCAGCTGTCATTAGGAAAGTAATCTACTCGGAATTAATTATGGTTGGTGTGGGCAAGGAGTTGGGGGTGGGAAGGTATATAAATATGCACTTATCTGCAATCACACACACACACACACACACACACACACACACACACACACAGAGGCATATTTGCTATAAATACCTCTTCATAATTATAACCATTTGTGATTTTATTTTAACTGATAAAGAAGAGATATGACAGTTTGGTTGTGCCCTGACGTTTGTTTTTTCCTATTTTCTTCCTTTTTGTTATTACTCAGTTCACGAGAAATATATAACACACACACACACACACACATACACACGCATATGTACTCACATGCCCACACATGCAAACACAAAACATATACACACAGATACACAGGTACACATGCACAATAATGTATGTCAACCACACACACAAGATATCAACTTTTTTTTTTTTTTATTACTCAATTTACTATATATATATACACACATCTATACATCAACACACACATGCCCACACATTCAAACACATGCATACACATACACATGCACAAAGATACACAGCGACACACACATAAATATATATGCATATATATATATATATATATATATGCTCACAAACACACACATACATATTTCATTAAAACATTTTTAAACAGACTGATCAACAAAAAACTCTAACAGTCTCCTAATCATCTGTGATAAATTTTATTTTTCCTTAAATCAACAAAAGCCCTGAAGAAGATCTACTAGACAGATTGAAACACTGCAGCATTAGCTGAATAAATACCACTCATTTTATTGAACCTGTGTTTTTTCAAATTTTTCACTATATTACATACTGTCGGATTCACTTCCATTTTTCTCTTCACATACATATATATATATATATATATATATATATATATATGTATATATATATATCACAGTTACTTGCAAAGCCACGAAGGAAGCAAATATATTTACTTCTGGATTTTATAAAAACTGAATTAAGAGTGCTCAATAAAAAGAGCTAAATATACATTTAAAAAAACGAATGGCTTAAAATATTCCAACTGCGGTTTCTCGCAGTAGCACGAATCTTCAGAGATCTGCGAGAAACTGCAGTCAGAATATTTTAAGCCATTCGTTTTTAAAACTTATATATATATATATTTATATCTTAGAAAGGAAGGAAAAACTCAACACCGTAATTCCATAATAAATTTATTCCGACCAAAATTGGGGCCTTTATAAATCTAAGTTGATTTAATATAGCTTCCCAAAATTTTGTCTCATCAGATGGTAGATCAAGATAATTTGAATTGCATCTGAAAAATTTACTTCTCAAAAAAATAAATAAATTTAAAAAAAAATTTGTTTTTACATTGTAAGACTGTCACCATGGCGACAGGAAGTCAAATGAGAAAAAAGGATACTCTTCAAGATCTGGTTTCTTAGGGGGATGGTAGTCAGACAAAATCAAACTATGAAAATTAAACTATTGAATGAGTCTGAAAAAGTATAGAGTAAGGATAAAACAAAAAAATAATATATAAAATATAAAAATATATAAAGAAATATATAAAAAAATTATATATATAAAAAAAAAATATATATATATATAAAAAAAAGATATACATAAAAAAATGTATATAAAAAATATACATAAGGAATATATATAAAACAAAGATATAAATATAAAAGAATATATGAAAAAAATATGATATAAAAAATATTATTACTGCTATTAACCAGATAAACAATGTAAAACCTTAAAATATAATAGATAATATAATGTATACATATAATATTGATAAAAATGAAAAAAAAAAATACACATATCTTACATGATAAACACATAAACACATACACATATATATATATACACACAAATATATACATATACAGACATAGATATATATACACACATATATGTACATACATAAATACACACACACACACACACACACACACATATATATATATATATATATATATATATATATATATATATATATATTATATATATATATATACACATAGACATATACACTAAAAAAATTAAATATGAAAATAAAAATAAAAAGATTTAAAAAAAAAAAGGTATGAATCCATATATTCTCCCTCCAGCTATGGAGGGTAGACTGGGCTCTTTAACCTTGGATAGGCAACCAGTCTAGGAGAAGGAAAACTCTGAATTTGAAAAAGTATGAATCATCCAACACTATGGCAGCCTTTCCACTTTGGATGTTGCTCGACTGAAAATCACCCTTTCAAATAGCTCGCTTCAATTTTTGGTATTTAATTTGGTTGGACTCAAATTCTTTTACAGACAGGTAGATGGTGGCTCTCAAGCCAGGTTTACTAGAATCTAGCTTCTTCCAGTCCTCTACAGTGCTTCTTCAGAGAGTCCTTGAGGCAGTCCTTATACCTCAATTTGGGTTTGCACTGATGACATTTGCAAGTTGAGATTTCCCCATAAAATAGTTGTTTTGGAATTCAGCAATCATTCATGCAAACTAGATGACCAGACCAGCGAAGACGAGATTCAAGGATCAAACTCTCAATACTAGGCAGTTGACATCTTGCAAGTATTTTGGTGTCCGGTGTAAATGACAGCCACTCTATCCCTAAAATCTTGCAACGGTAACTCTGATGGAATCTTATATCTAAATCTCTACAAGGTGTGTCAAAAAAGTATCAAGATATTTTGGTACCTTTTGACCCACCTTGTATTCTGAAAAAAATATTAACATTAACTTTTTTTCAGAATACAAGGTGTGTCAAAAAAGTACCATGTTTAAAGCTGTATTTACCAAGATAGAAATTAAAAATGAATGGAACGTTATTTTTTTCCAGAATACAAGGTGTGTCAAAAAGTACAAAAAAATCATGATACTCTTTTGACACACCTTGTATATAGAGAGATATTATTAATTGCACATCCTAAAAAGTGCTTTTGGTTTGAAAATAGCATAGATAAGAAACTGACAGTTACCAAGCACTGTTGACCTTATATTTTCACTACCTTAACTTAGATATATATGCTCTATCAATGCACTCTTTACTTATAAATATTGAAAACTATGTCATCAATATTTTACATACTTACATACACTCAGATTTATTTCCGTTTTACTTAAATATATATATCAATAAAATAAGGAAGTGAATCTGACAGTATATCAGAATAAGAAATTTGAGAAAAAAATGCACAGATGTTGTTAGGTAATATTGTTTTATTAGCTTATATTGCAATATTTCAATCCGTTTGGATCACCATCAGAGCATGTCTATTATAAAAAGAAGAAAACAGTTTTTTAAAATATATATACAGTGATACCGGGTGAAGGGCCGGGTTAGCTCAGTTGGTAGAGCGTTCGTCTAGAAACCAAAAGGTTCCTAGTTTGATACCGGCCCTCGCCAACTCAGCGTATGAGTAGCACAGGGATCTGTGCGGTAAAGTAAGGAGCTGATGTGTGATGCTCCACGTCAGGCGCGAAAAAAAATCTCCTTGGTCTAGCGCTAGTGAAAAGGGGATAGACTCCCTCGCTGATTGGCTGATACCGACTTTAGGTCAACCCAATGACTACTTAGTTACAGTGATACCTTGACTTACTATTTCATGAGCTTTCTAGATTACGAGCCATCACTCAGTTGATTTTTTGCTTTGTGTTGAGAGCTAAAATTTGAGGTACGAGCAAGTATCAGATATGTTTATGTTGATTTAGCTCAGTCGGTAGAGCGTTCGGCTAGAAGCCTCAAGGTTCCTAATTCGATACCAGTCCTCACCAACTCAGCGTATGAGTAGCACAGGGATCTGTGCGGTAAAGGAAGGAGCTGATGGTAGGTGTGGTGCTCTGCCTCAGATGCTAAAAAACAATCTTCTTGGTCTAGCGCTATTGAAAAGGGGATAGACTCCCTCGCTGAATGGATGATACCAACTTTAGGCTGCCCCGTCGACTTTACTTTTTTTTTAATTCACTAAAAACATTTAGGTTTCCAAATTTACTTTTTTAAGTGTTTGCACTTTTCTGACATGGCTTAGAGGCAGAACATAGGACTACTGGCCAAAAGGTTCATGGATCAATGTTAAAGCTTTGGTTTTGTTTGGTTGGTTGGTTGGTTGGTTGGTATTTAATGGCATATCAACCTTTGTGGTTTATTTAATGCCAAATCTTTTTTTTTTTTATAGCTTCATGTGTATTGATAAATAGCTAGAAATAATTTTCATTAACTTCATGAGTATTAATAAATACTGGTATTTGACCCTCAGCCACTGCCTTTTAGCACCTATATGATAAAAAGAGGTTGGTATTTGCCATAATAAAAATTTGAAGAATTCGGCACAATCATACAGTTGTTAGTAAATATTATTTATAAAAAAATGAACATTAAAACATATTACAACACATAATTCATTGCATTTGATTTTATTATGTTTTTATATTTTCTTATGTTTTCTTATTAAAAAAAAACATAACAAAAAAATTAGGGTTTTTTGGTGGTCCTGGAATGGATTAATGGCATTTCAGTTTATTTCAATGGGGAAAATTGATTTCATATACGAGGAAATTGAATTATGAGTGGAACAAATAAAACCTGATACCACTGAATATATATATATATGAGGAAAGAGGATAGGAATAAATCCGACAGAATGTAGTAGAGATATGAGGAACACAAGGACAGAACTCAGACAAAAGTGTGTAGGATATATTTCAATAGAGCTTTGAGCTCTATAAATAAAAGGACTGATGATGCCGAGCTCAAAGCTCTAGCGAAATATATCCTACACAATTTTGTCTGAGTTCTGTCCTTGTGTTCCTCATATCCCTACTACATATATATATATATATATATATATATATATATATATAATCAATGGTAATATTATGGTTTTACACTCATAACTTGAAGTTTCATGGTAATCCAATCATCAGATGAGTTCAATGGTTGAGATCTTAAAAAACAGTCATGAAATGGTTGAGATTTTAAAAACCAGTGAACTCATCTGATGATTGGATTACTATGAAACTTCAAGTTATGAGAGTAAACCCATAATATTACCATTGATTATAAATCTGCTCTGCTTTATTAGCATTGAGCACCTTTTCATGCCAATACTTTTCTCATTTTTTCATTCACTATTCATTATATATATTATATATATATATATATGTATATATGGGAGAAATAAGAGGAAATTAATCCGACAATGTGTGGAGAAAGGTAGACAAATACGGGATATTGTAAAGGATAGATGTTTATTGTAGGTAGAGATGTCAATGTTTTAACATTTCGGTCTGTCAGACCTTCTTCAGGACATTGGATTGAGTTATTTTTTCAAAGGATGTTGTTCTTGCCAGTTTGAGATCAATATCCTCTGAGGCAAAAACTCAATCCAATGTCCTGAAGAAGGTCTGACAGACTGAAACGTTATAACATTGACATCTCTACCTACAATAAACATCCATCCTGTACAATATCCTGTGTTTGTCTACCTTTCTCCACACACACACACACACACACACACACACACACACACATATATATATATATATATATATATATATATATATATGTGAATGGTATCAAGTGTTTCTGTGATAGGATTCAATCAAAATTATGAAATGAGACTTGAAAAAGCAAAAGTAGCCTGATAAATTAAGGTTTTCATATATTTATTTATAATGTGCTCCATATATGTAAAAATATGCACATACACTGATATCTATATGTATAAAAAATGCCCTCCAGGCGATGTAAAAATACATTTTTGAAACATATTACCTGAGGTGGGTGGGAGTGAAAAATTCAATTTCAATAAACTAAATATTATTCAATTCAGTTCTGTAGAACAATAAATTCTTTAAAAATTATTTTTGATAAATAAAATTTATTTAAAAAATGTTTGTACAATCAATGAATGAATGTAATACATGTTGTTGTTTTACTCTTAATTCATTTTCATATTTTTCAAAGTAAGAATTTATCTATTAAAGTAAGCATTGAATTAATTGAATAACTTTATTTACATAATTTTTAAAGAACAAAATAAAATTTACATAAATCAAAATTAAAAAGCTATTTTAATAATCTAATATCAAATAAAATTAAACTTATTGATGAATATATAACATATTGTTTAAACAATGAATACTACTAATAACTATTAATTACTTGCTACAAATAAAAAATAACAACCGTAAACAGTTTTTGCATTAAAAATAAATGTAAACAAAACTACACCCGGTTGAGTTTTCCGGTTGAGTTTACAGGTCTTAAAATATAAGCAAGGATAAGTTTATATGACGATTTCTTGTTTGTAAATAATTTTCTCTCAAAAATTCATACATTTGCTAAATGTAAATATATATTAAAATAAAACAAACTATATATAAATCAATAATACCAGGTATGTATTTATTAAAACTTGTTTAAAACAAAACGATGTAGACTATCAAATGTTGTATACTTTGTTTATGAGTATATATGTAACAGTGTTGTTCTCTATTTTATGTATAAACGGTTTTGACGATAAATTAAATACTCATTGATAAACATACTTAATTCCTGAAATTGCTATGACATAAGTAGTGACGTAGTTTTGGTTACAGACAGATAGATACGGAATCTCCATTATATATAGATCTATGCAAAATCTCTATCTATCTATCTATCTATTTATCTATCTATAAAAAAAAGTAAATTTGTTGGAGTCGCCTATAGTTGGTATCAGCTAGACAGCACAGGAGTCAATCCCCTTTTCATTAGTACTAGACACAGGAGATGGTTTTGGCATATGAAGTGGAGTGCCATGCCTACTATCAGCTCCTCACAGATCCCTGTGCTACTCATATGCTGAGTTAGCGAGGGCCAGTATTAAAACCGGAATCGGTTCCTAGTCGGATGCTCTACCGACTGAGCTAAACCGGCCCTCTCTCTCTCTCTCTCTCTCTCTCTCTATATATATATATATATATATATATTTATTTTTTATTTTTTATTTTTTTATTTTTTTTATTTATTTTGTATTTAAAGTAATAGTAAATAGAATACTCTTGGTCGGAACACATGTCAGTATTCCAAAAAATAATTTTTATCCATACAACATTTTCTTTCCATTTATCTTTCATCATATATATATATATATATATATATATAAAAGTCGTCGGGGTGGCCTAATGTTGGTATCAGCCAGACAACAAGGGAGTCTATCCCCTTTTCACTAGCATTAGAAAAAGGAGATTATTTTAGCGTCTGAGGTGTAACGCAACACCTACCATCAGCTCCTCACTTTACCGCACAGATCCCTGTGCTACTCATACACTGAGTTGGCAAGGGCCGGTATCGAACCAAGAACCTTGTGATTCCTAGCCGAACACTCTAAATCGGCCCTACAATATATATATATATATATATATATATATATATATATATATATATATATATTTTATTTATTTAAAAAAAAAAATTCATCTGAACACCGCGTGCATTAACACCAAAGCAAGTTTGTTTGATTATAATGTTTTTTAAATACAAATTTAACGTCATAACATTACATCATGTGAACACGACCCACGTCACATAAACGTTAAACAAGCCACAGTTTTAAAAAAAAACATTTTTAGCTTTATATTTCCCATCGCGTGAAAACGCTTCATATAAACGCTAAAAAATTACTGGTTTTTAAAATCTCAACCATTTCACGACTGGTTTTTAAGATCTCAACCATTGAACTCATTTGATGATTGGATTACCATGAAACTTCAAGTTATGAGTGTAAAATCATAATATTACCATTGATTATAAATCTGCTCTGCTTTATTAGCATTGAGCACCTTTTCATGCCAATACTTTTCTCATTTTTTCATTCACTATTCATTATATTATATATATATATATATATGATATTTACAAATGCATGGTATCATCAGGAGAGAATGTGCAACCGTTTCGGGGCCTTCCTCTCAACGGTTTTAAAAGCACATCGGTCCCCCTCACTGATGTGAGGTCCCTCAGAATATCTGTATCGACCGTATGTAATAGATCGGTCTTCAACAAAAATAAGACGGGATGAAATGACCATTAGAAGAACACCACGGATTTACCTACACTTATTGGTTACTTATTTAATAGTTGGAGTGTATTATGAACAATTTTGATATTTTAATATACACTTTTTATATAATTATACACTTTTTTAAATAATTTTACATCAGGCTCTTTTGAGTCTTATTATAAACTATAATGCTTCTGATTTTTTTAAATTAAAAATAAAATTCATTTTATTTTTAATACAGACAGCGTATTTTTTGAAAAATTCTAACTTTTGACTAGCAGCGTTCTGTTTGCGCATTCTTCTTCTAACGGTAATTTCATCCCGTCTTATTTTTGTTGAAGACCGATCTATTACATACGGTCGATACAGATATTCCGAGGGACCTCACATCAGTGAGGGGGGGGGCGATGTGCTTTTTAAAACCATTGAGAGGAAGGCCCCGAAACGGTGCACATTCTCTCCTGATGATCCCATGCATTTGTAAACATCATTTGTTTTTTCAATATATCAAATTCACACACATATATATATATATATATATATATATATATATATATATATAAAGTAAGTTGTCTATCTTCTATCTATTAGATGATTGTATAATAGATTGACAAGCGATTTATAATCACTTTGTGCTTCGCTCGGTGCTCAAAAACTGCAGCTTTGTGCTAAAGTTTACTTAGTCCTCTGTATATCTATGAGAGCGACACATTTTTTTTGTTTTTTTTTTGCCTTTCTTAAATTACTAGAGCTTCACAGTGAAAAGGGGAAGAACCCTCTTCTCCCACCAAAATATACCCCTCCCCCCAAAAAAAAAACCATTAGAGCCAAACTAAAATATAATCAATGATTATAATTTTTGTCCTGAAAATCACGAGTCAAAATGTCTGGAGAATCATCAAAGGGAAATGATCAAAGTGACAACAAAAAAATTCATCATGCTCATTATCCGATCAGTTCATTCGGTGATTGATCATGGATTACACAAAAGTCAAACAAAAAATAGAAATTTATCTATCTGTCCATTCATCTATCTATCTCTTTTCTTATCTATCTATCTATCCATCTATCAATCTATCTATTTCTCTGTCTATCTATCTCTGTATACACGTTTTTTATCTATCTATCTATCTATCTATCTATCTATCTATCTATATATATATATATATATATATATATATATATATATATATATATTCTTATCAATCTATCTATCCATCTATCAATCTATCTATCTCTCTGTCTATCTATCTCTATATACACGTTATTTATCTATCCATCCATCTATCTATCTATAAATCTATCTATCTATCTATCTATCAATCTATCTAAATATATATATATATATATATGTATATATATATATATATATATGTATTTATATATATATATTATCCATCTATCTATCTATACATCTCTATATACATACATACATATATATATATTCTTATCTATCTATCTATCTATCTATCAGTGTTTATCTATCTCTTTTCTTATCTATCTATCAATTTATCAATCTATATAAATATACATATTCTTATGTATGTATGTATATATATATATATATATATATATATATATATACATGTGTGTGTGTGTGTGTATTTGGGCAGCATTTTTCGGGCAACTAATTAATATTTGGATGGAATTCATGGATTAGTCCACCAAAGTTCATGTCTCGAGTACTTTCGGCACTTCGAAGTGCCATCATCAGGGGTGATGTGTTCCAGTTTTTCAAATTATATTAATGGATCTGGAGGCTGGAAGGAGGAGAATTGATGGGAAAGGTGCTATAGGCATTTTAAAATGTGTGTACTGCATTAGAAATTAATTTTGTTTAAGGATGGTTTGTATTGTTTTATGTATAAAGCTTCTAGTATTTGGAGTTTTTGTTTATTTTTTTCTTTGTGCAGAATGTGTGTATTTTCCGTTAGGATATTTCGGTAATTAGAGAGGGGGCATGAATGTAACTTTAGGTTTTGGGAAATGGAGCTATTATCTGTTAAATGGAGAGTTAGACGACGTGACAATGTCGTTGAGGTAAAACCGATGTAGGTGTCTCTTGAAAACACCTACATCGGTTTTTAGATAGATAGATAGATAAACAGATAATGAACAGACTGGGATAGATAGATTGATAGATAGATAGATATTTAGACAGACAGATAATGAACAGACTGGGATAGATAGATAGATAGATAGATAATAAACATACTGGGATAGATAGATAGATATATAGATAGATAGATTGATAGTGAACAGATTTGTGTAGATATAGATAGATAAATAATAAACATACTGGGATAGATAGATAGATAGATAGATAGATAGTGAACAGACTTGTGTAGATATAGATGGATAGATAATGAACAGACTGGGATAGATATAGATAGATAGATTGATAATGAAGACTTAATAGATTGATAAATAGATAGATAGATAGATATAGATAGATAGATAGATTGATTGATAGATAGATAAGTAGATAGATAGATAATGAATAAACTGGGATATATTGATTGATAGATAGATAGGCAGATAGATAAATAATGAACAGACTGGGATAGACTGACAGATATATATACATACATACATACACACATATATATATGTATAAATATAAAAGAAAGTATCAAAAAGTTCAAAAATCCCAGCACTGTAGACCACGATGTTCACCGGATAAGATGTAGAAATCCTGAGTGCTGGGATTTTTGAACTTTTTGATACTTTCTTTTACATATATATATATATATATATATATATATATATATATATACACACACACATATATATATATACATAATGAAATAAATATATAAAGGTTTTACATATCTATTTATTTGGTGACAAAGGAACAGTCACAACCATTTTGGTTTCATGTGTGAGCAATCATCAGGTGACCTTGTTTTTATATTGCTCTATTTTATATTGAGCACTCTTCCAATAATACTGCGTTTGGCACACCATTCCAGTAAAAGCTGAAACAGTGACAATCCCACACTATAGTATGTATATATATATATATATATATATATATATATATATATATAGATAGATAGATAGAGAGAGAGAGACAGAGATAGATTGATAGTTAGATAGATAATGAACAGACTGAGATAGATAGATAGCTAGATAAGAAAAATAAATCCTCTAAGAGATTGTTGTGTTGTTGGTGGCAACTGCTATATTGTATGGGTAGTGTACACTACAACAGATTAGAAGAGACAGCTAATTACAGGCTGATGATGAATGATAATGATGGTGACGATTGATCAGAAGAAGCAAAGCACAAAAAACAACTTGGATCTTTTGTCTAATAAACAGGACCCTTGACATTTATTTTCTTTTTTTTGTTGTCAAGGTCATAGAAAGAAGTGAAGATTAGATAGATTGATTGATTTTAATGACTTGTCAATGGGTCTAGGGTTATTTTATGCCTAGAGGTTAGGGAATTGTGAACATTGTATGTTTATATTAATATTTCTGTGAATAGTTTCTTAAGATTGATCGACTGATTTTCATGGCATGTCAACCTGTCTGGGCTTATTTAATTCCTAAAGGTTAGGGAATTATAGACATAGTACATTTATATTAAAATTTATTCTGAAGGCTGTCCCTGAAGATGTTGATGGTGCTGGTGCTTTGTTACTGTCACTTTCTTCTGGACCTCTTAGCTTCATGGTGTTGCACCAGGGTGACTTCATACATAGATAGTCCACTACAGAGAGTCTGCCGATACCGAGGGCAGTCCTGAGTCAAATTTTCCCAGCTGGAAGGGGTAATGCCAAAGCATTTGTGGTCATTTTTGCTGACATCCTTAAATCACAGTTGGGGGTGACCAATCTGTCTCTTACCAGACAAAAGCTCTGCGAAGAGGATGTCCTTTGGGATCCATCATCCATCTGACAGACATGGCCCAGCCAGCAGTAGAGAACACAAGCTGGGAAGTTGACCTCTCTCTACAACTGTTGTGTTAGTGATCCTGTCCCTCCAAGTATTCCTATCTAATACAAATAATTTCATACCTGGAAGTTAGGGAATTGTATACATTGTATATTTATATTTACTTTTATTTTTTTGTAGTTGTTTGAGTTTTTTTGCACACAGTTATATATGTATTTCTATCTTATGTAAATAATTTGCATGCAGTTGTATGGTTTCAAGTATTCCTATCTAAAAGACAATTATATACTTTCAAGTAATTATTTCTATTTAATGCCAAATCAGCTCCAAAACCTACCCTATCCCGTAACAGAATAAAACATTGGTGGGTGGGTAATTCCATGTTAAATCATCCAGAAAAAACGTAAAATTGTCACCCAACCCCCTTCAATTTTTCTGAATTTTTTTCCAGATGTGCACTATGTTAACATTAGACAATCCCCAAAATTTGAGCTTCTAATTCAAAAGATTGGCAGAGTTATGTTGATTTTTAGCACTCCAAATTTGGTGGGGTTGGCAAAAAATGGCGACTTTTTGTAATCTATTTTATCTATAAAATGAGTTCTAGAGTGTCCCTACTACTAAAAATAGGTTTATGAAAGCCTTTTTGTCCATGAAATCCCAAGCCAACTAATTTTAAGTTATTGATGATTTCTAATTTTTTCATAGCAAGATATCCTGATGTGGCACTGCATCTATGACAAAACATTTTTTCTATTATTTCACATATATTGAACATTATTTGTACCAAAAGATAGTTTGATATTTGCTCAGAACCGAAACTAACTCGTCAATTTTTGGAATTGGAAGCTCAAATTTTGGGAATTCGCTAACTTTATCATAATCCACACTTGGACAAAATTTCAGAAAAATTGAAAGGGGTGGATGACATGGCCTGGATGATTTGACATGGAATTATCCAGGCTTAAGAGCTGGCTCCTGGAGAATTTTACCAAGACAGCATTAAAAAATGATGAGGTATTCCTAGCAATGTCCAGCCTCGCTGCCCATATTCACCTCAAAGAGGGGGCAGTCCCTTAAGCCAGGCACAACCCGATTCCGGTGCCCTTCCACTTCAAAGAACCAGTGAAACAAGCCCTTTGGAAACACGTGGAAAGAGACATCATCGCTCAGATACCTGTGGGCATGCCTACTGATTGGTGCATCGCCATGTAGAAATTCATGGAGTGATCAGAATCCAGCTGTGTTGCAATCTGAGTATGTTGCTTATTCTACAATCATTTGTTTACATACAATTATATGGTTTCAAGTTGTTGAGATTTTTTAGATATAAGGTGTGTGCTAGATGCCTGCTCCTACTTATAGACTCAGCCATAATTATGTGATCTATCTCTTGGCCAATCACTGGCAGTACTCTGAAGTTGATACAATACTTTCCTATAACTCCAACCTAAAAAAAGGGGAACCACTTTGAATGAATTTTATCTGTTAATTAATCTATCCATTATTTTCCCATTAAACTAACCCTAAACCCTAACCCTAACCTAACCCTAACCCTGTCTTCTTTTTTCCTAGTAGATCAATAAATAAATAAATAATTTATCAGTCAATCAGACTGGTTCCCCTTTTTTAGGTTGGAGTTATAGGAAATAACCCAAATATTCTTATCTAATACTAATAATTTGCAAACAGTAGTATAGTTTCAAGTATTGCTATCTAACACTTGTTTTACAGGTGGTAATAGTATACTATTTTGGGATTTAGGGGAACTTAGTGTGCTGAAAGTAAACTGTTTTAAACTGTTTTGTACAAAGTGGACCTGGGAGTAATGATGAAGAAGGGATACTCCACACTCCCTAGAGCTTCAGAATTGGAACTGCACCACTAGATGCAGTTTAGCATTATACATAGGACACTAAAACTTTCAGCCACATATAATAAAAAGGGGTGTTTGCCATAATGATAATAGGGTTGAGACAATCCTGTAGGTGCTAGGGCTTGATGTGACCAGCTGATTTATTAGATGGGGCCTCTCTGACTGCTCATCTAGCCTAAGTAAAGGGCAAAGTGGAGTATTGTGTGTTGTATTATCTTAATATGTACAACTTTAAAATTTCCCCTAAACATAAAGACACCTGCCAACACTTCCCTGTTGTTGTGGCTTAGAATACACTGATTAGAATTCCCTCCCTGATGTCCTGGGAATCATGCTAAACTGCAGTGAGGCTCCAATTGTGGAGATGTGGCTAGTGTGGAGTACTGTTGTTACATAATTATTAGATTCCTAATACTTATGTACAGTAGTGTAGAAACCAAAATGGCTGTTATAAGTTCAGCCGGCGGCCTTGAAGGATTGAATGACAAGGCTTGACCTCAGTCCTGATCCTCCTTCCGGTGGATACCGTAAGAATCAGTGGAGAAGACCCTCTTCCAGTTTAGATTAGAAAGAGATTTTAGTTATATCGGCCAAAATCACGACGGTGGTAAGTTAAATCGAAGTCTTGTGTTATTATCTAAAACCTACCAATGACACAGGGCTTCTGATAAAGAGAAATCCCCCAATGGAAGACCAGACATGAAGTCCCCAAGATGAAGTCCAGACGCTAGAAGAAGAACGTAAGATACTAAAGATGAACAGAAGAAAAATAGAAGTAAGAAAGTAAAAAGAAGAGTATACAACACTGTAGCATAATTAATCATTATGGTCTATGGAAAATTTGGGGATTGAAAAGAAAACGGTAATCAGATTTCTGGAGAAAAAGAATAAAAAGAAATAAGATAAAAGAGGTTAAAGTTTGGAAGGGTAAACACTCAACGGGTGTCAGACATTGACTGACAAATGACATTTGAATTAGATTTAAAAATAAAAACGGAAGTCCCAGATTTTTCACACCCCCAGGACCACAAACGGAAGAAGATAAAAATTGGTCTTTTTGGTCTGGGCCTTGGTCGGAGGCAGACATGGGTCTCTGGAGGTCCCATGATGACATGTCTAGGCTAGCAACAAACAGCGCGCATGAACGTGATCTATGCTAGAATAGCTTGACCTTTCTCTCTCTCTCTCTCTCTCTCTCCTTCTCTCTGAAAAAGAACCCATGAGCCTAGAAAAAATAAACAACCCCTTTCGTATGTTGTTACCCTGAACTAACGATGACTACTACTACTACTAACGATTACTACTACAACTCGACCTTGGCCCCTACACAACAGTACCCCTGCTTTACCATTAGTCACTGGTACACTATAACTTGGAATACATGTTAGGGTTCCATCTATGGGTCAAATAGATCTGTTTAAAAGTTATTCATATTCAATATGATCATGGGTAAAAATAAATATGAACTTACAATGAATGCAATTCCCTAACCTCTACTTATGAAATAGCCCTAGACAAATTGACATGCCATTATAATAAATTAGTGAAGTAAAAGTAAAAGTAAAGTAGACGGAGTGGCCTATTGATGGTATCAACCACAGGGAGGGAGTCTATCCCCTTTTTGCCAGTGCTAAATAGATACATAAATAAGAAAACAGATAGATAGATAGATAGATAGATAAGAAAAACATATATATGAATAGATAGATAGATAGATAGATAGATAGATAGATAAGATCTGAGATAAAATTAAGGTGGGGTGGCCTCTAGTTGGTATCAGCCAGACAATGAGGGAGTCTAACCCCTTTTCACTAGCACTAGATCAGGGAGATTGTTTATGTGTCTAAGGTGCTCCCCACTTTACCATACAGATCTAAGCCATACTACTCATGCACTGAGTTGGTGAGTAAAATCCTTTCCAATGTATTCCTATAGTAAAACCCTTTCCAATGCATTCCTATAGTAAAACCCTTTTCCAATGCATTCCTATATTCCTTTCCAATGCATTCTATAGTAAAACCCTTTCCAATGCATTCCTATAGTAAACCCTTTCCAATGCATTCCTATAGTAAAACCTTTCCAATGCATGCATTCTATAGTAAAACCCTTTCCAATGCATTCCTATAGTAAAACCTTTCCCATGCATTCCTATAGTAAAACCCTTTCCAATGCATTCCTATAGTAAAACCTTTCCCAATGCATTCCTATAGTAAAACCTTTCCAATGCTATAGTAAAATTTGCTATAGTAAAACCCTAAAACCTTTCAATGCAATGCCTAAAAAAAAAAAAACTATTCTTATAGTAAAACACTTGCAAATACATTGGTATATTTAAACCTGTTCCAATGCATTCTTATAGTAAAACCCTTTCCAATGTGTTCTTATAGAAAATTCCTTT
>CM042145.1:87402127-87423934 GCA_023376005.1 Doryteuthis pealeii
CCCATAACCAAATTCAACACAGCGCTCACTTCCAGAAGTAGTACTTAGTAAAGTTTGATGATACAAATTCAGATAATTTATACTTTTGTTTTCCTTTAATCTATGACTAGAAGCAGCTACCCAGCATCACCTGTGTAGAGAGGAGTTAAAGAGAGGTGGTCTCGGAAATCCATTATTGTTGAATCGCAAGTTGGATCCTCGCTGGATGCCCCATTAAAATCCCTATGGAAAAAAGACCTTATGTTGATCTAGACACTCTGAAAGAAAAATTAATTTCTCCTATTTAAAATACTTAATGCAAAAAATTCCATGCTGTTATCATTTAACTATCATACTATATTTAATCATCTTCACCGATTTAATCAAACCTTTGTATTTTTGTTCAAAAAGCAAGATCTGGTGATAGTGAATATGTATATATATGTACTTTGTCATTAATTGTATTATTTTCATAGTTTCCTCCAGATATACATACACATAACCTATCCTTTATATATGTACTAGAAGGGGCTACCCAGCGTCACCTGGGTAGAAGGGGGGATCAAGACACTTTGAAAAGAACAATTAATGTCTCCTATTCAAAATCCAACATGCAAAAAAAAAAAAAAAAAATCCATGCTATTATCATTTAAATTTTATTTTTCAATTTCTTCACAAATATAAATCAAAATCTTCCTAACTTTTGCTCAAAAACCAAGACCTGGTAATATTTAATGTGTATATATATTTACTTATGGTTAATGGTTTTATTTTCATAGTTTCCTCCGGACATACATACACACAAACTGTTCTTTATATATATATAGATGCCCTAGAAACACGTAACACTTTTTACCATTCTTGGGATGTCTTTATTTGTAACGAACACATACTTCTGTAAGTGACCGCTGTACTGAATTTGGTTATAGGCCTTTCTATGAACACATTGCTGTTGTGTCCTTAAAAGAGATAAATCAGACCAGGTTGTAGTCGAGTGGAAGAACTAGTCAACACGTTTGTAGATTTAAGATAGAGGGTTTTATTGCAGAGAGATACAATAAGACAGACAAGGAATAGTGAGGTACGCTACTAATCCTTGAAGCCAGCCCAGCATAATGCCATGCTTACTATATATATAGTCAAACCACATGGGTGAGAGGGAGTATGGACTATTCCATTACAACAATGGATATTCTCAGATAGACAGGGAACATCTAAAGAAGGCCGGAGGATACAACAGCCGAAACATCATGGATAATTTTATTTCTAATTTCTTTATCTTTAAATGACAGATTTAGAATTTCCAAATAATTCAACTTGAATAATTTAAAAAAAATATTAAATGATTATATTCTGAGATTTACCACTCATAAAAAATGTGTATTAGTATGTGTATATCACTATGTGAATATATTTTAAATCTTTGTGTGTACATGTTTAAGTAGGGTATAGGATGTATTTGTCTGTATTTGTCTGTATGTGTCTGTGTCTGTAAATGTCTGTGAGTGTCTGTATATGTATGTGTCTGTATATGTATGTGTCTCTATATGTCTGTATGTGTATGTGTCTGTATATGTATGCGACTGTATATGTATGCGTCTCTATATGTATGTGTCTGTATTTTTCTGTATGTGTCTGTATATGTATGTGTTTGTATATGTCTGTATGTGTCTGTAAATGTCTGTGAGTGTCTGTATATGTATGTGTC
This sequence comes from Doryteuthis pealeii, assembly GCA_023376005.1. NCBI lineage: Eukaryota > Metazoa > Mollusca > Cephalopoda > Myopsida > Loliginidae > Doryteuthis > Doryteuthis pealeii. The sequence continues at coordinate 87,403,815 of CM042145.1, forward strand.
TCTATACGTCTGTATGTGTCTGTATATGTATGTGTTTGTATATGTCTGTATGCGTCTGTATATGTCTGTATGTATCTGTACATGTATGTATCTGTATTTGTCGGTATGTGTCTGTATATGTATGTGTCTGTATTTGTATGTCTCTGTATATGTCTGTATGTGTCTCTATATGTATGTGTTTGTATATGTCTGTATGTGTCTGTATGTGTCTGTACATGTATGTGTCTGCATATGTCTGTATGTGTCTGTATATGTATGTATCTGTATTTGTCTGTATGTGTCTGTATGTTGTGTCTGTATTTGTATGTGTCTGTATTGTCTGTATGTGTCTGTATGTATGTATGTGTCTGTATGTGTCTGTATTGTCTGTACTGTATGTATGTCTGTATGTGTCTGTATATGTATGTATGTATGTATCTGTATGTCTGTATGTCCGTATATGTATGTGTCTGTATTTGTCTGTATGTGTCTGTACATGTATGTGTCTGCATATGTCTGTATGTGTCTGTATATGTATGTATCGTATTGTCTGTATGTGTCTGTATGTATGTGTCTGTATGTAATGTCTGTATGTGTTGTATGTTGTATCTGTATTTGTCTGTATGTATAAGTATGTGTCTGTATATGATTGTCTGTATGTCTGCATGTGTTGCAGATGTATGTATCTGTACATGTATGTGTCTGTATTTGTCTGTATGTGTATGTAATGTATGTATATGTATGTGTCTGTATATGTCTGTATGTGTTGTATATGTATGTATCTGTATTTGTCTGTATGTGTCTGTATATGTATGTGTCTGTATATGTATATATATGTATGTGTCTGTAATGTCTGTATGTATGTACATGTACATGTCTGTATTTGTCTGTATGTGTCTGTATGTATGTGTCTGTATGTATGTCTGTATGTGTCTGTATATGTATGTGTCTGTATGTCTGTATGTATGTGTGTCTCTATGTGTCTGTATGTATGTGTCTTATTTGTCTGTATGTATCTGTATATGTATGTGTCTGTATTTGTCTGTATGTGTCTGTATATGTATGTGTTTGTATATGTCTGTATGTGTCTGTACATGTCTGTATGTATCTGTACATGTATGTGTCTGTATTTTTCTGTATGTGTCTGTATATGTATGTATCTGTATTTGTCTGTTTGTGTCTGTATATGTATGTGTCTGTATATGTATGTGTCTGTATATGTCTGTATGTGTCTGTATATGAGCACACAGCTCAAATTTCTGGAAAAATACACATATGTATTTTTCAGCAAGAAGATTCTCAAATTTCTCAAAAGATTTGTTTTAGTTTGTTTAGAACTACCGATGCATGTAACTTCCTCTCATTTGATTCCCTCTCATTCCTCTCGTTCCTCTTGTCAAAATGTTGAGAACCCTACAATCAGGTTAACATGACATTTTTCTTTTGCTAATATTTGAGACAACCCTGTATCAGTTCTAAATTGATATTTTGGAGGTCCTTGGTTTACAAGGATTGTAAGGACCTCAGTGATATTTATATTTTTACATGGTATTTTGTAGGTGTAAGGACCTCAGTAATATTTTCACAGTGCTAGGTTAAGATTTTGTAGGTCCTTGATTTACAGGGATTGTAAGGACCCCAGTAATATTTTCACATGGTATTTTGTAGATGTAAGGACCCAGTAATATTTTCACATGGTATTTTTAGGTATAAGGACCTCAGTAATATTTTCACATGGTATTTTGTAGGTGTAAGGACCTCAGTAATATTTTCACAGTGCTAGGTTAAGATTTTGTAGGTCCTTGGTTTACAGGGATTGTAAGGACCCAGTAATATTTTCACATGGTATTTTGTAGGTGTAAGGACCTCAGTAATATTTTCACATGGTATTTTTGTAGGTGTAAGGACCAGTAATATTTTTCACATGGTATTTTGTTTGTGTAAGGACCTCAGTAATATTTTCACATGGTATTTTGTAGGTATAAGAACCCCAGTAATATTTTCACAGTGCTAGATTAAGATTTTCTAGTATCTTGGACTACAGTGATTGTTAGGACCCCAGTAATATTTTTACAGTGCTAGAGTGAGATTTTGTTTTTCTCTCAGCTATGGTAACTGAGCGGTTTCAGTAATATTTTCAAAATTAAAGTAGTCAAAGAAAAATTAAGTTTATTTTCATAATATGCCCTTGAAAGAGGCCATGAATCCATCTCTCCCCCAGCTATAGGAAGATAGTAGGGCAGACTGGGTTCTTTAGCTTTGGTTATTATTTAAATAATCTAATGTTAAATATCAATTACTTTTAATGAAACAATAATACTTAAACTAAAAGTAATAAAATTAAATACTATAAAAAATTGGTAGTCATGTACTAAACCAAAGATATTTTATTACTTCAAGTGGAACTTTATACAATCAAAATACCAAAGATACAAGAATTTCATTATTTCTACAAAACTAAAGATTCCAGGATTTTATTATTTCTAATGGAACATTATACAATCAATAAATAAATAAATATTACCATATCACCCATAAATAAGTAGACCATGTCTTGAGCATTTGAATCTAACTTGAGACAAAATATCTCTGGTTCAGTAATTCTTTTGACCTAAGCTTTAAACACAACTCTTAAACCTTGTATTGTGCATTTGAATCTCACTTGAGACAAAATATCTCTGGCTCAATAATTCTCTTGACCTAAGCTTTGAACACAAATCTTAAACCATGTATTGTGCATTTAATCTCACTTGAGACAAAATATCTTTGGCTCAGTAATTCTCTTGATCTAAGCTTTGAACACAACTCTTAAACCATGTATTATGCATTTGAATCTCACTTGAGACAAAATATCTTTGGCTCAGTAATTCTCTTGACCTAAGCTTTGAACACAACTCTTAAAACATCTGCATTTGAATCTCACTTGAGACTAAATTTGTCTGGATCAGCATTTTTCTTGATCTAAGCTTTGAACACAACTCTTAAACCATGTATTGTGCATTTAAATCTCACTTGAGACCAAATATGTCTGGATCAGCATTTTTCTTGATCTAAGCTTTAAACACAACTCTTAAACCATTATTAATTAATACTTGTATCAAATTATATATGCAATTCAAATTATCTTGATCTACCATCTGATGAGACAAAATTTTGGGGAGCTATATTAAATCAACTTAGATTTATAAAGGCCCCAATTTTGGTCGAAATAAATTTATTATGGAATTACGGTGTTCAGTTTTTCCTTCCTTTCTAAGATATATATATATATATTGCAACTTGAACTATAGAGGCCTTTCTTGCAAAATTCTATTTTAATCCTATCTTCCTGCTTCAGTGACATGTTTATAGTTTATTAAAATTAACAGTAAAATGACATTTTCTATCTTTGAAATGTTCACAGTTTTCAAGTGAATGGTATTGTTTGCATCGTTATACCAAACACATGATGGGGTAAAGGCAATAAATTGATTAGAATGACTCTATTACAATATGATTAAAATTTAATTAAAAATTTGTTATCTTTGGTGCATTTTCCCCCAAGTTGTATTTTGACTCTAAAATTACATCATTGCATTTGATTGACTCATATAATTGATAATATTTGTTAAGACAAAACCAGAAATGAACTGACCACTGATAAAATCCGATCCAATCCAGAATATCATAGATGTCTGTCAGCCTTTGGATATTTACAATAGCCTGCTCCATTTACAAGAGTGAAAGAATGTGATAACTTGCATAATGTTGAATACAATATCTAAGAAAATGTTTAGCTTTGGTCTAGACAATTACTGAGCCAAAGATATTTTGTCTCAAGTGAGATTTAAATGTACAATACATGGTTTAAGAGTTGTGTTCAAAGCTTAGATCAAGAGAATTACTGAGCCAAAGATATTTTGTCTCAAGTGAGATTTAAATGTACAATACATGGTTCAAGAATTGTGTTCAAAGCTTAGATCAAGTGAATTACTGAGCCAAAGATATTTTGTCGCAAGTGAGATTTAAATGTAAAATATATGGTTTAAGAGTTGTGTTCAAAGCTTAGATCAAGAGAATTACTGAGCCAAAGATATTTTGTCTCAAGTGAGATTTAAATGTACAATACATGGTTTAAGATTTGTGTTCAAAGCTTAGATCAAGAGAATTACTGAGTCAATGATATTTTGTCTCAATTGAGATTTAAATGTAAAATACATGGTTTAAGAGTTGTGTTCAAAGCTTAGATCAAGAGAATTAGAGCCAATGATATTTGTCTCAAGTGAGATTTAAATGTAAAATACATGGTTTAAGAGTTGTGTTCAAAGCTTAGATCAAGAGAATTACTGAGCCAAAGATATTTTGTCTCAAGTGAGATTTAAATGTGCAATACATGGTTTAAGAGTTGTGTTCAAAGCTTAGGTCAAGAGAATTAGTGAGCCAAAGATATTTTGTCTCAAGTGAGATTTAAATGTGCAATACATGGTTTAAGAGTTGTGTTCAAAGCTTAGGTCAAGAAAAATGCTGATCCAGACATATTTAAAGTATTTTTTATGTATCTTGCTATTTACTAATATTTTGTTTAGTCTGATAGGTCTTAGGTTGTACTCACTCACACTCGCTCACATTCTCACTCACACTCTCTCACTCTCACTCACACTCACACTCTCACTCTCACTCACACTCTCACACTCTCACTCACTCACACTCACACTCACACTCTCACTCTCACTCACACTCACACTCTCACTCTCACTCACACTCACACTGAATCACACTCTCACTCACACTCTCACTCTCACTCACACTCACACTCTCTCACTCTAACTCACACTCACACTGACTCACACTCTCACTTTTACTCACACTCTCACACTCTCAGTCTCACTCACACTTACACTGACTCACTCACACTCACACACACAAAACAACTTTTTTAAATTTAATTTATTTTTCTATTTTGTGCCTGTCTGTTAAAGGTGTTTCAGTTGCCCCCCCCTCAAATATATATATATATATATATATATATATATATATATATATATACGTATAAAAACTAAACTAGTAACAAGCATGAATGCCATAATGGCCCTCGGGAAATGAATAGCCGATGGTTAGGAAGATAGAGGAGTGTCACACAAGAAATGCTTAAGAATTCCTTCAATTTCTGTGGCATTGATTTTTTTGGCCAATGGTCAAGCTGCTGCTGCTCACAGGACAAATAGGGCAACATAGACGTCTCTCAGGCTATCTTTCTTTTTTTGGGGGGATAACAGCAAAACTTGCATTTGGGAGAAAAATCTACAAATCTCTTTTATCTTATTCTTCTTTTATTATTTAAATTAATTTATATTTGTCTCATCAACAATCAGTGAGCTAGCACTGTAAGTGGAATACCTCAGAACCAAAACTAAAGCCTACAGCACACACACACACACACACATACACACATACACACACACACACACACATGCACATATATACATACACATACACACACACACATATATGAAGAAAAAATGGAAGTGAATCCGACAGTATGTAATATTGTAAAAAATTGAAAAAACACAAGTTTCATAAACGTATAATGTTTATTATGCCTATGCTGCAGTGTTTCGGTCTGTTTAGATAGACCTTCATCAGGGCTTTCGTTGGTTTAAGGAAAAAATAAATTATTACTGAAAACAAAAAGTCTGCGAGCCTCTGTTTTTGGTGTGTAGGGCTTCTTTTTGTTGATTTTCAAATGTGAGGATGAAAAGATCTGTATAAAATTGTTGACTAACGTCAGCGTCTTTTTATTTTCAGTAATAATTTATTTTTCCTTAAACCAACGAAAGCCCTGATGAAGGTCTATCAAAACAGACCAAAACACTGCAGCATAGGTGCAAATAAACATTATTTGCTCATAAAGTTCTGTTTTTTTCATTTTTTACAATATTACACATATATATAAAAGTATATCTTGCCAGCATTTTTTCTTTTATGCGTGTTTTGTTGAACTCAACAGACAATTCTTGTCTGATAAATTTCTTTTCTCTCCTTTCTAATTGTCTGGCCTTCTTTTTTATATCAGGGTGGAATTTGTGTATGAATCCACCAAAGGCTTTTACATGAGTACTTTCTGCACTACTTAGTGCCATCATCAGGTGTGAACTGGTGAGATGTTTCCATTGTTTCTTTTTAAACAAACAGTCGCAGTAGGAATAAGTTGGAGGAGAGGCTCACAAGTTTACAAGAATGTTATGGAGAATGGTGGGAGGAGAATTGGTGGGAAATTATAGGGATTTGAGAATATGTTGGCTGGTTTCAAAGTTGATCTTGTTTAAGGAAAGGATAGAAAAGAAACTTGTTAGACAAGAATTGTCCATCGATTTCAACAAAAACATGCATAAAAGAAAAATGCTGCCAAAATATACTTATATATATATATATATATATATTATATATATATTATGTGTGTGTGTATGTGTGTGTGTGTGTGTGTGTGTGTGTGTGTGTGTGTTGGTTTTAGTTTTGGTTCTGAGGTATTCCACTTACATATATATATATGCTTTATTCTAGCTCTATTTCAGTTTTAGATCATTAAGTGTTTTTTCATTGCTTACTATATACAGTGTTAGCTACAACACTAAACTAATACATAAACATTAATGCCTTGGTTAGGCAACAAGAAGAAGAAGGAAAACTCTGAATTAAAATTCCACTCAAAAATTAACCCTGTCATTTTGTTTGTAGTGGTGAGGGTCGATTGAATACATACTAAGCTTTGCTGAGTCGAGTACAGAAGCTTCATATTATTTACAACACTCACTGTTTCTCTGTGGTTACCCTTGTAAGTACTGAGCAGGCACATTGCTGCTTAACTTTGGTGATCTCTTGCATGTGCTTTCAGTGTAAAGAAGTAAAAAGTCGTCGGGGGGGGGGCCTAAAACGGGTATCAGCTAGACAGCGAGTGAGTCTATCCTCTTTTCACTAGTGCGAGACCAAGGAGATTGTTTTTGGTATCTGAGGTGGAGCGCCACACCTACCATCAGCTCCTTACTTTACTGGCCAATATCCCTGTGCTACTTATACACTGAGTTGGTGAGGGCCAGTATCGAACACAGAACCTTGTGGTTCCTTGTGCACTATGAGAGGCACTCTCTAATTTTTATGAGGTTTGCTTTGGTAAGAGTCACTAAGCGAGTGAGTCTATCCTCTTTTCACTAGTGCTAGACAAAGGAGATTGTTTTTGGTGTCTGAGTTGGAGTGCCATACCTACCATCAGCTCCTCACTTTACTACATAGATCCCACGAGGACTAGTATCAAACCCAGAACCTTGTGGTTCCTAATCCGACACTCTATTGAATGAGCTAAACCAGCCCTTATATATATATATATATATATATATATATATTAAAGGAGCAGGGCTAAGTTTATTACTCGATGTCTTCGGCGTCTTGAAAGGGAAATGCCATCACATGGGCTTCGGTTTTTGCATGGCTTCCCACGTTAAAAAGACCTTGTGTCGATCACGGCCTGGTGGAAGGGTTAGGAAAATATCCAAGTTCTTTTAGCAGATTTGAATTCAGGGTTTTCTTTTTCCTAGACTGGTTACCAAACCAAAGTTAAAGAGTCTAGTCTGCCCTACTATTTACTCACAACTGGAGGGAGAATAGTTGTATTCATACCTTTCCTAAGGGTATTAGCGCTTTGTGAAATGCAAACAGCCTCGTCTAGGATTTGAATTTCCTGCAACTCTTACACCACGTATATTTATACTGTCTCATATATATATATACCAACCCCTCCACACGAGCAGGATGCGACTCAATAATAATATATATATATCGTTGTAGAAAAAAGTTTTTCTCTCTACCACAGGTTTGGTGTTCAAGGAAAAATAAAAAAATTTAGGTAGCTACATTTTATATATATATTTGTCAGCACCACACCTACCATCAGCTCCTCACTTTACTGCACAGACCTCTGTGCTACTCATATACTGAGTTGGCGAGGGCCGGTATCAAACCCAGAACCTTGTGATTCCTAATCCGACACTCTACCGACTGAGCTAAACCCGCCCTGTAACTTAACTATAATTCTCACCATTTTCACTTAGAGCTGTGATCAGTTACCTTGTTTATTTCTTGCCACTGTTATTACTGGTTTCTATTTACAGTGCAAGAAAATAACACAAAGTCATTAATGACGTGACGCATACACCCACCCACCCACTCCGTTACACAAATAATTAGAATAAACTATTTGCCAATCTTTTCTCCTTACTTTGCTGATGTCACTTTCCAGGCTTCCTCCCCCACTTTCTGTTGAAAGCGTTTGATCTTGTCGCTTTCCGTGCTGACCGTATTCGAACCCTTAATTTAAAAACAGATTCTATTTAACATAAGAGGTCATCTGATTCTAGTCTTTAGGAGAGAGTTCATTTGCTAAGCTTAGCACAATTGGTTTAGCACAATTCCAGAAGTATGGGGCACCCAGTGAGAATCAAACTCACTAACAATGCTCTTTGGGAGAGAGGTCATTTGCTAAGCCTAGCACAAATGGTTTAGCACAATTCCAGAAGTATGGGGCACCCAGTGAGAATGAAACTCACTAACAATGGCCTTTAGGAGAGAGGTCATTTGCTAAGCTGAGCACAATTGGTTTAGCACAATTCCAGAAGTATGGGGCACCCAGTGAGAATCAAACTCACTAACAATGATCTTTGGGAGAGAGGTCATTTGCTAGACTTACCACAATTCCAGAAGTATGGGGCACCCAGTGAGAATCAAACTCTCTAACAATGGTCTTTGGGAGAGAGGTCATTTGCTAAGCTTAGCACAATTGGTTTGGTACAATTCCAGAAGTATGGGGCACCCAGTGAGAATCAAACTCTCTAACAATAATCTTTGGGAGAGAGGTCATTTGCTAAGCTTAGCATGATTGGTTTAGCACAATTCCAGAAGTATGGGGCACCCAGTGAGAATCAAACTCACTAACAATGGTCCAATAGCCTAGCTTGTTAACCATTACACCTCAGAAGATGCCCAATAACTGTTATTGTAGTCATTATGTTTAGTTGAGCTTAGTACAATTCCAGAAGAATGGGGCACCCAGTGAGAATAAAATTAACAATGGTCCAATAGCCTAGCTCGTAAACCATTATACCACTGATGGTACCCAATCACTGTTATCATAATCATTATGTTTAGTTGAGCATAGTACGATTTCAGAATTACAGGGTACCCAATGAAAATTGAACTGACTAACAATGGTCCAATAGCCTAGTTTTCTAACTATTGCACCATATAAATAAAATGACAATGATGATAATGATGATTATAATAATATAACAGGATTGTTCTTTGTTTTATGTATTAACAATTTTGACTTTAAATTGAATATTCATTCAGTTTTTTTTGGCATCTGAAGATGGGAGGTACTAGACAATTTCTCTAGGCTCCCTGAAATAGGCTATAAAGCTAAAAATCTAAATTTTCTGTTATCTTTTACTAATATAATTTTGCTCTGTGACCCTGACAATAAGAGCACATATTGAGCTCTGCAAACTACAACATTTTAAAAAACTACCACGTCACAAGGAAGATTTCTTCACCTGATCTTTGGAATATATATATATATATATGAGAAGTAAATCCACAAGCTATGTGTTTATGATATGGCTTTTTTTAGCCGACAATTTTTGGGAGAATATGTGCTTAATTGAAGTCATACCTAATTTTGAAAGTTAATTAATTATTAATTAATTAATTAGGCGGGCATACCTATTTAAATGTAAGGCTAAACAAATCGAGAAAAATCAATCTCTGTATGTACATTTCGGCCTATTAGGTCTCATCAGCAGAGCTATAGATAGGAAGACCACCTTGTGCATGATTTGAAACCTGACTGTCAAGCTGACAGGCGAGCATCGTAACCTCTACACCAACCGGACTTTCTTTAGATTTTTCGTTTTTTGTTTAGAAGTAGGTTTCTATTCCTCTTATAGTGACTTCTTCTACACGACAGTATAAGAAGTAAATACACAAGCGATGTGTTTATGATATGGCTTTTATATATATATATATATATATATATATATATATATATATATATATTATTTATTATAGTGTACAATACATTTAAGGTGCAATTGTTACCACTAGTTTCCAATTGCACCTTAAATGTATTGTACACTATAATAAATAAATACAGCTCTTACAAAAGTAATCGAGCACTTTATTCTCAATTCTCCAATACTAATAAAGAACTAACATATATATATATATATATATATATATATATATATATATATATATTATTTCATTTTTGTCATATTAGGTGGCATTACTTATTTACTTTAGCAGGCAAATCTTTTTTCCAATTATATACAATTTTACCAGTCTTTGTATAGACTACTTTACTTTGATAATTTAGCACACACGCACACACACACACACACATACACTCACACACACACATACACACACACACGTGTGTGTGTGTGTGTGTGTGTGTGTATGTAAAGAAAATTAATTGATAAACTTTGTATTTAGATTTTTTTTTATTCAGGATAACTTAAAGGAAATGGCAGCGATGATATAAAAGAAGATAAAAAAAAGTTGTTTTGAATTAATTTATTCGTTTCTCGCAGAATCATTCAAGAGTTATCTGAAGAATATATAAAAAAAAAAGTCAGATTCAAGAATTAACAGCTGGTGCTAAAATTAAAAATTGAATCCAAAGATTCCCCTGAAGGTTCACCATCAAAGTAATTTCAAAACTCCTAATTGTTTGCTCATAATATTTGAATAACAAAAATTATAGTGCTTTTTGTTAATATTTCAGTGTTTATTTGCACCATCATCTGAACATTATCAATAAACAACCAACTAATACTTATTGACCAATACACTACAACCTTTACCTACAATTTACGCAATAAAGAAGTAGGAATGCACACATATATGGATATATATATTATATATATATATATATATATATATATATATATATATATAATATACATAATGTATATATATATATATATATATATAAACCTTATAAAGAAGATACAAACTTAAGTACTAAATTGGAATAAGTAGTATCGGAAGCATGGTGATTAGTTGTATAATGTATTTTTCTCCCCAAATCTATTAATTTTCCTAAAATCAAATTAGGAATCAGATATTTATTATTCACATCATGAAGAAATTAACTTACCTACAACCAAATGTTGCTATGTTTTTTTATGCAGTGCAATTATTCTAAGGGCCAATATATTAATACTAGATAGACCTGTGGATATACAAGGTGTGTCAACAAAGTATCAAGATTTTTTGTACTTTTTGACACACCTTGTATTCTGAAAAATAAATAATGTTCCATTCATTGTTCATTTATATCTTGGTAAATACAGCTTTTAACTTGGTACTTTTTTGACACACCTTGTATTCTGAAAAAAAAGAAGTTTCATTCATTGTTCATTTATGTCTTGGTAAATACAGCTTTTAACTTGGTACTTTTTTGATATACCTTGTATTCTAACAAAAAAATAACGTTCCATTCATTGTTCATTTATATCTTGGTAAATACAGCTTTTAACTTGGTACTTTTTTGACACACCTTGTATTCTGAAAAAAAAAACAAAAAACGTTCCATTCATTGTTCATTTATATCTTGGTAAATACAGATTTTAACTTGGTACTTTTTTGACACACCTTGTATTCTGAAAAAAAAATAACATTCCATTCATTGTTCATTTATATCTTGGTAAATACAGCTTTTAACTTGGTACTTTTTTGACACACCTTGTATTCTAAAAAAGATGGTACATTTAATTATTGCACTGTTTGATATGTTTACTTAAGAGCTATTGCAATTTATTCAATATGTAAAAAGTATGATAATCTTGATTTAACTGTCTCTCACTCTTTTTTTTCTTTCTTTCCTTCTTTTTATCTTTGCATTATGTTTGATTGAAATAGATTAGTTTCATCACTTCCGCATGCTCACCACCTCTCTCTATCTTTCCCCTACCCTTTCTTTCTTTCTTTCTTATTATATTTTTTCTGTGTAGAATGTCCTTTTTCTTTCGTTTTTTTCTTTCTAATAAAAATGGAATGGTCCATTGTTTAGCTGAGGTGACAACACTCATAGGAAATAAGAATTTATAAATAAACAACACCAGATAATCCAGATTTGCATTTTTGCATTTCATCTTGGATGATTTGGATGGTCTCATTTTTAACTAGAGGGTGTTGCAAGATGATAACGGATGTACAATCAAGGAACACGGGTATTGATATACAGATATGCTAAAAAATGCAACACTCCACTCTTGCCCTTACTTACATGGACAGTTTTGAATCAATTGACTGGTCATGTCCTAGCCCCTATATATGATTATTCCAACCCTATTGCCAAACCCTTAACCCTTTAATGGCAAACCCTCAACCCTTTGATTCATATATATGCTTGTAGGCAATGTCCTGGTGTTGTATAATTGTATGGCGGCATGGTTTTTTTTTACAATACACTGTAGCGAGAATTCTAAGGGGCCATTGTTTGTCAGATCAAGGGATGGAAAAATACCAGTAACGGTTATGGCCCCAACTGACCCCAGAGGCGGCAATCTCATGAGTCACGTGATAGAGTTAGTTAGGAAGTCAGTTTTCAACCAGACATCAGGCAGAGAGGTTGTAACTCAAACCGTGCAGTGAATCAGGATGGGCAGTAATAAAATCTTTGATCAAAGAAAAACAAAGTCTTGTAGTTGATTAATGCATGACTTAAAAAGAAGCCTTTGGTTAGAAACAGCAAGAAAAGAACTTATGAAACAACCTCTAGACAAAGAAGTTGATTTGTCACATTGTCACACTGTCACACAAACCATTCAAGTAAGATGAACAAGACATACATAAAATAACCCAAGAAAGGTTGACTTGCCATAAAATCCAACCAACCAACAACTCCAGATCTGATTTTGGTAGGTCACATTTTCACAAATTTTTGATGGTGCTTCGTATAGGAACGTAAGATCGATCGAAAGGATGCAATCAAGGTAGATCTAAAAAAAGGTTGCACTGAATTTTCAAACTAATCAATGCCGAATCCCTTGGGTTTGATTGTTTCGTTCTGAAATAATTTATTTATATTTTTCTTTTTCTTTTGTTTTACTATTTACTCTAATTGAATTTATTTTCCTTTCATTTTGTCTTTTTCTTTTACTTTGTTGTTTAAAGCAGGGGTTCCCAACCTTTTTCACCCCATGGCCCACTTTGTTGTATAAAGATTCAATGTGCAAAATCAGTTCATACTGGGTACTCTAGTCTACTCTACTCCAAGAAAATATTTCAAACCAGAGCAAGAAATAATCTTGCATAATTGATGGGTACCCTATCAATTATGTACGGTAGTGTACTTAAAATCAAACTAACGGTTTTATGGAAAAGTACTGAGTTAGTTGATTGACAAGATTTTAACCCTTTGCTCACCATGACTGTATCCCAAAGTCCCAGAGAATTTTATATGTCCCATTCTCTGGGATAGATTACGGTTTGTTCATATACCATTTAGTAGCATGGTAAATATTTAATTTCTTGCACAATTCCCAGTGGATTACCTTTCCCACCCAGTCATGCCTAGTCTTGTACTCTCTTTGTGCTAGTTTGCACCATTTACTTATTATATCATTAACCATTTCATCTTTGTCTCCACACATTATTATTATTATTTTTCTTTTTTTAGCTTTTCACACCTGCCATAGCCGATGGTTCACTGGAGACTGAGTGACAGCAAGTCTCCTCAGGTCTCCAATCAAACTAATGGTTACATGTGTTACGTTATGCTCTCTTTTCTCGGAATAGAGAGATGACATGTCAATGTTTATAATATTACGGCACTCATTTCCGAATGGAGTGATGATATGTTGATAGTAGAAATCATAGTTGTATACTTATCTCTTGGACCAGTACTATATTTGGAGAGGCTGAAATCCTGGTTCCTGGGCTGCTGTTCAGTTGACTGGCAATTCTATGATGTTTGGAGTCTGGAAACCAACTCGGGGTGCTGGGAGACATCTTGCCTTGTGCCATTTAGAAGTTTTTAGTAATAACACAAGGCCACTTATTTTTCTCATGAGATTTTTATTTTCCCTCCAAGTCACAACAGCCGAGTGCAAGAGCCCATGTCTCACTCTTTCAATGCATCATACCAGACTCATTCCATACTCTCACCTCTCACTCCTCCTCTCTCCCACTGAGAAAGAAATAGAGAATGAGAAAGATAGAAAAAAAGAAATACTGAAAAGAAGCAAAAGAAAGAAAAAAAGAAAGATTGAGAAAGAAAGAGAAGCTGAGAAAGAAAGAAAGACTATGAAAGAAAGAAGGAAAGAAAGAAAGACTGAGAAAAAAATGAAAGAATCAAAGAAAGACTGGGAAAGAAAGAAAGACTAAAAGACTAAGAAAGACTGAGAAAGAAAGAAAGAAAGAAAGAAAGGAAGAAAGAAAGGAAGAAAGAAAGAACGATTCAAGTAAAGAAGAATTGACTCTCTCGATATTATCCAATGAAAACACTTCTTCCTTGTAATTAGATCAAATACAATTTTATAATAATTAATTGAACACTAAATCACTGATCATACTTACAGCATTGACTCTAAACCTTAATGTTGAATTTATTTGTTTTGTTTTATTTTAGTAGGGGAAGGTTCTACCTCTTTTTAAATATTCACATACAAACCGACATTAAATCTAAATCACCAGGGCTTATTATCGAAATGGCCTAGCAGTCATAGAACTAGACAATTTCTTTATCCTTTTTATTCAATAATTCATCAATGGAGATTATCCGATCCCATAAATGGTCAAGTCACTTCTTCTTTCATCAATAATTCAAAGAAACAGATTATCCAATCAGGGAACATGACCACTTTCTGACTTCTTTCATTGAAATAATTCATTGAAACATATCAACCAATCACAGAATTGCATTATTCCCACTTTTATTCCTTGAATAACTTTTAAAAACAAACCATCCAATCAGTAAGCTGGGGACATTTTTTATTTAAGTAAAAGTAAAAAAAGTAAAGTCATTGGGGTGGCCTAAAGTCAGTAACAGCCAGACAGTGAGGGAGTCTATCCCTTTTTCACTGGCACTAGACCAAGGAGATTATTTTTTAGCATCTGACTTCTTTTTATTGGTTGGTTGGTGATTGATTTTAATGGCATTATCAACCGTCTGGAGTTATGTCATGCCTAGTTATTAGGAAGTAATAATATATGATGTGTATCTATATTTACACATTTGTTGTAATTGGTTTTAACAATGTGTTAGGCATCATTGGGGATCATGTTGTATGGTATTTATTAGGTTCATGTTTATATTCTATGGTATAATTTTATTTCCTTCAAAAAGGACAGAATGTCTTCTATGTTGACTTTTTCAAATAGATCTTTCATATTGTTTGCATTAAAATAACAGTTTCTGATGTGAGCAAAAACCCTGCATTCTATGAATAAGTGTTAACAGTCAAAGGTGTTTGACATATTTCACACTGTGGTTGTTGTTCTTATTTGAGTATATAGGAGTGCGTTAGTCTTGTGTGACCAATGCGTAATCGGGACACAATGACTTGTTCCTTTCTGGACTTCTTTTATTGAATAATTCATTGAAACATATCAACCAATCACAGAATTTTATTATTTTCCACTTTTATTCCTTGAACAAATTTTAAAAACAAACCATCCAATCAGTAAGCTGGGGGACATTTTTTATTTAAGTAAAAAGTAAAAAAAGTAAAGTCATTGGGGTGGCCTAAAGTCAGTAAGTCAGTAACATGTGAGGGGTCACGCTAAAATAAGTGCTTCCACCAGCACGGATGAAATGCTTCATCCTGGGCATTGACGTTAAACTGCAACCGACTACATATTCAACCTACCACACCATCTGAAGATAAAATCCCCAGATGTAGGTTCATGATACACAAAGACCTTTTGTATTATTAAATAATTTTTTTTTAAATCGAAAAATTAAATGCAGATATTTTTTTTTGTTACCCACCATTCTTATCACTGAGAAATTAAGGTAGAAGTTAGCCAGGTAACATGCACTGTTGCTCATTGCATGTTTTCTTCGTCGTTGGGAGAATATCGGAAATCTGATAGAGGACTATCTCCCCCTGCCGCTAGAGGGCAGATAGCCAACATACGATGTTGGCACCAGAATCAAAACCTTTACTTATCAGGGAGCAGTTACCAAGGAGAGATGCTAAAATAAGCGCTCCCACCACCAAACTTTCTAAGGCATTGTAATAGCAAACTTTCTAAGGCTGTCACAATAGCATACTAACAGAAGGCTGAGGAACTAAATTCCCATCAAAAGGGCACAACCGACCAGACAAAGCATTTTAAGAGCATTCCAAAACCAGTGAGAGTAGAACACTTTCTAGTGCATTTCACCAAAACTTTTTAGTGCACCTCTCAGATAAGTCCGTAGCAAATGCCATTAAAATTTGCAAAATAAGAGTATTTACAGGGTTTCGTTGGAGCTCTTATCCTCCAGTAGTGGTTATTATTCAGACAAAAGAAGGAAACAAACACGAATATAAATTACAGACACATATATTATCAAAAGTACAGAAATTGTTGCAAATTTTAATGGCATTTGCTACAGACTTATCTGAGAGGTGCAATAAAAAGTTATTGGTGAAGTGCACTAGAAAGGTGTTCTACTCACTGGTTTTGGAATGTTGTTAAGATGCTTCATCAGGTCGGTTCTCGTTCCTCAGCCTTCTGTTAGTATGCTATTGTGACAGCCTTAAAAAGTTTGCTGATACAATGCCTTAGAAAGTTTGGTGGTGGGAGCACTTATTTGACGTGACTCCTCAGGTTGACAATCTCCAGACAAGTGAAGGTTTTGATTCTGGTGCCAACATCGTATGTTGGCTATCCGCCCTCTAGCGGCAGGGGGAGATAATTCACTATCGAATTTCCGATAGTGAAATGCACTCTGCTTTGTCCCGGATTGGAACTTGTGTTGTCATGTTCATTTTCTTTGATGACAACCATTACACTATGGCACTACCTCATCACCTGTATTATAGTCAAGTCATGCTGAAAGCACCAGTTCCTGAAAGTACTGGAGTTAAGTAGTAATGAGCCTCTTCAATACAAAATTGAATGACTACTTAATCAACAGCAGGTACTGTAAGCAAACAGAGTTCTTTATTTATAAGAAATGACTTGATTTGGCATTAAATGACCCGAAAAGGGTTGATATGCCATAGAGCAAAATGATCAAACAACCAATTTTTCTTTTTTCTTTCTTTTTCTCTTCTCCTCTCTCTCTTCTCCCCTCTTTCCTCTTCTATTCTATCTTTCTATACATTACTAAGTACTCAGTGTCAGCTGGGTTAGTGAGCATCATAGAGAAGATTAGCCTAGGCCTACAGGAGGTCTCAAACTTCACCTACGATGCATAAGATGCAGGGCAATATTTTGAGACAAAATTTTGGAAAAAAAGTGCGTCCTATATGCTGTCAAATATATATATATTTTAAAAATCATCTGGACACCGCATGTATTAAGACCAAAGCAAGTTTGTTTTATTTTTTTTTTTAATACAACTTTAGCACTATAACATTCACGTTATATAAACACTAAACAAGACACTGATTTTAAAAAAAAAAACTCTAGTGTTTAAACATTCTATCGTGTGAACACGCTTCACGTTCATATAAACGCTAACCATTTGACTCTCGTCTGAGGATTGCGTAAGCATGAAACTAATAGTAACGAGATAATAATATCCATAATATAATATATTATTGATTGTATATATATATATATATATATATATATATATATATATATATATATTTATCAACCCCTGCGCATGAGCAGGATGTGACACAGGGTCAATTTCTTACGTGGAGTTCAACAGGTTTGAATTCAGAGTTTTCCTTCTCCTAGACCGGTTGCCTAACCAAGGTTAAAGAGCCCAGTCTGCCCTACTATTTATCCATAGCTGGAGGGAGAGTAGGATTCATACCTTTCCCAAGGGTGTTAGTGTTAAGTGAAATGCAATTACCACATCCAGGATTTGAACTCGGGGCAACGAGTCCACTTCTCATGACTTTAACCATTACACCACATGCTTCCGTGATATATATATATATATATATATATATATATATATATATATATATATATGAAAAATAGATGGAAATTAATTTTTTTAAATTCTGTACACTTTTTATATAATTTTACAACAAACTCTTTTGAGTTACTAATAACTATAATGCTTCTGATTTTAAAAATTAAAATAAAATTTATTTTATTTTTAAAATAGAACACGCATTTAAAAAAATTTTCAGCATTTGAATATAGCGTTCGTTTGTAAACAGTCTTCTAACGGATATTTTTCTTTTCCCGTCTATGTTGCTCGTGAAGATGACCAGTTTATCGATTGGTCGAAACAGATTTCTGTCAAGCAATTACATAACATCATTTTGTTTTTCAAAATGTTAAATTTCATATATATATATATATATATAAAGGATTTCCAAGATTTGAACTCATCTTACAATGTCATTTCCTATGATGGTAACCATTACAGCACGTGCCTCCACAATGTCTCATCATATAATCTCTTGGCTATAAAAAAAATATTTACTTTTGAGGAAATATATTGTACTTTGCCATATTCAGTGAAGTTATTTGTTAAGGCTGCTTTCAAGAGCTAGATCGTAGTCTATTTTTATATGAGCTTTTAACATGTGTTAATGTGTAGAAAGAATATTGATTTCTCATAGCTTATTGTCTCAAAGATTTCATGCTGACAGAAGATTTTTGATGAAGGAAATTAGTTGAGTTGAATTAGACGGCAGGAAGCGATGCCTGATTTTAATCTAATAAAAAAAAAAAAATTAAAAAAAAAAAAAAAACTGCCTCAGGCAAAGAATGTGGAATGTTCAAATTGCATTTATAAGTTAGACATTAAAAAAAAAAAAAAAAAAAAAAAAAGAAAAAAAAAGAAAAAAAAAGATAAAAACCAAAACAAACCAAAATTCTTGTTTTTTTGGTTTTGTTTCGTTTCCTGGTTCAATGGCAAATCAACTTTGTTGGTTATTTAATGCAGAGTAAGTAAGTAAAGTCGTCGGGGCAGCTAATGTCGGTTATCGAGCCAGGCAAGGGGGCGTTATCCCCTTTTCAATAGCCGTAGACCAAGGAGATTATTTTATAGCGTCTGAGGTGGAGCGCCACACCTACAATCAGCTCCTTACTTTACCGCACAGATCCCTGTGCTCTCATACGCTGAGTTGGCGAGGGGGTATCGAACTAGGAACCTTGTGGTTTCTAGACAAACGCTCTATCCACCGAGAGAAATCCTTGTAAAACAACAGTAAAGTTAAGTAGAGTTGGCCAGAGATGCTATTGTTGGTAACAGCTGGACAGTCAATCCTCTATCATCAGCTACCCACTTATAGTCACAAATTACCTAAGCTGTGTGTGGGCTATTGTCAGTAAACAGCCGGACAGCGAGGAGTCTACATCCCTTTTTGCTAACACTAGACCAGGGAGATTGTTTTTTACATCTGAGAATACATACAGCACAATACTGTCAGCTCACTTTACTCACCATAACTTAAGAGTGTCGCTGATTGTCAGTATCAGCAAGATAGCGAGAAGGATAACGTGAGCGTGATGTGCTACTGATTAGTTTTGCAGCATAGAGCGTGAGTGTGTGCTAGGTGCGCCAGCTGGGGATGAGAGCTGAGCTTCGGTTGAGGCACAGTTGAAGAAGGGAGTCGTAACATAGCCAGATCGAATGCGCGAGCGTCGATCGCAGCGTGCTGCTGGCCCACTTTATAGCACATGCTTAATCCACCGTATAGCACTGTGAGCTAGCATTCATCATGAGGCGTATTGAGTCAGTATCAGACCTGAAGAGCGAAGAGCTAGAGGAGATACTATGGATTCTTGAGTATTTGCAGCTAGAATAGGAGGTAGGGGTCGCCTAATGAGATTGCTTTTGTAGGTATTTTAGGAGGAACTAGAGAGGAGACCATGCCTATCGTCTATATCCACTTTATGGCCCCAGATTACCCAGTGTGCTCACTCAATTCGAAGACCTATCTGGTTGGTAACTGACCAGAACAGTGAAGGAGTCTATCCCT
>CM042145.1:87423944-87459832 GCA_023376005.1 Doryteuthis pealeii
ATCTTGCTATTTACTAATATTGTGTTTAGTCTGATAGGCCTTAGGTTGTACTCACTCACACTCACTCACACTCACTCACATTCTCACTCACACTCTCTCACTCACACTCACACTCACACTCTCACTCTCTCACTCTAACTCACACTTACACTGACTCACACTCTCACTCTCACTCACACTCACACTGACTCACACTCTCACTCTCACTCACACTCTCACACTCTCACTCTCACTCACACTCACACTGACTCACTCACACTCACACTGACTCACTCACTCACACTCACACACACAAAACAACTTTTTTAAAATTTAATTTATTTTTCTATTTTGTGCCTGTCAGTTAAAAGTTGTTTCAGTTGCCCCCCCCCTCATATATATATATATACGTATAAAAACTAAACTAGTAATGAGCATGAATGCCATAATGGCCCTCGGGAAATGAATAGCCGATGGTTAGGAAGATACAGGAGTGTCACACAAGAAATGCTTAAGAATTCCTTCAATTTCTGTGGCATTGATTTTTTTTGCCAATGGTCAAGCTGCTGCTCACAGGATAAATAGGGCAACATAGACGTCTCTCAGGCTATCTTTCTTTTTGGGGGGGGGGGATAATACCAAAACTTGCATTTGGGAGAAAAATCTACAAATCTCTTTTATCTTATTCTTCTTTTATTATTTAAATCCATTTTAATTTATATTTGTCTCATCAACAATCAGTGAGCTAGCACTGTAAGTGGAATACCTCAGAACCAAAACTAAAGCCTACAGCACAAACAAAACACACACAAAACACACACACACACACACACACACACACACACACACACACACATATATGAAAAAAAATGGAAGTAAATCCGACAGTATGTAATATTGTACAAAATTGAAAAAACACAAGTTTCATAAACGAATAATGTTTATTACACCTATGTTTCAACAGTGTATGTATATAAACATTACAATGGCCGGTTTAGCTCAGTTGGTAGAGTGTTCGGCTAGGAATCACAAGGTTCCTGGTTCGATACCGGTCCTCGCCAACTCAGCGTATGAGAAGCACAGGGATCTGTGCAGTAAAGTGAGGAGCTGATGGTAGGTGTGGCGCTCCACCTCAGACCCTAAAATAATCTCCTTGGTCTAGCGCTATTGAAAAGGGGATAGACTCCCTTGCTGATTGGCTGATACTGACATTAGGCCGCCTCGACGACAACAACGACGACACCTATGCTGCAATGTTTTGGTCTGTTTAGATAGACCTTCATCAGGGCTTTCGTTGGTTTAAGGAAAAAATAAATTATTACTGAAAACAAAAAGTCTGCGAGCCTCTGTTTTTGGTGTGTAGGGCTTCTTTTTGTTGATTTTCAAATGTGAGGATGAAAAGATCTGTTTAAAATTGTTGACAAACGTCAGCGTCTTTTTATTTTCAGTAATAATTTATTTTTGAAAGCCCTGATGAATGTCTATCAAAACAGATCGAAACACTGCAGCATAGGCGCAAATAAACATTATTTGCTTATAAACTTGTGTTTTTTCAATTTTTTACAATATTACACACATATATATATATATAGGAATATATATATATAGGAATATATATATATAGGAATATATATATATAGGAATTGCTTTTTCCAGTACGAGGGAACCTTCTACAGACAAAAGTTCGGGTTGCCTATGGGTTCACCTCTGAGCGGCGTTTTGGCGTGCCTTTTTCTTGAATTTTTAGAATCCGGTCCCTTTCAATATATTCTACCAAATAACTCTAATTTTTTCCGTTACATTGATGACACCCTATTCATTTACCCGAAAAATTGTAATTTAATTAACATTATTGACAAATTAAATGATGTTGAACCCTCCATCCAATTTACACATGAACTGGAACATAACCACTCCCTACCATTTTTAGACACACTTATCATAAATAATAACAACAGTTTAGAATTCAAAGTTTATCACAAAAATACTAACAAAAATGACTACATCCATTTTTATTCCAACCATAACACTAAGATAAAAAGTGGTATCATAATTGGTTTCTTTCTAAGAGCTCTTAGGATATGTAACAAGCAACATTTAGATGAAGAATTCAATTTTATTGAGAGGTCTTCCTCAAATTACAATACCCTTAAATTTCGTACACCGTGCCAGAAAAAAGGCATTTAAAAATACATAATAAAAACAAGAATAATAATATCACATCTCCAAACAATGACACACAACATAATAGTAATAACGTCTCTGATAGATACATCATACTTCCAAATAATCCTATTACTGATAAAAAAATAGAAACTTAAGTAATATTGGTATAAAAACTGTCGCTCACCCCACGAAGACAGTGAAGAACATTCTTCAAAATAAAAATAACCCCAGACACACACATTCTGAAGCTGGAGTCTACACTATTGACTGCTTAAAATGTAAAAAGAAATATGTAGGGGAGACTTCCCGATCCTTAACTAAACGTCTATCGGAACACAAATATCACATTAAACGTGGTTTCCAAAACAATGCATTAGCTAAACACATCTTTGATCTCAATCATACCTTTGATTTCAAAGGTGCTAAAATATTAACCCACATACATGATAAAACACTGCGTAGAATTATGGAATCTTGTGTTATTCTTACCCATAAAACCATACCCCAAAGACAAGGTTTCTTTAATATATCCCCTTATCTAGCGACTCTTATTATCAGAAACCATAAAATCCCCTTCACATAACTTTTTCCGTTATTTACGTCCCATTAAATTAAATTTTGGTTTATTGTTTTGTTTTATGAATAAGATCTTTTCCGTTTTATTTTGTTTTTGTTTTCGGTTTTTTAAAATAATACCTTACATTAGATCCAAATCGCTTAACATTATCTAAAATAATAACCAATTCCGCCCATAACCTTTTTTACTTTATATATAAAAACAAAACACAATAAATATTTAATCATTTATTAAATACAGAACTTAATAATAATAATAATTAGAAATTTAAAAATAATTAATCGTAAAATAAAAATATATAAAACTCCTTTTCTAAAATATTAACATATTCCGCTCATAACTTTTTCACTTTATATATAAAAACTAATCACAGTAAATATCTAATCATTTATGAATTACAGAACTTAAAAATAAAATTTAAATAATAAAAACATTTAATCGTAAAAAAATTCCTTTACTAAAAGTCTTTTGAATTCCAACCGTCACATTTCTTAACACCCATCCCCTTCCGTTTAAATTGTTTTCGCCTTGTTGCCAACATCTCAAAAATTCGCTACATTTGTTGTCAAAAGATATACATGGATCATGACCGACATATATATGGCGCGAAATGCCCACGTTGGTGAATATTGTAACGTCTTTCGTTTTTTGCAGTATTAAGGTTTTTTGTTTTGTAAACTCATTTTGACTTTCCTCTCCGACCCAAACAACTACGGGAGTGAATGAGCTCTGATGATGATTTTTGTAAAATCGAAATATTGATCAATATCAGCTATGATTATATTATAAATTGTTTTCTTCTTTAACAGCATTGTGTGATGTTTTCATTCCACCTTTTCTTACTCACATATATATATGTTGAACTCGACAGACAATTCTTGTCTGATAAATTTCTTTTCTATCCTTTCTAATTGTCTGGCCATCTTTTTTATATCAGGGTGGAATTGGTGTATGAATCCACCGAAGGCTTTTACACGAGTACTTTCTGCACTACTTAGTGCCATCATCAGGTGTGAACTGGTGAGATGTTTCCATTGTTTCTTTTTAAACAAACAGTTGCAGTAGTAATAAGTTGGAGGAGAGGCTCACAAGTTTACAAGAATGTTATGGAGAATGGTGGGAAGAGAATTCGTGGGAAATTATAGGCATTTGAGAATATGTTGGCTGGTTTCAAAGTTGATCTTGTTTAAGGAATAGAAAAGAAACTTGTCAGACAAGAATTATCCGTCGATTTCAACAAAACATGCATAAAAAAAAATACTGCCAAAATATACTTATATATATATATATATATATATATATATATATATATATATATATGTGTGTGTGTGTGTGTGTGTGTGTGTGTGTGTGTGTGTGTTGGCTTTAGTCTTGGTTCTGAGGTATTCCACTTACATATATATATATGCTTTATTCTAGCTCTATTTCAGTTTGAGATCATTAAGTGTTTTTTCATTGCTTACTATATACAGTGTTAGCTACAACACTAAACTAATACATAAACACTAATGCCTTGGTTAGGCAACAAGAAAGAGAAGGAAAACTCTGAATTAAAATTCCATTCAAAAATTAACCCTGTCATTTTGTTTGTAGTGGTGAGGGTTGATTGAATACATACTAAGCTTTGCTGAGTCGAGTACAGAAGCTTCATATTATTTACAACACTCACTGTTTCTCTGTGGTTACCCTTGTAAGTACTGAGCAGGCACATTACTGCTTAACTTTGGTGATCTCTTGCATGTGCTTTCAGTGTAAAGAAGTAAAAAGTCGTCAGGGTGGCCTAAAACGGGTATCAGCTAGACAGCGAGTGAGTCTATCCTCTTTTCACTAGTGTGAGACCAAGGAGATTGTTTTTGGTATCTGAGGTGGAGCGCCACTCCTACCATCAGCTCCTTACTTTACCGGCCAATATCCCTGTACTACTTATACTCTGGGTCGGCGAGGGCCAGTATCGAACCCAGAACCTTGTGGTTCCTTGTGCACCATGAGAGGCACTCTCTAATTTTTATGAGGTTTGCTTTGGTAAGAGTCACTAAGCGAGTGAGTCTATCCTCTTTTCACTAGTGCTAGACCAAGGAGATTGTTTTTGGTGTCTGAGTTGGAGTGCCATACCTACCATCAGCTCCTCACTTTACCACACAGATCCCTGTGCTACTCATACACTGAGTTTGTGAGGGCCAGTATCAAACCCAGAACCTTGTGGTTCCTAATCCGACACTCTATTGAATGAGCTAAACCAGCCCTTATATATATATATATTAAAGGAGCAGGGCTAAGTTTATTACTCGATGTCTGAGGCGTCTTGAAAGGGAAATGCCATCGCATGGGCTTCGGTTTTTGCATGGCTTCCCACGTTAAAAAGACCTTGTGTCGATCACGGCCTGGTGGAAGGGTTAGGAAAATATCCAAGTTCTTTTAGCAGATTTGAATTCAGGGTTTTCCTTTTCCTAGACTGGTTACCAAACCAAGGTTAAAGAGTCTAGTCTGCCCTACTATTTACTCACAACTGGAGGGAGAATAGTTGTATTCATACCTTTCCTAAGGGTATTAGCGCTTTGTGAAATGCAAACAGCCTCGTCTAGGATTTGAATTTCCTGCAACTCTTACACCACGTATATTTATACTGTCTCATATATATATTTACCAACCCCTCCACATGAGCAGGATGCGACACAATAATAATATATATATATCGTTGTAGAAAAAAGTTTTTCTCTCTACCACAGGTTTGGTGTTCAAGGAAAAATAAAAAAAATTTAGGTAGCTACATTTTATATATATATTTGTCAGCACCACACCTACCATCAGCTCCTCACTTTACCACACAGACCACTGTGCTACTCATACACTGAGTTGGCGAGGGCCGGTATCAAACCCAGAACCTTGTGATTCCTAATCCGACACTCTACCGACTGAGCTAAACCCGCCCTGTAACTTAACTATAATTCTCACCATTTTCACTTAGAGCTGTGATCAGTTACCTTGTTTATTTCTTGCCACTGTTATTACTGGTTTCTATTTACAGTGCAAGAAAATAACACAAAGTCATTAATGACGCATACACCCACCCACCCACTCCGTTACACAAATAATTAGAATAAACTATTTGCCAATCTTTTCTCCTTACTTTGCTGATGTCACTTTCCAGGCTTCCTCCCCCACTTTCTGTTGAAAGCGTTTGATCTTGTCGCTTTCCGTGCTGACCGTATTCGAACCCTTAATTTAAAAACAGATTCTATTTAACATAAGAGGTCATCTGATTCTAGTCTTTAGGAGAGAGGTCATTTGCTAAGCTTAGCACAATTGGTTTAGCACAATTCCAGAAGTATGGGGCACCCAGTGAGAATCAAACTCACTAACAATGGTCTTTGGGAGAGAGGTCATTTGCTAAGCCTAGCACAATTGGTTTAGCACAATTCCAGAAGTATGGGGCACCCAGTGAGAATGAAACTCACTAACAATGGCCTTTAGGAGAGAGGTCATTTGCTAAGCTGAGCACAATTGGTTTAGCACAATTCCAGAAGTATGGGGCACCCAGTGAGAATCAAACTCACTAACAATGATCTTTGGGAGAGAGGTCAATTGCTAAGCTTAGCACAATTGGTTTGGTACAATTCCAGAAGTATGGGGCACCCAGTGAGAATCAAACTCTCTAACAATGATCTTTGGGATAGAGGTCAATTGCTAAGCTTAGCATGATTGGTTTAGCACAATTCCAGAAGTATGGGGCACCCAGTGAGAATCAAACTCACTAACAATGGTCCAATAGCCTAGCTTGTTAACCATTACACCTCAGAAGATGCCCAATAACTGTTATTGTAGTCATTATGTTTAGTTGAGCTTAGTACAATTCCAGAAGAATGGGGCACCCAGTGAGAATAAAATTAACAATGGTCCAATAGCCTAGCTCGTAAACCATTATACCACTGATGGTACCCAATCACTGTTATCATAATCATTATGTTTAGTTGAGCATAGTACAATTTCAGAATTACAGGGTACCCAGTGAAAATTGAACTGACTAACAATGGTCCAATAGCCTAGTTTTCTAACTATTGCACCATATAAATAAAATGACAATGATGAATATAATAATATAACAGGATTGTTCTTTGTTTTATGTATTAACAATTTTGACTTTAAATTGAATATTCATTGATAAACTTATGCAATCACTGAAAGTATTATGACGTAAGCTGTGACATAGTTTCGGTTACAGACAGAAAAAACAAAACAAATCTTCATATATTATAAATAAATTATACATATATATCATTAATATATACATTATTGATATATATATATATATATATATATATATATATATATTAGTAAAAGATAACAGAAAATTTTGATTTTTAGCTTTATAGCCTATTTCAGGGAGCCTAGAGAAATTGTCTAGTTCCTCCCATCTTCAGATGCCAGTTTTTTTTTTGGCATCTGAAGATGGGAGGTACTAGACAATTTCTCTAGGCTCCCTGAAATAGGCTATAATGCTAAAAATCTAAATTTTCTGTTATCTTTTACTAATATAATTTTGCTCTGTGACTCTGACAATAAGAGCACACATTGAGCTCTGCAAACTACGACATTTTAAAAAACTACCACGTCACAAGAAGGATTTCTTCACCTTATCTTTGGATTATATATATATATATATATATATATATATATATTATTTATTATAGTGTAAAATACATTTAAGGTGCAATTGTTACCACAAGTTTCCAATTGCACCTTAAATGTATTGTACACTATAATAAATAAATACAGCTCTTACAAAAGTAATCGAGCACTTTATTCTCAATTCTCCAATACTAACAAAGGACTAACACACACACACACACACACACACACACACACACACACACAGATATATATATATATATATATATATATATTATTTCATTTTTTGTCATATTAGGTGGCATTACTTATTTACTTTAGCAGGCAAATATTTTTTCCAATTATTTACGATTTTACCAGGCTTTGTATAGACTACTTTACTTTGATAATTTAGCACACACGCACACACACACACATACGCTCATACACACACACGTGTGTGTGTGTGTGTGTGTGTGCGCATGTGCGTGTGTGTGTGTGTATGTAAAGAAAATTAATTGATAAACTTTGTATTTAGATTTTTTTTTTATTCAGGATAACTTAAAGGAAATGGCAGCGATGATATAAAAGAAGATAAAAAAAAGTTGTTTTGAATTAATTTATTCGTTTCTCGCAGAATCATTCAAGAGTTATCTGAAGAATATTAAAAAAAAAAGTCAGATTCAAGAATTAACAGCTGGTGCCAAAATTAAAAATTGAATCCAAAGATTCCCCTGAAGGTTCACCATCAAAGTAATTTCAAAACTCCTAATTGTTTGCTCATAATATTTGAATAACAAAAATTATAGTGCTTTTTGTTAATATTTCAGTGTTTATTTGCACCATCATCTGAACATTATCAATAAACAACCAACTAATACTTATTGACCAATGAAATATCAATTTACCTACAACCAAATGTTGCTATATTTTTTTATGCACTGCAATTATTCTAAGGGCCAATATATTAATACAAGATAGATCTATGGATATACAAGGTGTGTCAACAAAGTATCAAGATTTTTTGTACTTTTTGATACACCTTGTATTCTGAAAAATAAATAACGTTCCATTCATTCTTCATTTATATCTTGGTAAATACAGCTTTTAACTTGGTACTTTTTTGACACACCTTGTGTTCTAAAAAAAAATAACATTCCATTCATTGTTCATTTATATTGTGGTAATTACAGCTTTTAACTTGGTACTTTTTTGACACATTTTGTATTCTGAAAAAAAAACCAAAAAAACATTCCATTCATTGTTCATTTAGATCTTGGTAAATACAGCTTTTAACTTGGTATTTTTTTGACACACCTTGTATTCTGAAAAAGAAAATAACGTTCCATTCATTCTTCATTTATATCTTGGTAAATACAGTTTTTAACTTGGTACTTTTTTGACACACCTTGTATTCTGAAAAAAATTAATGAATGGAACATTTTTTTCTCAGATTACAAGGTGTGTCAAAAAGTATAAAAAATCTCAATACTTTTTTGACACACCCTGTATGTGCCTATGTGTTTGTATACCAAAAAGAAAGAAAGAAAGAAAGGAAGGAAGAGTGAAGCGTATCTATTTATAATGGGAGATTCGCTTCGGGGTTTTTGTCTGTAACAAAAACTGCGTCACTGCCTACGTCACATTACCCAACACATAATCCAACGTCATAACATAGAATAAATATACTCAAAATGACACACCTTTTTTGACACACCTTGTATTCTGAAAAAAAAAAATCTTTCCATTCATTCTTCATTTATATCTTGTTAAATACAGTTTTTAACTTGGTACTTTTTTGACACACCTTATATTCAGAAAAAATATGGTACATTTAATTATTGCACCGTTTGATATGTTTACTTAAGAGCTATTGCAATTTATTCAATATGTAAAAAGTATGATAATCTTGATTTAACTCTCTCTCACTCTTTTTTTTTCTTTCTTTCCTTCTTTTTATCTTTTCATTATGTTCGATTGAAATAGATTAGTATTATCACTTCCGCATGCTCACCACCTCTCTCTATCTTTCCCCTACCCTTTCTTTCTTTCTTTCTTATTATATTTTTTCTGTGAAGAATGTCCTTTTTCTTTCATTTTTTTCTTTCTAATAAAAACGGAATGGTCCATTGTTTAGCTGAGGTGACAACACTCATAGGAAATAAGAATTTGGTGGATAAACAACACCAGATAATCCAGATTTGCATTTTTGCATTTCATCTTGGATGATTTGGATGGTCTCATTTTTAACTAGAGGGTGTTGCAAGATGATAACGGATGTACAATCAAGGAACACGAGTATTGATATACAGATATGCTAAAAAATGCTACACTCCACTCTTACCCTTACTTACGTGGACAGTTGGAGAGGCCCCTTTGAATCAATTGGCTGGTCATGTCCTAGCCCCTATATATGATTATTCCAACCCTATTGCCAAACCCATAACCCTTTAATGGCAAACCCTCAACCCTTTGATTCATATATATGCTTGTAGGCAATGTCCTGGTGTTGCATAATTGTGTGGCGGCATGGTTTTTTTGACAATACCCTGTAGTGAGAATTCTAAGGGGCCATTGTTTGTTAGATCAGGGGATGGAAAAATACCAGTAACGGTTATGGCCCCAACTGACCCCAGAGGCAGGAATCTCATGAGTCACATGATAGAGTTAGTTAGGAAGTCAGTTTTCAACCAGGCATCAGGCAGAGAGGTTGTAACTCAAACTGTGCGGTGAATCAGGATGGGCAGTAATAAAATCTTTGATCAAAGAAAAACAAAGTCTTGTGGTTGATTAATGCATGACTTAAAAAGAAGCCCTTTTGTTAGAAACAGCCAAGACAAGAACTTATTAAACAACCTCTAGACAAAGAAATTGATTTGTCACACTGTCACACAAAC
Source organism: Doryteuthis pealeii (assembly GCA_023376005.1). Taxonomy (NCBI): domain Eukaryota; kingdom Metazoa; phylum Mollusca; class Cephalopoda; order Myopsida; family Loliginidae; genus Doryteuthis; species Doryteuthis pealeii. The sequence goes on from CM042145.1 coordinate 87,434,169, forward strand.
CATTCAAGTAAGATGAACAAGACATGCATAAAATAATCCAAGAAAGGTTGACTTGCCATAAAATCCAACTAACCAACAACTCCGGATCTGACCTTTTGGTAGGTCACATTTTCACAAATTTTTGATGGCGCTTCGTATGGGAACGTAAGATCGATCGAAAGGATGCAATCAAGGTAGATCTAAAAAAAGGTTGCACTGAATTTTCAAACTAATCAATGCCGAATCCCTTGGGTTTGATTGTTTCGTTCTGAAATAATTTATTTATATTTTTCTTTTTCTTTTGTTTTACTATTTACTCTAATTGAATTTATTTTCCTTTCGTTTTGTTGTTTAAAGCAGGGGTTCCCAACCTTTTTTACCCCATGGCCCACTTTGTTGTTTAAAGATTCAATGTGCAAAATCAGTTCATACTGGGTACTCTACTCTACTCTACTCTACTCCAAGAAAATATTTCAAACCAGAGCAAGAAATAATCTTGCATAATTGATGGGTAACCTATCAATTATGTACGGTAGTGTAGTTAAAATCAAACTAACGGTTTTATGGAAAAGTACTGAGTTAGTTGATTGACAAGATTTTAACCCTTTGCTCACCATGACTGTATACCAAAGTCCCAGAGAATTTTATATGTCCCATTCTCTGGGATAGATTACGGTTTGTTCATATACCATTTAGTAGCATGGTAAATATTTAATTTCTTGCACAATTCCCAGTGGATCACCTTTCTCATCCAGTCATGCCTAATCTTGTACTCTCTTTGTGCTAGTTTGCACCATTTACTTATTATATCATTTTTGTCTCCACACATTATTATTATTATTATTATTATTTTTCTTTTTTTAGCTTTTCACACCTGCCATAGCCAATGGTTCACTGGAGGCTGAGTGACAGCAAGTCTCCTCAGGTCTCCAATCAAACTAATGGTTACATGTGTTACGTTATGCTCTCTTTTCTTGGAATCAATGTTTATTATATTACGGCACTCATTGCCGAATGGAGTGATAATGTGTTGATGGTAGAAATATTTTGTATACTAATCTCTGGACCAGTACTATATTTGGAGAGGCTGGAATCCTGGTTGCTGGGCTGCTGTTCAGTTGACTGGCAATTCTATGATGTCATGGAGTCTGGAAATCAACTTGGGGTGCTGGGGACATCTTGCCTTGTGCCATTTAGAGTTTTTAGTAATAACACAAGGCCACTTCTTTTCACTCATGAGATTTTTATTTTCCCTCCTTTCACAACTGCCGAGTGCCAGAGCCCATGTCTCACTCTTTCAATGCATCATACCAGACTCACTCCATACTCTCACCTCTCACTCCTTCTTTCTCCCACTGAGAAAGAAATAGAGAATGAGAAAGATAGAAAAAAAGAAATACTGAAAAGAAGCAAAAGAAAGAAAAAAAGAAAGAAATACTGAGAAAGATTGAGAAAGAAAGAGAAGCTGAGAAAGAAAGAAAGACTACGAAAGAAAGAAAGAAAGACTGAGAAAAAAATGAAAGAATCAAAGAAAGACTGGGAAAGAAAGAAAGACTAAAAGACTAAGAAAGACTGAGAAAGACTGAGAAAGAAAGAAAGAAAGAAAGAAAGAAGTAAAGTAAGAAAGAAAGGAAGAAAGAAAAGAAGAAAGAAAAAACGATTCAAGTAAAGAAGAATTGACTCTCTCGATATTATCCAATGAAAACACTTCTTCCTTGTAATTAGATCAAATACAATTTTATAATGATTAATTGAACACTAAATCACTGATCATACTTACAGCATTGACTCTAAACCTTAATGTTGAATTTATTTGTTTTGTTTTATTTTAGTAGGGGAAGGTTCTACCTCTTTTTAAATATTCACATACAAACCGACATTAAATCTAAATCACCAGGGCTTATTATCGAAATGGGCCTAGCAGTCATAGAACTAGACAATTTCTTTATCCTTTTTATTCAATAATTCATCAATGGAGATTATCCGATCCCATAAATGGTCAAGTCACTTTCTTCTTTTCATCAATAATTCAAAGAAACAGATTATCCAATCAGGGAACATGACCACTTTCTGACTTCTTTCATTGAATAATTCATTGAAACATATCAACCAATCACAGAATTGCATTATTCCCCACTTTTATTCCTTGAATAACTTTTAAAAACAAACCATCCGATCAGTAAGCTGGGGGACATTTTTTATTTAAGTAAAAAATAAAAAAGTAAAGTCATTGGGGTGGCCTAAAGTCAGTAACAGCCAGACAGTGAAGGAGTCTATCCCTTTTTCACTGGCGCTAGACCAAGGAGATTATTTTTTAGCATCTGACTTCTTTTTATTGGTTGGTTGATTGATTTTAATGACATATCAACCCGTCTGGAGTTATGTCATGCCTAGTTATTAGGAAGTAATATATGATGTGTATCTATATTTACACATTTGTTGTAATTGGTTTTAACAATGTGTTAGCATCATTGGGGATCATGTTGTATGGTATTTATTAGGTTCATGTTTATATTCTATGGTATAATTTTATTTCCTTCAAAAAGGACAGAATGTCTTCTATGTTGACTTTTTCAAATAGATCTTTCATATTGTTTGCATTAAAATAACGGTTTCAAAAAATTACTAACAAAAAGCCTGCATTCTATGAATAAGTGTTAACAGTCAAACGTGTTTGACATATTTCACACTGTGGTTGTTGTTCTTATTTGAGTATATAGGAGTGCGTTAGTCTTGTGTGACCAATGTGTAATCAGGTCACAATGACTTGTTCCTTTCTGACTTCTTTCATTGATTAATTCATTGAAAAATAGCAACCAATCACAGAATTGCATTATTTTCCACTTTTATTCCTTGAACAAATTTTTAAAAAACAAACCATCCAATCAGTAAGCTGGGGGACATTTTTTATTTAAGTAAAAAGTAAAAAAAGTAAAGTCATTGGGGTGGACTAAAGTCAGTAAGATCAGTTCCATGTGAAGGGTCACGCTAAAATAAGTGCTCCCACCAGCACGGATGAAATGCTTCATCCTGGGCATTGACATTAAACTGCAACCGACTACATATTCAACCTACCACACCATCTGAAGATAAAATCCCCAGATGTAGGTTCATGATACACAAAGACCTTTTGTATTATTAAATAATTTTTTTTTTAAATCGAAAAATTAAATGCAGATATTAAAATGGGTAAGGATCCCCATTCTTTTTTTTGTTACCCACCATTCTTATCACTGAGAAATTAAGGTAGAAGTTAGCCAGGTAACATGCACTGTTGCTCATTGCATGTTTTCTTCGTCGTTGGGAGAATATCGGAAATCTGATAGAGGATTATCTCCCCCTGCCGCTTGAGGGCGGATAGCCAACATATGATGTTGCGCCAGAATCAAAACCTTTACTTATCAGGGAGCAGTTACCAAGGAGAGATGCTAAAATAAGCGCTCCCACCACCAAACTTTCTAAGGCATTGTAATAGCAAACTTTCTAAGGCTGTCACAATAGCATACTAACAGAAGGCTGAGGAACTAAATTCCCATCAAAAGGGCACAACCGACCAGACGAAGCATTTTAAGAGCATTCCAAAACCAGTGAGTAGAACACCTTTCTAGTGCATTTCACCAAGAACTTTTTATTGCACCTCTCAGATAAGTCTCGTAGCAAATGCCATTAAAATTTGCAAAATAAGAGTATTTACAGGGTTTCGTTGGAGCTCTTATCCTCCAGTAGTGGTTATTATTCAGACGAAAGAAGGAAACAAACACGAATATAAATTACAGACACATATATTATTAAAAGTACAGAAATTGTTGCAAATTTTAATGGCATTTGCTACAAGACTTATCTGAGAGGTGCAATAAAAAGTTCTTGGTGAAGTGCACTAGAAAGGTGTTCTACTCGCTGGTTTTGGAATGTTGTTAAGATGCTTCATCAGGTCGGTTCTCGTTCCTCAGCCTTCTGTTAGTATGCTATTGTGACAGCCTTAAAAAGTTTGCTGACACAATGCCTTAGAAAGTTTGGTGGTGGGAGCACTTATTTGACATGACTCCTCAGGTTGACAATCTCCAGACAAGTGAAGGTTTTGATTCTGGCGCCAACATCGTATGTTGGCTATCCGCCCTCTAGCGGCAGGAGGAGATAATTCACTATTGAATTTCCAATAGTGAAATGCACTCAGCTTTGTCCCGGATCGGAACTTGTGTTGTCATGTTCATTTTCTTTGACGACAACCATTACACTATGGCGCCACCTCATCACCTGTATTATAGTCAAGTCATGCTGAAAGCACCAGTTCCTGAAAGTACTGGAGTTAAGTAGTAACGAGCCTCTTCAATACTTAATTGAATGACTACTTAATCAACAGCAGGTACTGTAAGCAAACAGAGTTCTTTATTTATAAAAAAATGACTTGATTTGGCATTAGATGACCCGAAAAGGGTTGATATGTCATAGAGCAAAATGATCAAACAACCAACATTTCTCTCTTCTTTCTTTTTCTCTTCTCCTCTCTCTCCCCTCTTTCCTCTTCTATTCTATCTCTCTACACATTACTAATATATAAACACTGTTGTATTTCACCCCGCTGAAAAAAAAAAAAATACCAAAAATCAGGGAATAAACTTAACACAGATTCTCAAAGATATGTGGTTCAAAGTTAACTGACCTGAAAAAATGCAAAAGGTTTAAAATAAAATAACTATATGGAAGAAATAATCCAAAACCCGAATACTCTATGAGAAAAAATTTCTCTAATGAAAGAGAAATACTAAAGGATACAGAGTTAGAAAGAGACCTTGGTGTGAATGTGGACCCTGAATTAAAATTTTCCAAACACATAGAAATACAAGTAAATAAAGCAAATAAGATATTAGGATTAATACGGAGGTCATATGAATACATGGATAAAGAAATGTCGAAAAATTTATTCACTGCATTGGTAAGACCTCATTTGGAGTTTGCTAATGTGGAGCCCGAGACTCATCAGGTTAGACAACCGGTCTAGGAGAAGAAAAACTCTGAATTCAAACCTGTTGAACTCCGCTTAAGAAATTGACCTTATGCGGAGGGGTTGGTAAATATATATATCAGTCTTTGTAGATTAATAAAAAGTTATTCTGAAGAAGTCTCTGATCTAATAGAGATTAAATATTCATTAAATTGGTGGTTTGTGCTTGTTATTCACCTTTCCTTTATATTCGTTACACACACACACACACACACACACACGTCTCTCTCTATATATATACATATATACGTCTATATATATATATATATATATATATATATATATATATTATATATATACGTCTATATATATATATATAATATATACATATATATACATTATGTAGTAATTATATATTACGTAGTAAGTATCTATTATGTATATTTATATAAAGGGCAGTTTAGCTCAGTTGGTAGAGTGTTATCATAAGGTTCTTGGGTTGATACCAGCCCTCGCCAACTCAGCGTATGAGTAGCACAGGGATTTGTGCTGTAAAGTGAGGAGCTGATGGCGATCCACCTCAGATGCTAAAATAATCTCCTTGGTCTAGCACTAGTGAAAAGGGGATAGACTCCCTCACTGTCTGGCTGATACCAACATTAGGCCACCCCAACGACTTTACTTTTACTATATATATATATATATATATATATATATATATATATATATGTAGCAAGCTTTCTGATGAGACTAGGCTCATATTGAGTTCTGGTCAAAATTAATTTATTATAGCCAAATGATGGGTGGTGAAGTTTTTCTTTCTTAATGAAAGTATATTGCTCTGTATCTAGTTAATTTATTAGTTATCATACATTGAGCTCTCTTAGGGATTTGTAAAAATTCTAGTATAAATTTATAAGTTTGCATCAATATGAGCATACATTGTGGATGTACAGGGGATATCGATGATCCCAAATAGAATTATCCCTTACATACCACTCAGTTGGATACTTTTACATTTATATATATATATATATATATATATATATATAATAGAGTAAACTGCAGACACGTGTTTCGAGGTATCACCTCTCATCAGTGCAGTTATACCATTTTTAGCAGCTACCTCTGGCTGAGTTCGAGATCCAAACAAACTTACGCTCGCCAAACCTCTTACCCATACGGCCACAGTCAGCTGCCAAGTATAGCAGGCTATTTAATCGCTACATTTCTAAGCGGAAATGAATTCACCTAGAGGTCTCAAACTTTGTAAACAAAGTGAGTCTGAGCTGAACCCCGAATACGGTGAATTTTGTAATTAAATATATGTATATATATAAAATAAGATGAATAAAACGTGATAAGACAAACAGGAATATTTCTTTTATGTTCTTTATTTTTCTCAATTAGTTTCGAACTTAGGTCATCGTCAGGAGAAAATTTCTTGTTAAAGAAATTGTTTTTACAGAGTTTAAAAAATTAAAATGATTTTTTAAGTGTTTGACAGGCCACTATATTCCAAGCAGAGAAGTGTATTAGAAGTGGCAAGTCCATCTGTTCAGGTATGAGCTCTCTAATTGGTAATTTAAATTAACTCTCACTACTAGTATATAAGCAATGATCGTTTCCCCGGAAACTTGATCTCTCAGTGTCCGTAAAATACATAAACAAACCTATGTATTTAATAGTTTAAAAACACCAGTCCCGCTACGGCTGTCAGTGGATGAGGGGATAAGATATCAGGCAGGCAAACAGCCAGTCTGAGTTCTACCCTAGCCAAGGATAGTTGTTGTGTCTAGCCACACTGAAGAGGCATGAAATACCGAAACACATGTCTGTGGATGACTTATTAATATATATATATATATATATATATATATATATATACTGTATTTGACGGCATATAAGACACACGGGCATATAAGACGATTCAGGAAAAAAAGTTTTTAGTGTATTCAAGCATATATTGTTGAAAACAGTCTAGCTGTGTGTTACACAAGCAGAAACATAGCTGTATAAAATACCAACAATGAAATAAGAATGCATGGAGTTTAGGGTAGGTAAAAGTGCTGAGTGTCAGCTGGGTTAGTGAGCATCATGGAGAAGATTACCCTAGGCCTATGGGAGGTCTCAAACTTCACCTACGATGTATAAGACAAAGGGCAATATTTTGAGCCAAAATTTTGGAAAAAAAGTGTGTCCTATATGCTGTCAAATATATATATATATATATTTTTGATCATTTGGACACCGCGTGCATTAAGACCAAACAAGTTTGTTTTATTTATTTTTTTAATACAACTTTAGCGTTATAACATTCCATCACGTGAACACGCTTCACATTATGTAAACACTAAACAAACTACTATTCAAAAAAAAAACTTTAGCATTATAACATTCCATCACGTGAACACGCTTCACGTTTATATAAACGCTTAACAAAAAAACTACTGGTTTTTAAAATCTCAACCATGTGACTCTCATCTGAGGATTGCGTAAGCATGAAACTAATAGTAATGAGATAATAATATCCATAATATAATATATTATTGATTATATATATATATATATATTTACCAACCCCTGCACACGAGCAGGATGTGACACAAGGTCAATTTCTTAAGCGAAGTTCAACAGTTTTCCTTCTCCTATACCGGTTGCCTAACCAAGGTTAAAGAGCCCAGTCTGTCCTAGTATTTATCCATAGCTGGAGGGGGAGTAGGATTCATACCTTTCCCAAGGGTATTAGCGCTAAGTGAAATGCAATTACCACATCCAGGATTTGAACTCGGTGCGACGAGTCCACTTCCCAGGACTTTAACCATTACACCACGCGCTTCTGTGGTATATATATATATATATATATATATATATATATACACTTCTTATATAATTTTTTAATTTAAATTTTAATTCTGTACACTTTTTATATAATTTTACAACAAACTCTTTTGAGTTTTACTAATAACTATAATGCTTCTGATTTTTTAAAATTAAAAATAAAATTTATTTTATTTTTAAAACAGAACACGCATTTTTAAAAAAAATTTTCAGCATTTGAATATAGCGTTCATTTGTAAACAGTCTTCTAACGGATATTTTTCTTTTCCCGTCTATGTTGCTTGTGAAGATGACCAGTTTATCGATTTGGTCGAAACAGATTTCTGTCAGCAATTACATAACATCATTTGTTTTTTCAAAAATGTTAAATTTCATATATATATATATTATATATATATATATATATATATATATAAAAGGATTTCCAAGATTTGAACTCATCTTACAATGTCCATTTCCTATGATGGTAACCATTACAGCACGTGCCTCCACAATGTCTCATCATATAAATCTCTTGGCTATAAAGAAATATATTTACTTTGAATATTCAGTGAGTTAATTTGTTGAGGCTGTTCAAGGCTATCGTAGTTAATTTTATATGAGCTTTACTTGTTAATTGTGAAAGAATATTGATTTCTCATAGCTTTATTGTCTCAAAAGATTTCATGCTGACAGAAGATATTTTGATGAAGGAAATTAGTTGAGTTGAATTAGACGGCAGGAAGCGATGCCTGATTTTAATCTAATAAAAAAAAAAATAAAAAAAAAAAAAAAAAACCTGCCTCAGGCAAAGAATGTGGAATGTTCAAATTGCATTTATAAGTTAGACAATTAAAAAAACAAAAAAAAAAAAAAGTAAAAAAACAAAAAACAAAAAAAAGAAAAAAAAAAGAAAAAAAAAGATAAAAACAAACAAAAACAAAATTCTTGTTTTTTGGGTTTTGTTTCGTTTCCTGGTTCAATGGCAAATCAAACTTTGTCGGTTATTTAATGCCAGAGTAAGTAAGTAAAGTCGTCGGGGCGGCCTAATGTCGGTATCAGCCAGTCAGCGAGGGAGTCTATCCCCTTTTCAATAGCACTAGACCAAGGAGATTATTTTAGCGTCTGAGGTGGAGCGCCACACCTGCAATCAGCTCCTTACTTTACTGCACAGATCCCTGTGCTACTCATACGCTGAGTTGGCGAGGGCAGGTATCGAACTAGGAACCTTGTGGTTTCTAGACGAACGCTCTATCGAGAGAACATCCTTGTAAAACAACAGTAAAGTAAGTAGAGTTGGCAGAGATGCCTATTGTTGGTAACAGCTGGACAGTCAATCCTCTATCATCAGCTACCCACTTTATAGCACAAATTACCTAAGCTGTGCGTGGGCTATTGTCAGTAACAGCCAGACTGCGAAGGAGTCTATCCCCTTTTTGCTAACACTAGACCAGGGAGATTGTTTTTACATCTGAGAATAAGCATCACACCTACTGTCAGCTCCCCACTTTATCCCACTACTTAAGAGTGTCCGATTGTCAGTATCAGCAAGATAGCAAAGGAATCTATTCCCTTTTCACTGGCACTAGTCCAGGGAGATTGTTGTTGCATTTGAAAGGGAGCGTCATGCCTACCATCAGCTACCCACTTTATAGCACAGATCACCTAAGCTGTGCTACTCATGAGAGGGCTATTGTCAGTATCAGCCTGACAGCAAAGGAGTCTATCCCCTTTTCACTAGTTCTAGTCCAATGAGATTGTTTTTGTATCTGAGATACAGCACCATGCCTATCGTCAACTACCCACTTTATGGCACAGATTACCCATGCTGTGCTACTCATGAAGAGTCTATTGTTGGTATCAGCCAGACAGTGAAGGAGTCTATCCCTTTTTCACTAGCGCTAGACCAGTGAGGTTGTTTTTGCATGTGAGATGGAGCACCATGCCTACTATCAACTCCCTACTTTATCACACAGGTTGATTACCCTAGCAGTGCTACTCATGTGTTGAGCTGGTGAGGTTGCTGGTATTGAACCCGGAACCTTATGATTCCTAAGTGAGTGCTCTACCAACTTAGCTAAACTGGCCCTTTAACAGTAGTTGTAGTATCTAATCCGTAACTGGAAGGGATGAAGGTATTCATACCTTTCCCAAGGATATTAGTCCGAAAGTGAACATAATAGCACAACTTGAGTTCGAACAAACCAACTAACCAAATAAATAAACAACCAAGCAACCAAACAGGAACTGAACCAACCAACCAGCCAACCAGCCAATTATAACCTGTCAACCAACCAACCAACCAACCAACCAACCAACCAACCAGCCAACCAACCAATGACATGAACCAACCAACCAACCAACCAACCAGCCAACCAGCCAACCAGCCAACCAATCAACCAATTAGCGAACCAACAAATCAACCAACTAACCAACCAGCCAACCCCAGTCAACCAATAACCAACCAACCAATCAACCAATGACACTGTAGGCGTTATTTTCGTATTCGCCTGGGGAGTTGTCTACCCATTTAGTTTTGCTGGTTCCCGCTAGGGGCTTTTGATATTTAAGCGGCTGGTTTGAACGTCTCTCTCTCTTTTTCCTGTTGCTCGACCTACGAGACACCACTATGGGTTAGACTCTGGTCTACCCCTTTCTTGTTGGGGCTTTGGGCCCCCCTTACATTACTGTAAGTTATTCATACAGCATGGACTATTCCTAGTTTCATGTCTGTTGCTTTTATGTTTTTCCATTCATGAATGTGTCATTATCTCTACTTTTGTATGTATGTTTATGTACACCTCTATGTATTATGTACCCTGTTAATTCTTGTGCTGTATACCTATTAAATGTTTTGTCTATCAACCGTTGTCGGAGTTTTATCTTCAAGTATTATCACTTTGAATCTTACAACTGGTGATACCCCGACGTGATGAAAATGTTTTGTGAAGGCTTTGTTTCGCATTTGGAACTTTAATCCTTACAACACAAACCAACCAACCAGCCAACCAGCCAGCAATTCAAGCAGCCAACCAAATAACCAACCAACCAAACAAACAGAAAATAGAACAACCAACTAGTCAACCAGCCAACCAGCCAATTATAACCTGCCAACACATCAGCCAGCCAACAAACCAAACAACCAAGCAAGCAACCAACCAATAACACAAACCAACCAACCAACCAACCAACCAACCAACTAACTAGCCAATCAAAGAAACAATGAAATAAGCAAACAAAGAAAGAAACAAGCAACTAACCAAACAAACAACTATTCAGCCAAGTAGGAAGCACGTGGTGCAATGGTTAAAGTCATGGGAAATGGACTCGTCGCCCCGAGTTCAAATCCTGGACGAAGCTGTTGGAATTTCACATAGCGCTAATACACTTGGGAAAGGTATGAATCCTACTCTCCCTCCAGCTATGGGTAAATAGTAGGGCAGACTGGGCTCTTTAACCTTGGTTAGGCAACCGGTCTAGGAGAAGGAAAACTCTGAATTCAAACCTGTTAAACTCCGCTTAAGAAATTGACCTTGTGTCGCATCCTGCTCATGCGGAGGGGTTGGTAAATACATATACAACCAAACAGGAAATGAAGTAGCCAAACAACCAACCAGCCAACCAGCCAACCAGCCACTGAAACAATGAACTAACCAAACAAACAAACAAACAAACAAACAAGAAATGAATATATACTTTTGAGCAACAATTAATTTATTAAAACATATATTTTTCATTGAATAAATTATTAATGCTCAAATAAAGACAAAAAAATATACATTTGCCACAATCTGAATATGCAAACAACTACCTTTATAAATCAATTTTCTTATCTAAAATAATGAAGACTTCCCAGTGAAGAAACAAACAAACAAAAAGAAAAAGAGGTAGTATTATGCTAATCTTGTTGAAATAGTTTTGGTAGGGAATGTGCAACTACAGACTGCTATTTTATGCTGTGGGCACATCTGTAGGGCTTATATATTGAATTCCATGTGATAAGACTGAATAAATTTACAAGAAAATATACATTTTTTTGTCTATGCCTGCACAGGATGTTGTCAAAAAGGATAGGCATAGTAAATACATTTGCACACAACTAAGACATGCTGTCTTATATATTCATTCACTTATCATTTTAAAACGAAAACATTTTTAGCTGTAATGCACTGCATGATGGGTTAGCTCAGTCGGTAGAGCGCTCGGCTAGAAACCACAAGGTTCCTAGTTCGATACCCGCCCTCGCCAACTCAGCGTATGAGTAGCACAGGGATCTGTGCGGTAAAGTAAGGAGCTGATGGTAGGTGTGGCGCTCCACCTCAGATGCTAAAAATAATCTACTTGGTCTAGTGCTATTGAAAAGGGGATAGACTCCCTCGCTGCATGGCTGATACCGACATTAGGCTGCCCCGATGACTTAGATATGCACTGAGTGACCCATACTTGTGAACTTGGGCTAAACCTAACCTAAGCTTGTAAATAACTAATTGAGAACAACCTGGTTATAGGGATCATTATTTCTGAGTAGTGATGTTGATCCTCACTGGGTGTCCCATACTTCTGTATCTGTGATAAAATTAAGCCAAGCTATATAAATAACTCATGTCTTGTAAGCTAGTCTTGTATATCATTACTTCTGTAGCGATGTTGATACTGGGTGTCCCACACTTCTGTAGTGATATATAAATAACCCATGTCTTGTAAGCTAGTCTTGTATATCATTACTTCTGAGTAGTGATGTTGATCCTCACTGGGTGCCCCAAACTTCTAAATTAAGCCAAACTTAGTAAATAACTCATGTCTTGCCAGCTCTTCTTGGTTATTATTACTTCTGAGTAGTGATGTTGATCCTCACTGGGTACCCCACACTTTTGTATTGGTGACAAAAGCTAGTACTATTACTTCAGAGTAGTGAGATTGATCCTCACTGGGTGCCCATACATGTGGGTTTGTGTTCAAACTAAGTTAGGCTTGATAAACGACTAATGTCCTCATAGATTATTACATCTGAGTAATTTTCAGTAGTGAGATTGATCCTCACTGTGTGCTTTAATCTTGCATATTTACTGAGCAAAAACCAAAGTATCATTTTGGTACAAATAATATTCAATAGATATGAAATAATAATAGAAAAAAATCTTTGTCATAGATGCAGTGCCACATTGGGATATTGATGTTGATATGAAAAAATCAAAAATCATCAATAACTTAAAATTGGTTAACTTTCAGACTTTTTCAATAGCATTTTCGAATTTCTTGGGCAAAAATGTTTTTATAAACCAATTTCTAGGAGTAGGGAAGCTGTAGAACTCATTTTACAACAGAAAATAGATTACAAAAGGTAACCATTTTTCGCGACGCCCCCTCAAATTTGGAGAGCTAAAAATCGACATAATTCTGTCAATTCTTGGAATTGGAAGCTCAAATTTGGGGGATTGTCTAACTTTAACATAGTACATACATGTACAAAATTTCAGAAAAATTGAAGTGGGTGGGCGACATGGTCTGGATGATTTACATGGAATTACCCATATTATATTATTCACACAAAAAATAATGAAAGTTAAAACAATATATAGGAGTGACAAGACTTTCGGACCACCCAATACAATGAATGTGATTACCTAACCTTTAGGCATAAAATAACCCTAGAGTTGACCTGCCATTAAAATCAATCAATCAAAATAATGAAGTTAACTTTTTATCTCTGATGAAATTTATTTTTTTTTGTCTGGCTTCTAAATTCATTGAATATATTTTCATCTGGCTATATTAGAAATTTACTTAATATTAATCCATCATGTTGAAATTCTTATTCAATGTGGTTTATTTCTTGACTAGAAGTGGCTACCCAGCATTGCCTGGGTAGTAGGGGAGGTAAAAAGATCCATTATTATTGAATCACAAGTTGGATACTCATTAAATTCCCCATTAAATTCTCTATGTAAAAAAACTTACAAAATTTAATGGATTGTAAAGAAATTCAATAGGCACGGAAATTACACTACTGTCAACAAGTTTCACTCAAAATAACCACCATTATCATCGATCACAACTGGAGCAAGCTGATATTACAGTTTCCCTGGGATGTGTCTCAAAAACTACCTTAATTCTGTCGATTAACTTGGCTTTTGTAGTACTGTCATGGCGATTGGTGTCTTTCTCAACAGCGCCACATACATAATAATCCACGGGGTTAAGATCTGGGGAGTTCAGAGGCCAAACATTGGGACTAGTGTAGTCATAAAAATTTGCTGACAACCATTTTTGAATTTTCCCAGAGGTGTGGCAGGGGGTTGAATCCTGCTGCCATACATATGGCCTACTATTGGCTACCCTTGTTATCCAGGACTTGACTACAATGTTTAGCAACTCCACATAGACATCTGAGGGTCCTCCAACACTTTTTCTGCTTTTTTTCGAGGAATTCTGCTGTACGAACGCAATCAGATCGTCTGTTATGTTGCTTTCTTATAGCCACAGCCTCGTAGTCTCCATTGCAATTCTCCAGTTCATGTCTGATTGTTTTACAGTGTTCAGGAGCATTGGGCAGCAAACATAATCTCCTTATTTTGATAGCTGGTGCAGATCATCAGGATACAAGTTATTCTTTCCATGATTCAGGTGGGTTCCAGTCATCCATTCTATCTGTCATCACGTATATGAATGAGAAGGGTCCAAGATTTTAAATGATGCATAGTGTGTGTCAATACCTCAACCTACGGAGAAAAATAACCAAATATAAATATGTCTAATTTATCCTGAACACCCTGTATATATGCATATATATATATATATTATTGTGTCTACATACACATATATATGTAGTACATATATTTAAATATATTTTGAATTTATGACCTTAAGATATACATCTCATGTATATAATTTTTTTTCTAGGATGGTGAAAGTATTGTTGAATACATTTATTTTATCATTGCATACATTAGCATTCATAAGCAGCACATATTTTTGCATATAATTATAATATCAACATAGTCATCTCTAGAAAATTATTTACGAAGAAAGAAATACCCCAAAACCTTCGGCAGCTTCCACACATCTTTTTAAATCTACAGGCTCTCCTAAATTTAATTTCCATCATAAATTATTAAAAATTATTTTTTTTATTTATTTTAAAACTAATTGAGAGTTCCAAAAGGAAGGATGTTGTTGTTGTTGTTGTTGTTTTGTTTTGCTTTTTTTTTGTTGCAAGGTTCCCTTTGGCCTAATTATATTTTTATTTGAATTAAACATTATTCCTTATCAAGGAATTCTTAAAGCATTACCAAAATTGTATTATTCAAAGAATAAATTCTTCAAATCATCATCATCATCACCCAGTATCCACACTAACACAAAGAGAGTACAAGACTAGGCACGACTGGGTGGGAAAGGTTATCCACTGGGAATAGTGCAAGAAATTCAATTTTCACCAGGCTGTTAAATAGTATATGCACAAACCGGAATCTGACTAAATTTTTCAAATCATCATCATCATCATCATCCAGTATTCACACTCGCACAAAGAAAGTACAAGACTGGCACAACTGGGTAGGAAAGGTGATCCACTGGGAATTGTGCAAGAAATTCAATTTTCACCAGGCTGTTAAATAGTATATGCACAAACCGGAATCTGACTAAATTTTTCAAATCATCATCATCATATCCAGTATCCACACTAACACAAAGAGAGTACAAGACTAGGCACGACTGGGTGGGAAAGGTTATCCACTGGGAATAGTGCAAGAAATTCAATTTTCACCAGGCTGTTAAATAGTATATGCACAAACCGGAATCTGACTAAATTTTCAAATCATCATCATCATCACCAGTATCCACACTAACATAAAGAAGTACAAGACTAGGCACGACTGGGTGGGAAAGGTTATCCACTGGGAATTGTGCAAGAAATTCAATTTTCACCAGGCTGTTAAATAGTATATGCACAAACCGGAATCTGACTAAATTTTTCAAATCATCATCATCATCATTATCCAGTATCCACACTAACATAAAGAGAGTATAAGACTAGGCACACTGGGTGGGAAAGGTTATCCACTGGGAATAGTGCAAGAAATTCAATTTTCACCAGGCTGTTAAATAGTATATGCACAAACCGGAATCTGACTAAATTTTTCAAATCATCATCATCATCATTATCCAGTATCCACACTAACATAAAGAAGTATAAGACTAGGCACACTGGGTAGGAAAGGTGATCCACTGGGAATTGTGCAAGAAATTCAATTTTCACCAGGCTGTTAAATAGTATATGCACAAACCGGAATCTGACTAAATTTTTCAAATCATCATCATCATTATTATCCAGTATCCACACTAACATAAAGAAGTACAAGACTAGGCACACTGGGTGGGAAAGGTTATCCACTGGGAATAGTGCAAGAAATTCAATTTTCACCAGGCTGTTAAATAGTATATGCACAAACCGGAATCTGACTAAATTTTTCAAATCATCATCATCATCATCATCCAGTATCCACACTAACATAAAGAAGTACAAGACTAGGCACACTGGGTGGAAAGGTGATCCACTGGGAATAGTGCAAGAAATTCAATTTTCACCAGCTGTTAAATAGTATATGCACAAACCGGAATCTGACTAAATTTTTCAAATCATCATCATCATCATCATCCCAGTATCCACACTAACACAAAGAAGTACAAGACTAGGCACGACTGGGTGGGAAAGGTTATCCACTGGGAATGGTGCAAGAAATTCAATTTTCACCAGGCTGTTAAATAGTATATGCACAAACCGGAATCTGACTAAATTTTTCAAATCATCATCATCATCATCATCATCCAGTATCCACACTAACACAAAGAGTACAAGAGTAGGCACAACTGGGTAGGAAAGGTGATCCACTGGGAATAGTGCAAGAAATTCAATTTTCAACATGCTGTTAAATGGTATATGCACAAACCGGAATCTGTCTTAGAGAATGAGACTCTTTAACAGCATATATGCAAGGAATATTTAAAGCATTCCCAGAATTGTATTATTCAAAGACTGAATTCTTCAAATCATCATCATCATCATCATCATCATCATCATCCAATATCCACACTAACACAAAGAAAGTACAAGACTAGGCAAATTAAATTTTTACCATGCTGCTAAATGGTATATGCATAAACCAGAATCTCTCCTAGAGAATGAGATGTATAAAACTCTCTGGGACTTTGAGATACAGATGGATCCCCTAATCCAAGCTCGAAGACCAGACCAGTGTTAATTAACAAGAAGAAGAGAACTTGTCGTCTTGTGGATTTGGCCATTTTGCAGATTGAAAAGGAATAAAAAAAAGAAAAGAAAACGAAGATACACAAATACTTGACCTGCTCAGAGAACTGAAAGCACTATAGAACATAAATTTTAAAGTTTGTACCAGTTATAATTGGTGCACAGAGATGACTGACATAGGTTTTTACTGGTTGGCCCACACCGGTGTGTTCGCATGTAGGTGTCCACAGGAGAACACCACTTATGAGTTTGTCCTTGCTTCTCCAGGAGTGTCCAGCATGTCTGGTTTGCCTTACTTTGTGTGATAGGAAGTAAGAAGCTGTACAGCTACTTTTTGTGGGATGCTGCTTACAGGATTTGTTCAAAACAGCAGGCAGTATCCTTGTGTAGTTCCCATCAAGCTTTTCTCTTAGCATTTTGTTAGTGGTGCAGCCATACAGTAATACTGACATGGCTACTGCTTGGAAGAATCCTTGCTTTATCATATCGGAGTGATCATATAATGGATAGTCTATCTATAGGACTTCATGCCTTTCCTATGCGTATATTGACATTTCTTTCTGTAGATAAGATATTACTACCTAGGTATGTGAACTGCTCTACTAATTTCTGATTTGTTTGTTTGTTTATTGATTTTAACGGCATATCAAACCATCTGGGTTGTGTCATGCCTAACGGTTAGGAAGTCATACATATTGTGTATTTATATTTATACTTTTTAGTTATTGGTTTTAACAATGTGTTAGCATTATTGGGGATTATGTTGTATGGTATTGATTTGTTTCATGTCTATATTCTATGGTATAATTTTATTTCCCTAAAAAAGGAGAGAATATCCTCCATGTTGACATTTTCAAACAGATTTTTCATATTGTTTGCTTTAAAATAACGGTTTCTGATATGAGCAAAAAACCTGCAATTCCATGAATAAGTGTTTAACTGTCAAAGGTGTTTGACATGTTCCACATTGTGGTTGTTTGTTCTTGTTTGAGTATATAGGAGTGCGTTAGTCTTGTAAGACCAATGCGTAATCGGGACACAATGACTTGTTCCTTTCTAGACTTCCTTAAAGTTGGTCTCCAGCCTCCCGCTGTACCATCTGGAGATGTCTTCATCTTCTTTAAAACACATGAACTCTGTTTTATCTGAGTTCACATAGAGGTCAATGCCTCTTGCTGCCTTCTCTAGGCTATGCTGCAGTGAATTGGCTTGGGCAGGTGTATCTACAAGAAGTGCTTGAGCATCAAATCAAATATTCAGTGGTTGTATTTATTTCTGAATGAATTGTTTTGCCAATATTTGAGCATTTCATTTCTTTATATATATATATATATATATATATATATAACACATGAACTCTGTTTTATCTGAGTTCATATAGAGGTCAATGCCTCTTGCTGCCTTCTCTAGGCTATGAATTGGCTTATAATTGGCTTAATCCAATATTATTAAGAATATAAAATGCCAAGAACATTACTGTAAATCTTTAAATCATAATCCATTTTATAAACAGATATATACAAGCAAACTAAATGAAACAATATCTTTGTTGGTTGGTTTTAATGGCATTTCAAACCTTGTTCGGTTATTTTATCTCAAGGTCAATTGAACAGTGATGCTTTGTAAGAGATAGAAGACAGAAAGAAAAGAAAATTATCTCTTTTTCTTAAAGCATAACTATGCTCATATAAGCATATTTTAAGATACTTGGTTCTATTTGTTTGGTTTTATGGCATATCTTGGGTTATTTTATGAGTCAGCTTAACAATTATTGTTACAATTTGTGTAGCCATTTTAGGGCTGTAGTTTAAAGTAGTTTTAAATAAAGTTTAATCTTTTCTTTTGCTATTTGTGTATTAACATCGCTAATCCCATATTATTAAGAATATAAAATGCCAAGAACATTACTGTAAATCTTTCAATCATAATCCATTTTATAAACAGATATATACAAGCAAACTACATGAAACAATATCTTTGTTGGTTGGTTTTAATGGCATTTCAAATCTTGTTCGGTTATTTTATTTCACGATCAGATGAACATTGATGCTTTCCAAATGTTGTGTATTGTACAAACGGAAATAGGAATTTCCGGTTAAATTAAACAAAGAAAAAGATGACAAAAATATCAAAGGACTTTTTCCCGGTAAAAGCGAACAAAGAAGTTAAAAAATAGAAGCGATGCTTTCCGGTCAAAGAAGCAGGGAGAAGATAAAGAAATATATAACAAATGCCCGTTATCAGATCAAAAGATAAAGATGCGTAGGAGTACCTATCAATATAAAAGGCCTGAGGGTTCGAGCCGACAAGTCAATCAGACAGCGGACGGTGAACAGAGCACAAGGAGCAACCGTTGACACGGTCCGTCGCGGCCAAGGGTGGTGAGATGCCACCAGCCACCCCTTTACCTCACGATCGCCAGTCATCTCAATAGTAGTAGTCATTGTCAACCCCCGGTCATTTCATTGTCAATGCTCGCTACCCACCAGGTACAGCTGAGAAGAAGAAATAAAGTCAAAACTCCTACTATACGCATGTGTTGTAAATTTCATTAAATGACAACTACATACTTCGCTACGTAACACAATCATATATATATTTACCAATCCCTCCACATTTCTTAAGCAGAGTTTAAAAGGTTTGAATTCAGAGTTTTCCTTCTCCTAGACTGGTTACCTAGTCAAGATTAAAGACTCTAGTTTGCCTTACTATTTATCCATAGCTGGAGGGAGAGTAGTTGAATGTATACCTTTTAAAATGGTATTTAGTGCCATGTGAAACAGTCTCATCCAGAATTTGAACTTGGGTCGACAAGTCTGATGACTCTAACCATCAGATAACATGCCTCTATTTCCAATCATATAGACTACAATTTTGCACCAAATGGTATTGTCTTTCTCTCTTTTTTAAAATTTTTTTTTATAGTTTCTTTTAAAAACCAAAAGGCACCTTTTTTGGAACAAACACTTGATTTCTTTATGTATTGTACTTACATCCTAAAGGTTCTTTTTAGGATAGAAGATGTTCCTTTTATAGCAGCTATAAAAGCTCAAAAAGCCCTGAATACCTGTGTGCTTGGGAATACTACCATTCTAGGTGAGTTTGTCTCTGAACGTGAGGCCACTCATCTGGTTGAACAGAGTTCAACAATAATGGCTACACCCCCTTTCACTAGTCAATGGTTACAGTCCTCCCAGACTACCAACCCTTACCTTAATATGCAAATGTAAATGCATGGATAAGGAGGCTTATATGCTATCAAATATGGTAAAGAGGAAATTCTTCAACCGGAAGGACCTTTCCTATAAGATAATGGAAGCTATCTTCCCTCATAGCAGCATCCACTAATTCCACCATTTCCAGGAAGGGCATATTCTTGGGAGGCATTCAAAAAGCTTAAGATACTGTAGGAATTGACATTATACATATATATATATATATATATATATATATAAATATTCATTAAACCATGACAACCTGAATTTTAAAAGAATGTGAATGAAAACCTATTTTAAAACTGATTTGAAATTTGTTTTTTATGTATTTACCCAACCCCTCTTCCACGACCAGAATGCAATACAAGGTCAATTTTTAAGTAGAGTTTACAGGTTTGAATTCAGTGCTTTTCTTCTCCTAGACTTGCTAGACAGTGTGGGAGTCTATCCCCTTTTCGCTAGCACTAGATTAGGGAGATTGTTTTTGCTTATGTGGAGTGCCACACCTACGGTCAACTCCCCACTTTACCGCACCTATCAGTTTGCCCAATCTGTACTATTTATGCACTGAGTTGGCGGGTACTGGTCTCAAACTCAGATAGACATGGGCTATATTGACTGAGCTGATATATCAAGATTAAAGAGCCCAGTCTGTCCTACTATTTACCCATAGCTGGAGGGAGGATAGTTGGATGTATACCTTACCCAAGGGCATTAGCACTATGGGAAATACCAACCGCCTCTTCCAGGATTTGAACTTGTGTTGCTATATCCATTTCCTAAGATGATAACCATTACACCATCACACCAGGAGCAATGGCACACATAGTGCCTGCCTTTGTTTCCAGACCTGAGAAATATTAAGTGTTTTCCACCTCTTTGTTATTCAGACATTTCTATGTGTCCTCGAACATATTGTGACTCTTTTATAACTTGAGAACTTTATTCCCTCCTTGAAGTGTTGAATTAAATGTTATATATACTAGCAAAATAAAAAGACACCCTCTGGGCGATGTAAAAATATTTTTTTGAAAGATATTGCCTGAGGGGATGGGAGCTGAAAATTCAATGTCATAGAGTGTGTACCATAAGTATGTAAAATTTTCAAATTCATCAAGGGAGTAAAAAAGAAAGACAATTTGAAATGGAAACAGTTCTGATAACTTTAAATATTATATTAGAATAAAACAATCTATATATAAATATATAACGCCGGGCATCTATTTATTGAAACAATGAGGATTGTCTAACGTTGCATGCTCACATTTTGAGTATATTTATTCTATGTTATGACGTTGGATTATGTGTTGGGTAATGTGACGTAAGCAGTGACGCAGTTTTTGTTATAGACAAAAACCGGAAGCGAATCTCCATTATTAATAGATATATATTTACCAACCCTTCTGCACGAGCATGATGCGACACAAGGTCAATTTCTTAAGTGGAGTTTAACAGGTTTGAATTCAGAGTTTTCCTTCTCCTAGACTGGTTACCTAACTAAAGTTAAAGAGCCCAGTCTGCCCTACTATTTTCCCATAGCTGGAGGGGGAGTAGTATATTCATACCTTTCCCAAGGGTATTAACACTATGTGAAATGCAAACAGCTCATCCAGGATTTGAACTTGGGTTGCTGAGTTCATTTCCTATGGCTCTAACCATTACACCATGCGCCTCCAACTAAATGTTATATAGTCTTAATTAATGTCTTTATTTTCCTACCGAATATTCTGTGTTGGGTTACTCTCCTTTAGGTAACCTAATGCATTATGAGAATGGAAGCTAACACGCCCCCTAATTCTTATACTGTAAATTGCAACCAACCAACCAACCAACAAACCAACCAACCATCAAACCAACCAACCAACCAACCAACCAATCAACCAACCAGCCAACAACAACCAGCCACCAACTGACAAACCAACCAACCAACCAGCCAACCAACCAACTGACAAAACCAGCCAACCAACCAGCCAACCATCCAACCAACTGACAAACAACCAACCAACCAGCCAACCAGCCAACCAACTGACAAACCAACCAACCAACCAACCAACCAGCTAACCAGCCAACCAACTGACAAACCATCTAACCAACCAGCCAACCAGCTAACCAACTGACAAACCAACCAACCAACCAGCCAACCAACTGACAAACCAACCAACCAACCAACCAACCAGCTAACCAGCCAACCAACTGACAAACCATCTAACCAACCAGCCAACCAGCTAACCAACTGACAAACCAACCAACAACCAACCAACCTACCAGCCAACTGACAAACCAGCCAACCATCCAACCAACTGACAAACCAACCAACCAACCAACTAACCAGCCAACCATCCAACCAACTGACAAACCAACCAACCAACCAACCAACCAGCTAACCAGCTAACCAACCAGCCAACCATCCAACCAACTGACAAACCAACCAACCAACCAACCAACTAGCCAATCAACCAACCAACCAACCAGCCAACCAACTGACAAACCAACCAACCAACCAGCCAACCAACTAACCAACCAACCAACCAACTAACCAACTGACAAACCAACCAACCAACCAGCCAACAGTTGCTTTGAGGTCAACGTTTTCCTCCAAGCTGTTGATTTCTCTTTTCATTTAGTCACACAAATAACCTTTTCATTTCTAAAGTCCAAATTTCAATTTATTGTCTACGAATAAAGCCTTAGTATGTTGACATTCAATCTATATAAACTTTTAAACAACATTCAATCTATTCTATAAAGTCGTCAGGGTGGCCTAAAGTCAGTATCAGCCAATCAGCGAGGGAGTCTATCACCTTTTCACTAACACTAGACCAAGGGATGTTACGTTTCTAAGGGCCATTCCTTGGCCTTATAGCAGAAGCACTTATCTGGTGGATCCTTGATAAAGAGTTTATTTTATATGGGGAATCCTTTGGTTACTAAAGTGTTCTCAGTTACTGGTAATCATATAAGTTCTTCGTGAGTATTGGTAGAGCAATCCTATGTGTGTCCATCCTCAAATCGTGAAGTTCTAATTTTGACCAATGTGGGGGGTTTAAGTATTTTATCAGGCCAGTAGTATTGCTAGTGATTGGTTACAAGAGTCAATCACGTGACCTTAGCTAGTCTATAAATAGAGGTGGGTATTTAGAGCACATCCTATATCCAAATAATCCCAACAAGGAGATTGTTTTTGCATCTGACATGGAGCGCCACACCTACCATCAGCTCCTTACTTTACCGCACAGATCCCCGTGCTATTCACATGCTGAGTTGGTGAGGGCCGGTATCGAACTAGGAACCTTGTGGTTTCTAGCTGAACGCTCTACCCACTGAGTTAACCTGTCCCCTAAATCTATTCTATACCATGTAAAGTCTGTGGAACGGCCTATAGTCGGTATCAGCCAAACAGTGAGGGAGTCTATCCCATTTTCATTTGCGTTAGACAAAGGATATTGTCTTTGCTGAGTTAGAGTGCCACACCTACCATCAGTTCCCAGAATACTTTAGCACAGATACATTTAATCCATTTTATACTAACTTGTAAAGTAATGTTGGTGGAGTCGCCTATAGTCAGTATCAGCCAAACAGCGAGGGAGTCTATCTCATTTTCATTAGCGCTAGACAAAGAAGATTGTCTTTGCTGAGTTAGACTGCCACACCTACCATCAGTTCCCAAACAGCAAGGGAGTCTATGTTATATACTGTCACTGGACATGACAAAGAACATGGAACACATATATATATATATAATACAATATTATATTTTTATTCTTCGATGTATTTAGACTGAGAGTCATTGGTAGAGAATGCACATACACAGAAGCCTTTGGGAGTTCAGACGGCGGGCGATCTGCTCAACCCAAAGTTCTAAGATTTTATATAACTCACCAAACTTCAACATTGCCATGCCTCTTTGATCATGACACGCATTCAATTTTCCTGTAGACACACCTCCTCGCAGCTTGTTTTAATTGGTTATGGGCTACACATTTCCCACACATTTCCTGTGCCTATGCATCATTATATAACACTTCTCACCCTGTTGATCAAAGTCAGGTTCAATCAGTTCAAGGCAATATTCTGTCTTTGTTGCAGGTCCATGTTGACACCAACATGCCTACGTGTTGGTCTTTTGCACCTGGATCTTCTGGCTGCCAATTTGTTGATCAGGCAATATATTACATCTATCCTTTTTTATTAGTGCTAGATGAAGGAAATTGTTTTTGCTGAGGTAGAGTGCCATACCTATCATCAGTTCCCAGAATACTTTAGCACAGATATATTTAATATATTCTACACCAACATATTAAGTAAAATTGGTGGAGTCGCCTTTAGTCGGTATTGGTCAAACAGCGAGGGAGTATATCCATTTTCATTAGTGCTTCACAAAGGAGATTGAAGAATCTAAATAGTACTCAATAACTTTAATATTTGAAAAAGAATTATATAAAAAACTTTTATGTTAAAAAAAAATAACAGGGGAACAAGAGAGGAAATTAATATAAATGTCAGTTACCAAGTGCCATTTACTCTATGCAGCCATATGTGTGCATATATATATATATATATATACAGAATATATATATATATATATATGTATATATATATATGTGTGTGTGTGTTTGCGTGGGTATATGAATATATTCATATATATATATATATACACACACAGAAAGAGAGATAGGCATATAAATATGCGTATATGTGTACAAATAACCATATAAATGTATGTATATATATATATATATATATATATATATATATATAAGAGAGTTTCATAATTTGCTTGAATCATTGTGTATGTATTGGTTAGGAGGTTGATTTAGAAGGCTATCACAATGCAGTGTGATAGTCTTCTAAATCAACCTCCTAACCAATATATATATATATATATATATATATACATATATATATATATACATATATATATACATGCATATATTTATGTATTCAATTTATATACAGATACTAATATGAATTAGCAGGAAATTGAAATTTACATTATGCATATATATATATATATATATATATATATATATCTTGTCCTAGTAGCATCTATCACTTTTTCTTTTTATGCACTTTTTTATGCACTTTTCTTTTTTGCTTTTTATCTTCTTTACACACACACACACACACACACACACACACACACATACATATATATGAGTGTGTGCGTGAGCGTGTGTATGTCTGCATGAGTATGTGTGTGTATGTTTACATGTGTGTGTGTGTATGTGTGCCACAGGGCTGTATAGTGGTGGGAAGAGATAACATTGAGGAGATGAAAGAATATCTCTACTTAGGATGGATGATGAATATGTGTCAAGACATTGGATGCAGAAATCTCATGGTGAATAAGACCAGTGTGGAAGGCATTTACCACGATAAAAAATGTGCTGAAGGCAAAGTCGGACAATACCCCACATGCCAAAATCTCTTCAATAGCACC
>CM042145.1:87459932-87526644 GCA_023376005.1 Doryteuthis pealeii
ATTGTCGCTAGTGAGTTACAACTAGCACTAACTTTTAGTGGTGAAACTTTAACTTTCCCAAAATAACTCAGGATAAGGTCTCCAGTTGTCCTTCTGATGCACTTACTTAATGATATGCTTTTTAATCTATCACTGTACCATCGCTAACCCGATCAGCACGATCACACACAGCACAACACATCAGCATATACATGCATCTACACATCACGACAGCACTAGCATAACAGGTCTCAAAGTATATATATTAATATATGAGTATGTGTGCAGTGGTCATGATATGTCGCCTTTAAATGACCCGTATGTGTAGTGTGAAAGTTCCAAATTGTGAGTGTTGCGGTGTCTGTTGGTCCTTGGTATGTGTGTTTAATAGATGTAGTTACGATAGCGTGTATAGTTCCAATCCCTGGTAAGAGGTCTCCAGATTTCGTATGATGTTAACTGCCCCTATTTAGTGGTGAATTCCAAATCTGTAGAAGGCATCTAGTGATCCTGGGTACTATGTTAAAACTGCTTTTAGTGGGTGTGTGAGAGTGTGCCAGTTAGTGAGTTGCGTGTATAGATGGTGGTTCAGGTGTGGTGCCAGCTATGCTAAGTTACTCTTTAATAGTTGGTGAGGATTAGAGAATCAATTCGAGTTGAGGAGAATGAGTCTATAAACAAGTAGTCTCTGAGCTTAGGGTGATGATGATGGATTGTAATAACTGTACTGTCTTAGGCGTATAGAACGATTGGGCTTGCCCAGAATCTTCATAGAGATAAGAGATCGTTAAGACCAGATGACTGGTCCTGAAGGCAATTTTCCCATGAGTTATGATGAGAAATGTATGATAGATAGCGTCTAAATAGGTCGAGCTAAGTACCACCACCATGTGCCAATACCCTCTGCGATATAGCACCATTGTTTCCTAGATTGTTTCTTTATAATCAGTGAATACACTGTATGATGTTCAAACTGCTTTTAGTGCGTAGAAGTCCAAATCTGTAGAGGGGAGCAATCTCATGTCGCTGAGTAGTGTATGCTTAACACTGCTTTTAGTGAGTGAAGTCCAAAATCTGGTAGAGGCGCTCTCTAGTGTCCTGTAGGTATGATTGTAATGCTTTTAGTGGTAATTCAAATCTGGTATGCAGAGTCGTCAGTGATCACGACTGGTGGGCGTCATAGATGAGTTAGAAACTGCTAGTGTATAAGGTGAACACATGTTATGTAGCTCTCATATATTAATAATCGGTTGCAAAATAGATAGGACAGTATAACTGCAGTGACCAGCGTATAAAATGTCTGAGGCTGACCATTATCTGACGTGATGTTAGGTGTAGTACAGTTCTCTGACAATCTCAGCTCAAGTGAGACTGCTCGGCACACTCCTCAGTCGTCTCAGCATGTTTAGAACTTCAGGCCTATGCTATATTAGAGCTGTAAAACTATCTTATTTAAATAGTAGTTACCGCATGACACTGAGACGCTCTCTCAAATCTCGTAGATGTGGAGCTCACAGTGTCTTCTGGTCATGACTGCTTAAACTGCATTCTTAGTGGAAGAGCAGTGGTAACACTCCGACTGACCACCCGCGGCGCGCAGCCACCCGGCGTGACAGCGCCCGGCTGAACAGTTACCACAGATTCTGGTAGAAGCTCAGCCACTCAACAAGCTGATGTTTAACTATCGAGTACTCCAGAGTGATAGCACTTTTGAGAACGTACCGCTTCTTATCACAGATTGTGGAACTTCACACATCAAATATCTGTAAGCGACGCGGTCTCACGATCGATACCTCCTAGGAGCCACTGAGAGCCGCTTTGAATCGATGACCAGATAATTCTGCTAATCTTATCTATCGAGCTGCAGTCAACAAGCAGTGCTGACTGTATACATGCAGGTACTCACCGCTAGGTATCAACCTTGTAGCCACCCTCACCGGATAGTGATTGGTGTAACTTCACACTCAGATCAAATATCAAGTGTTTAACGATCAGATTCCAAGGAACTCTGAGGACCGTACGATCTACGCGAGATTTGGAGACCTTCACCACGTGTCCTAGAGAGGAGACTATGATTGTGTAATAATAACATACCAGGACATCGTCATACCCTCAACTAACAGGATTGGTTGAGAGATCTTCACCAAACTAAAAGCAGATTAATCACTGCAGTATCCACAGGAGCACGTCGTACCACCCAGTGTCCCTCTGACCAGATTTGGAACGTTAAACTGAACCACTTTAAAAAAAGCAACGTTTGACACTCTATCTTCAGATGACCGTCAAGAGTACACTCCTAGGAAACCCTTCTTCTAAACCAGAGTTTGTACTTCACACACACTAAAGGCAAGGTGGTTTAAAGAGCATCTCAATGTGTACTTACCAGGGACACTGAGACCCTCAACCCAGATTTGCGAACTTTCACCCATGACTAGAAAGCAGTTAAACTGCTTTTAGTGGTGTATATATTCATCAAATCTTAGCGCAGGACACTGTAATACACGCGTCTCACTCCGGAACTTTCTACCCACTAAAGCGAGACAGTCTGCAACTTGATATATCTTTAGACACTGAAGACCCTTTGATCCAGATTATAAGAACATAACATCGCACTAATTATTAAAGCTTATTTGCCTGTAACATCAACCCAGGACACTGAGACCCTCAACCCAAGTTACTCATAATTGGTAGACATCTTCACCTACTAAAGAGCAGTAAAATCGATACCCAGGACCTGAGACCTCTACCAATTTGGAACTTCACCACTTAAAAGGGATCAAGTTTAACATCTATTACCTCAGGAGCTACTTGAACCCTCTACCAGATTTGGAACTCACCACTAAAAGCAGTGTTTTCAACCTAGTCATACCCAGACCACCTGAACCCTCTTACCAGATTTGGAACTTCAACCACTAAAAGCAGTTTAACATCGTACCTCAGGGACACTGAGACCTCTACCAGATTTGGAACTTCACCACTTTACGAAAGCGAGTGTACATTCATAAACCCAGGCACACTGAGACCCTCTACCAGATTTGAACTTCCTGTGACCATCAAATAAGCAGTTTGTTTAACATCATACGCGCACGATGTCACTGTTATGGAACGCTCGTCTACCAGATTGTATGGAACTTCGACCACTAAAAGCGAGAGCATTTAGCCACATTCATACCCAGGACACTGAGACCCTCTACTCAGAGAATCTGACGAACGTTCACCACCAATAGAGAGAGCAGTGTTAACATCCATACCCGAGGGGAACACTGTTAGCCTCTCTAACCAGATTTGGAACTTCACCACTAAATAGATGAATGTTGTAACATCATACCAGGACAGCTGAATTACCCTAGCTGTCGGTAACCAATTGGAACTTCAACCACTTAAAAGCAGCTAATATTACCCAGGACACCTGAGACCCTCTACCAGAATTTGGAAACTTCGACCTACCTAAAAGCAGCTTTAACACTTCGATACCCAAGGACACTGAGAAGTTCCCTCAACAGATTTGAACTCTTACCCACTAAAGCAGAGAGTTAACAATCATTACCCAGGACATCTTGAGACGCCTTCTGACCAAGATTGTCGAACTTCTTACCACTAAGAAAAGCATCGATTTGTTTAAAACTACATGACCACAGACACTGAGACCTCCTACCAGATTTGGAACTTGCTACCACTAAAAGACTAGTCTTAACTGATCATACCCAGGACATGAGACCGCTCAACCAGATGTGGAACCTTCACCACTAAAGCAGTTTAACGATTCATACCAGGAACACTGGAGTTATTCCTCTACCAGATTGGAACTTCACACTAAAAGCAAGTTCTAACATCATACCCAGACACTGGACCCCCTCTACCAGATTTGGAACTCACACTAAAAGCAGTTTAACATCATACCCAGGACACTTGAGACCCTCTACCAGATTTGGAACTCACCACTAAAAGCAGTTTAACATCATACCCAGGACACTGGACGACCCCTCTAACCACGATTGGAACTTCACCACTAAAAGCAGTTAACACAATACCCAGGACACCTGAGACCCCTCTACCAATTTGGAACGTCACACTAAAGCAGTTTAACATCATACCCCAGGACACTAAGACCCCTCTACCAGGATTGGGAACTTCACCACTAAAAGCCAGTTTAACATCATTACCCAGGGACACTGAGCCCTCTACCAATTGGAAACTTCACCACTAAACAGTTTAAATCAAACCCAGACACTGAACCCTCTACCAGATTTGGAACTTCACCACTAAAAGTAAGTTTAACATATACCAGGACACTGAGAGCCCTCTTACCAGATTTGGAACTTCACACTTAAGAAGCAGATAACATCATACCCAGGACACTGAGACCCTCTACCAGAGTTTGAACTTCAACCACTAAAAGCAGTTTAACATCATACCCAGACACTGAGACCCTCTACCAGATTTGAACTTCACCACTAAAAGCAGTTTAACATCATACCCAGGACACTGAGACCCTCTACCAGATTGAACTTCACCACAAAGCAGTTTTAACATCATACCCAAGACACTGAGACCCCTCTACCAGATTGCGAACTTCACCACTAAAAGCAGTAACATCATACCCAGACACTGAGACCCTCTACCAGATTTGAACTTCACCACTAAAGCCAGTTTAACATCATACCCAGGACACTGAGACCCTCACCAGATTTGAAACTTCACCACTAAAAGCAGTGAACATCATACCAGGACACTGAGGACCCTCTACCAGATTTGGAACTTCACCACTAAAAGCAGTTATACATCATACCCAGGACCTGAGACCCTCTACCAATTTGGAACTCACCACTAAAAGCAGTTTAACATGCATACCCAGGACCCACTGAGACCCTCTTACCAGATTTGAAGCTTCACACTAAAAGCAGTTTAAACAACCCAGGACACTGAGACCCTCTACCAGGATTTTTGAACTTCACCACAAAAGCAGTTAACATCATACCCAGGACACTGAGACCTCTACCAGATTAATTCTGGAACTTCACCACTAAAGCAAGAGTTTAACATCAACCCAGACACTGATGACCCCTCACCAGATTTGGAACTTCACCACTAAAAGCGTTAACATCATAACCCAGGACACTGAGACCCCTACCAATTTGGAACTTCACCCACTAAAAGCAGTTACATCGATACCCAGCACTGAGACCCTCTGACCAGATTTGGAACTTCACCACAAAAGCATCAGTTAACATCATACCAGCACTGAGACCCTCTAAACCAGATTTGGAACTTCACCACTAAAACAGTTTAACATCATTACCAGACCACTGAGACCCTCTACCAGATTTGAACTTCACCACTAAAAGCAGTTTAACATTCATACCCAGACACTGAGACCCCCTACCAGATTTGGAACTTCACCAACTAAAAGCAGTTGACATCGTACCCAGGACACTGAGACCCTCTACCAGATTTGGAACATTCACCACTAAAGAGCAGTTTAACATCATACCCCAGGACACTTGAGACCACCGTCTTACCAGATGTGAACTTCACACTAAAAGAGTTTAACAGCAATACCAGGACACCTGAGA
This sequence comes from Doryteuthis pealeii, assembly GCA_023376005.1. Classification (NCBI taxonomy): domain Eukaryota; kingdom Metazoa; phylum Mollusca; class Cephalopoda; order Myopsida; family Loliginidae; genus Doryteuthis; species Doryteuthis pealeii. The sequence continues at coordinate 87,465,485 of CM042145.1, forward strand.
CCCTCTACCAATTTGAAACTCACCACTAAAAGCAGTTTTTAACATCATACCCAGGACACTGGAAAGACCCTCTACCAGATTGCGAACTTCACCACTAAAAGCAGTTTAACCATCATACCCAGGACACTAAGACCCTCTACCAGATTGGGAACTTCACCACTAAAACAGTTTAACATCATACCCAGGACAGCTGAGACCCTCTACCGATTGGACACTTCACCACTAAAAAGCATTTAACATCATACCCAGGACACATGAGACCCTCTACCAATTTGGAACTTCCCACTAAAAGCATGTTAACATCATACCCAGGACACTGAGACCCTCTACCAGATTGAACTTCACCACTAAAAGCAGTTTAAAACATCATAGCCCAGGACACTGAGACCCTCTACCAGATTTGGAACTTCACCACTAAAAGCAGTTTAACATCATACCCAGGACACTGAGACCCTTACAGATTTGGAACTTCACCACTAAAGCAGTTTAACATCATACCCAGGACACTGAGACCCTCAACCAGATTGGAACTTCACCACTAAAAAGCAGTTTTTAACTCATACCCAGACACTGAGGACCCCTACCAGATTTGAACTTCACCACTAAAAGCATTTAAACATCATACCCAGGGACACTGAAAGACCCTCCAACCAGATTTGGAACTTCACCAACTAAAAGCAGTTTAACATCATACCCAGGACCACTGAGACCCTCTACCAGATTTGGAACTTCACCACTAAAAGCAGTTTAACATCATACCCCAGGACACTGAGACCCCTCTACCAGATTGGAAACTTCACCACTAAAACAGTTAACATCAGACCCAGGACCACTGAGACCCTCACCAGATTTCGAACTTCACACTAAAAGCAGTAACATCATACCCAGGACACTGAGACCCTCTACCAGATTTGGAACTTCACCCACTAAAAGCAGTTTAACATCATACCCAGGACACTGAGACCCTCTAACCAGATTGGAACTTCACCACTAAAAGCAGTTTAACATCATACCCAGACATGAGACCTCAACCAGATTTGAACTTCACCACTAAAAGGCAGTTTAACATCCGATACCCAGGGACACAGAGAACCCTCTACCAGATTTGAACTTCACCACTAAAAGCAGCTTTAACACTCATACCCAGACACTGAGACCCTCAACCGATTTCGAACTTCACCACTTAAAAGCAGTTTAAACATCGATACCCAGGACACTGAGACCCCCCTCTACCAGATTGGAACTTCACCACTAAAAGCAGTTTAACATCATACCCAGGACACTGAGACCTCTCTACCAGATTTGAACTTCACCACTAAAAGCAGTTTAACATCATACCCAGGACACTGAGACCCTCAACCAGATTGGAACTTCACCACTAAAAGCAGTTTAACATCGATACCAGGACCACTGAGACCTCTACCCCAGATTTGGAACTCCACACTAAAAGCAGTTTAACATCATACCCAGACACTGAGACCCTCTACCAGATTTGGGAACTTCACCACTAAAAGCAGTTTAACATCATACCCAGGACACTGAGACCCTCTACCAGATTGGAACTTCACCACTAAAAGCAGTTTAACATCATACCCAGGACACTGAGAGCCCCTACCAGATTTGGAACTTCACCACTAAAAGCAGATTTTCATACCCAGGACACTGAACCCTCCCAGAGGAACTTCACCACTAAAGCAGTCATACCCAGACACTGAGACCTCTACCAAGATTTGGAACTTCACCACTAAAAGCAGTTTAACATCATACCCAGGACACTGAGACCCTCTACCAGATTTGGAACTTCACCACTAAAAGCAGTTTAAAATCATACCCAGGACACTGAGACCCTCTACAGATTTCGGAACTTCACCACTAAAAGCAGTTTAACACATACCCAGGACACTGAGACCCTCTACCAGATTGGAACTTCACCACTAAAAGCAGTTTAACATCATACCCAGGACACTGAGACCCTCTACCAGATTTGGAACTTCACCACTAAAAGCAGTTTAACATCATACCCAGGACACTGAGACCCTCTACCAGATTTGGAACTTCACCACTAAAAGCAGTTAACATCATACCCAGGACACTGAGACCCTCTACCAGATTTGGAACTCACCACTAAAAGCAGTTTAACATCACTGAGACCCTCAACCAGATTTGGAACTTCACCACTAAAAGCAGTTAACATCATACCCAGGACACTGAGACCCTCTACCAGATTTGGAACTTCACCACTAAAAGCAGATCAAGAACTTCACCACTAAAAGCAGTTTAACATCATACCCAGGACACTAGACCCTCTACCAGATTTGAACTTCACCACTAAAAAGCAGTTTAAATCATACCCAGGACACTGAGACCCTCTACCAGATTTGAACTTCACCACTAAAAGCAGTTTAAACATACCCAGGACACTGAGACCCTCTACCAGATTTGGAACTTCACCACTAAAAGCAGTTTAACATCATACCCAGGACACTGAGACCCTCTACCAGATTTGGAACTTCACCACTAAAGCAGTTTAACTCATACCCCACTGAACCCTCTTTGGAACTTCACCACTAAAAGCAGCAAACTTCACCACTAAAAGCAGTTTAACATCATACCCAGGACACTGAGACCCTCTACCAGATTTGGAACTTCACCACTAAAAGCAGTTTAAACATCATACCCAGGACACTGAGACCCTCTACCAGATTTGGAACTTCACCACTAAAAGCAGTTTAACATCATACCCAGGACACTGAGACCCTCTACCAGATTTGGAACTTCACCACTAAAAGCAGTTTAACATCATACCCAGGACACTGAGACCCTTACCAGATTTGGAACTTCACCACTAAAAGCAGTTTAACATCATACCCAGGACACTGAGACCCTCTACCAGATTTGGAACTTCACCACTAAAAGCAGTTTAAACATCATACCAGGACACTGAGACCCTCAACCAGATTTGGAACTTCACCACTAAAAGCAGTTTTAACATCATACCCAGGACACTGAGACCCTCAACCAGATTTGGAACTTCACCACTAAAAGCAGTTTAACATCATACCCAGGACACTGAGACCCTCTACCAGATTTGGAACTTCACCACTAAAAGCAGTTTAACATCATACCCAGGACACTGAGACCCTCAACCAGATTTGGAACTTCACCACTAAAAGCAGTTTAACATCATACCCAGGACACTGAGACCCTCAACCAGATTTGGAACTTCACCACTAAAAGCAGTTAACATCATACCCAGGACACTGAGACCCTCTACCAGATTTGGAACTTCACCACTAAAAGCAGTTTAACATCATACCCAGGACACTGAGACCCTACCAGATTTGGAACTTCACCACTAAAAGCAGTTTAACATCATACCCAGGACACTGAGACCCTCTACCAGATTTGGAACTTCACCACTAAAAGTAGTTTAACATCATACCCAGGACACTGAGACCTCAGCCATCACATATATGATAAAAGAGGTTTGGGATTTGTCATAAGTTCAATAGAGTTGGGACAATTATGTAGGTACTAGGGCTTGGCGTGACCAGTCGATTGATTGGTAGAGGGCTCTCCGACCAAGCATCTAGCGAAAATAAGGGGCAGAGGTGAGTATTGTATATCATGGACTGTAAACCACCAGGGTTGCATCCCTAAGTTTCACGGATCGCCACTTTATGTCTTCAGGCCTACTTTATCGATATGAATTTACAGTCTGTCCGCTAATGAAAATAAATTCACAAAACTGTTATTCTCAAATCTGGTCAATTTCTTATAGCAGCTGTCTCAAATGGGCATCTAGAAGTAAGTGTCCCGAATCACCACCCACAGCCAACACTTGACCCCATTGTAGGGTGGGGGGATTTTTACCCCCCTGCAGAGGTGTGGTCAGTGTTTTCTTCTGCTTCAGTCGACAGGACCAAGAAGAAAAGAGCTATGCAACAACAGTGTACAAAAGACAGCAGTGGAAACATTTATATCTTATCATAATGGAGATTATGTGTTTGTTTCTCTGTAACCGAAACTATATCACTACTCATGTCACTATCCATTTAGTTATTATACATCACATTCTCCATGAATCATTTTTACTTAAGCCTCAATTATTAATAAAATTATTTTAATTATTAATCCTGATAGCCATATCTACGTACTAATAACATGCAATTGTATTTATATGTACAACGAATAGCGGGTTACAGTGTGAACGGCAAGCCTAATTTACATATTGATATTTGAAATTTGATTTTTAATAAATATGTGCTTGGTATTGTGGATTTCTAATTATTTGATTTTATCTTAATGAATATGAGCACAAATCTCGGAGATAAATCTTAAAAGAAATCAATTAACAAAAAGAAATAACTGTAATTTTATTATTTACTACCTAATTTAACTAAATAGTTAAATTAGAAAAGTTTAGCAAGGAAAGACGGGGGTGATGAAAGAGGAAGCTACTGCTGTTATATTTCTCGATTATACCCCCCACACTCTGTTTCAAATCATTTTATCTGCATTCTTATTTAATTTCTTTAGACTTTCTAATTTAATATGATATTTTATGACATTAATACTTGCACCCGGAGGGTGCATATATTTGCTAGTCTACATAATAGAAATCTTGTTCAGGTGTTCATAACAATTTGACCTTTGGGTAATTCCATGTCAAATCATCCAGGCCATGTCACCCATCCAACGACTTCAATTTTTAAACTTTGTATATTGTCAGATTTTTCAGGCAATATGATTGAAACAAGGGAAATGTATTGTTTCTATATTATTTCAAATAAATCCAACCACCAACATAATCCTGATCATTTCTATTGCACTCTGACAGTTATTTTGCTCCATATAGACCTTATTCAATGGCTGAACAGAAACACTTAAACATAAAAGTGAAAAATTTTAACGAATGTTGGAGCTACTCATTGAAAAAATTGTACAATTCCTGAGTGTAATGTGACATAAGCAGTGGCATAGTTTCAGTTACAGATAGACACTAAATCTCCATTATATTATTATATTATTATTATTATTATTATTATTATTATTATTATTATCAATCCTTTTGAGTTTTTCATATCAGCATTAGCTGATGGTATTTCACTGGAGTCTGAGTGACAACAAGTTTTTTGGGACCATTCCAAGTGCACCAACTACAATTGGTATCACTTTCACCCTCATATTCCACAGCTTTTTCAATTCTCTGGCAAGGTCCACGTATTTGTCCATCTTTTCATTTTCTTTCAGCTTCACCCTGTGATCTGGAACCGCAAAGTCCACCAGTTGGCAAGTTCTCTTTTTTTTTGTTAATCAAAACTAGGTCTGGCCTCCTGGCTGGGATAGGGTGATCAGTCTTTATCTCAAGGTCTCAGAGAATTTTATGCATTTCATTCTCAAGAACAGATTCTGGTTTATGCATATACCATTTTGTTGTATGGGTGAAATTAATTTTTTGCATAATTCCCAGTGGATCACCTTCCCAACCCAGTCATGCTTTGTATTATTATTATCATTATATTATTATTATTATTATTATTATTGATTATTTCTTTGTTATGCCTACTTGAGTTTCTCTTCTTTTTATTATCTTCTCACTTCAACCTTTAACAAAAAGAAAGAACAAAACATATACATTATTAATACAGGTCTGTAGCCGAGATAAATGGGGCAGTTTTTATTTTAGTTTCTTGTATTTCTTTCTTTGTTGTATTTTGTTAAGATAAAACCCTGTAAAAATATTACAAGTGGTAAAAAATTCAGGGAGGGTGAGGCCCCCATCAACTTCTCCCCCCACCCCAGCTGTTATGGCCTTGTCATACAATATGTGTACAAATATCAAATAACAACAATTCTGATTCTCTCTCTATACGTTTGCTGTTCTCTAAGCTACTTTTGTAGAACAGTTCCCTAATATAAAGATGAATAACAACATTAAAATTTCATCTTGTTCCATCTCATGATTTTTCGATAAGGCACCAAAGATGGCTGCTAAAGCCTTAGAAATGATCATTATTCATTAATTACCCTAGATGAGGTTTCTCAATCATTTTTAGTGTGCTCCATGAAACAGCAAAAAAATTTTTCACCATCCAAAGGTGTGATTTCTAAGATGGTGTCCAAGATGGCCGCCAGCCAAATCCTTAAAAATGCTCATTACTCGTTCATTAATTATCCTAAACAAGATCCATTGAATGGTAATTTAGAATTTCAAGTGTATTTGATAACATAATAAATGTCCGCTACAGTCTGACCACCGGAAAAGTTTAATTGCCAAGATGGAAATGAAGACATGTTTCCACTTTTTTTTTTATGGGTTAATTTTAATGCTTTCAAAAATGCAGTTAAACTCAATCATATACTAGATTCTTTAACCTTGGCTAGGCAACCAGTCTAGGAGAAGGAAAACTCCGATTTCAAACCTGTTAAACTTTGCTTAATAAATTGACCTTGTGTCACATCCAGGAAATGGACCCGTTGAGATGAGTTCAAATCCTGGACAAGGCTGTTTGCATTTCACACAGCACTAATACCCTTGGGTAGGTATACATCCAACTATTCTCCCTCTAGCTATGGATAAATAGTAAGTCAGACTGGGCTCTTTAACCTTGGCTAGGTAACCAGTCTAGGAGAAGGAAAACTCTGATTTCAAACCTGTTAAACTCTGCTTAATGAATTGACCTTGTGTCACATCCTGCTCGTGCGGAGGGGTCGGTAAATATATATACATATACCGAGAAATAACTTAGAAGTTTCCAAAAATTAGTAAATCATTGTAGGTTTGTTGGTTTTATGGCATGCCAACCCTTATTGGGTTATTTAATGCTGGAGTCAGTCTTTTTTGTGCAAGGAAATGGACTTGTCGACCTGAGTTCAAATCCTGGATGAGGCAATTTGCATTTTACGTAATACTAATACCATTAGCAAAAGCATAAATCCTACTATTCTCCCTCCAGCTATGGGTAAATAGTAAAGCTGGCTAGGTTCTTTAACCTTGGTTAGGCAACCAGTCTTGGAGAAGGAAAATGCTGAATTCAAACCTGTTAAACTCTGCTTAAGAAATTGATGTTGTGTCACATCCTTCTCGTGCAGAGGGGTTGGTAAATATCTATACATATACCAAGAAATAACTTATTAGAAGTTTCCAAAAATTAGTAATTCATTGTAGGTTTGTTGGTTTTATGGCATTCCAAACCTTGTTGGGTTATTTAATGCTGGAGTCAATCTTTTTTGTGCAAGGAAGCTTTGATATAATTGGTCATTGTCTTGTGCTGCTATTATAAGAGATTCTGTTTCTCTCTTGAGGTTTCTTTTTCTTAGCCATGTCCAGGTCTTCTTTTGTGCAATCTATCCATTTTGTTGCTTGAAGTATCTATATAGTTGTTTTTCTTTCCGATTCATGTTTCTCTTTGTCTTTATATTTCTGTTGCTGTTATTGGCTGTTGTAATTAGTCTTTCTTTGCTATTTCTAGTTTATTCTTTGAATCCTCAAATTGTTCTCAATGCTGGCAAGTCCTCTTTCTCCTTTTTTTTCTCAATATGTATAACAAACTTCAAAACATTAAACCTGCCATTGGAGAATGGAACTTAAAATACAACAAAAATAGAAGAGAACAGGTTGCGCTGATCCGCCATTACATAGGCCATATCTACATCACCGATCATCATTTACTAGAGGGCACAGAATCCCCAATATGCACTACATGCCAAGAGAGATTTACAGTGAAGCATATACTGCTAGAGAGTGTAGACTTTGATCTAGTGTGAACAAAATACTACCAAACAGGTAATTTTGGTACCATCCAATTTAATACCATTCGACTCATCGATGGGACCTAAATAGCTACTACCACTCCATGTTAGAGTGAACATGAGAGTAATAGCAATGTGTTATATACTCCTTTTCTATTGGGTATATAAATGGTTACAGGGAAGCCAGAGTCACCGAATACCTGTCCCAATGCCTAAGGGGGGCACAATATGAGACACCCCTGTATCTACGCTGTGGATGGCTCTATGATTATGAATCAATGTCAGTTGTCAGCATACGCCACAGGCTGCCTGATTAGGGCCTAACCTGAACTTAGTGGGAAGCCAGAGTCACCAAATATCCGTCCAAGTGCCTAAGATGGGTGCAATATGAGACACCCCTATATCTATGTTGTGGATGGTTCTATGATTATGAATCAATGTCAGTCATCAGCATATGCCACAGGCTGCCTGATTAGGGCCAAACCCAAACTTAATAAGGGTATTGTAAATGGAAAGTTAGCATTGACTGCTATAGAAGTGATTGACAAACAGTTCACCTTTCACTGACCTAGCCGCTGATTTCTCATAGGCTAAAGGCAAAGCGTGTGAAGGGAGTTAGAGTAGTTAGAATTTGGTGGTTAGTCAAAGGAGCCAAACATGATAGTTGTCTGTTCTCTAGCAAGCCATCTTCTCTCCATGTGGTTGAACCCCTTTGGGTTTCAGTTTTAATGAAGATATCTGATAAAAATAAACAAGACTTGTGTTCATTATTAAAAAAACAAAAGAGGATGAGCACCGACAACCAGAGCCAAGCAAAAAAAGAAGCCCATGTATATTATGAGTTATCTCCCTTGGACTGTTTCAGTTGAAGGAACTCTTTAGCAAAAGAGGAAGAAAGTTAGTTGACAACAGACTACATATATGACGATTGCCCCGAGTTCAAAGTGCCATTGGAGAATGGAACTTAATTGCATTTCACACACATCCCGGTCTCCCGCCTCAAAGACCGCTACCCGATGACTATCAAAATAACAACCCCAGCTCATCGTAATTCTTGTTTATTTATAGTAATTTGTCGTAATTCTTGTTTAGATATGAAGATGGATATATAGTTTTGAATAGACTGAGATAGTTAGATAGATAAACAAACAAAATAATATACATAGATATGAACAAATGGAGATTGATAGATTTTTTCGACAAGTAAATGTATTTCGGGGGGGGGGGTCGCTTCTTTTTTTGTTGTAATTCTTGTTTATTTATACTAAAAACAAGACATTAAACAAACATGAATAAAAAAAAATATTAGTATTTAAAGTAATATAGATAAATATGAACAAATTGAGATGGATAGTTTTGAATAGACTGAGCTGGGTCGTTATTTTAATAGTCACCGGGCAGCAACTCTTGAGGCAGAAGACCACTACGCACTTCCTCATAAATTACCAGATTTTACAACACTACAGTAATAATTCATAATCAACCCACAAATTATGTAAGAGGAAGAAAGTTACTTGATAAGTAACGAAAACTCACCATAAAGCGAGCGGACTGTAGAATGCTCCTCATTCCAATAGCAAAACTGACAAGAAGTTCAATTCCATGATTCTTTTGTTTTGTTTGTTTTTGATATGTTATGTATTTGGTTTTGGGATCATCAGGAGAGAATGTGCACCGTTTCGGGGCCTTCCTCTCAAAGGTTTTTTGCACACCGGTCCCCATGAATTATATAACAAATTTGCAGGAGAAATCCTATGCTCTGAAAACTTCCAGAAGTGGAGCCTCACCATAGGATGCAGGTTAATGTCATACCTAGGATACCCCTTTTTGGTGTGTCTTACCTTTCTGTTGGTGGAGGGAGCAGTCAGCATATTCTAGGCCCCCAACAGCAGGGCGAACTCTTGAAAAGACACCTATGCATCAAATAATAGAGGGTGGACTATAAAGCTGTCAAATATGAGACATAAAGCAATCAGATTAAATGTTCTTTCTTTTAATCCAACAATCCTCTTTCTTTCTTTATTATTTCCCCCCTTCTCTCTACCTTTATGCTTTTTATTACCTTAATCTCAACCCCCCCTCTCTCTCTCTCTATATATATATATATATATATATATATATATATATATATATATATATATATATATATATATGTATATATATATATATATAGGTATTTTGTTTTGGAGAAAGGAAAATAAAGTGCTGATTACAGGTATAAGAGCTATAATTATTTGTTATGATATACTATACAAATAAAAAGTATTTGTTACTATTGGTTTCAAAGTAGTGTATTAACCACTTATCATCAAGACAAAGCACCTTGAAATATATATATTTATAAGATGCCAGCAAAGGAAAATAAAGACATGCCACATTGGCACCGACACATGGGAGGCTTGTGCAGACGACCGTGCGACCTGGTGACTCCTTTAAACAAGGAACATAAAGGAGTGAAAAAGAGCAACTCCAGCAGACATCACTGTTTGCTTGCAGTGATTGCCATTCAAGTCACTCACACAGCTGCAGATTAAAGGAATAAAAATAAATAAAAAAGTGGACACTACGCCATCGTCTTTTGATGTAGTAGATGGAAGGATGCCAATCATATATATATATATATATATATATATATATATATAAATGTAAGGTAATCCAAATGACTGGTAAGTAAGGGATGATTGTATTTGGGATCATCGAAATCTCACTGTACAACCATATTATATGCTCTTGTAGGTGTAAACATAATACTCATACAAGGATTTTTATAAATCCCTAAAGAGAGCTCAATGTATAATAATCAATAAATTAAATTATATACAGAGAAATATTTAACTTTCAAAGTTATAGAACATTATAAGATTATAGAACATTATAACATTAAGATATTTATTTTTTTATTTTTTTAATTTTTTTAATTTTTTTTATTTTTATTTTTTAAAAATTTAATTTAATTTTTTTAATTTTTATTTTAACATTAAGATATTTTTAAAGATTTATTTTATTTATTTATTTTTTTATTTATTTTCTTTTATTTATTTATTTATTTTATTTATTTATTTATTTTATTTATTTATTTATTTTAAAGATATTATTTATTTTTTAATTTTTTTTATTCATTTATTTATTTTCTTTTATTCTTTCTTTTTTTGTTTATTTTAACATTAACATTATAGAACATTATAACATTAAGATTTTTATAAATCCCTAAAGAGAGCTCAAAGTATAACAATCAATGAATTAAATTATATACAGAGCAATATTTAACGTTCAGATAAAGCAAAACTTAACAAACTGTCATCTTGTTATATCTTTTATTTCAACCAGAAACTCCCCTAAAATTTTTGAGTTACTGGTTGAAATAAAAATATCACGAGATGACAATTTGTTAAGATTTTCTTTCTTTGAAAGTTATATGTATAAATATACATATATATGCATATATATATTTTTGGTAATGAGGATCATTCCATGCACAGTTTAACCGTAGTGATATAGGTAAACTGTAGTGAGAGCTCGATGTGCCCAGTGCCAGTAAATGGACAGAGGAATATAGAAATTATTCAAGGAAAAAAACTTTAAATTTGCTTCATCATGATAATTTATTTCAACTGCATCAATGCAGCAGCATCAGAGATGAGCAAAAACATGGTTTATATATATATATATATATATATATATATATATATATCTTTATACTTTCTTACTGTCTTTATATATATATATATATATGTATAAGTAAAGAAAATACAAAAGACTTAGAGATTTTGCATTATAGTCTATTTCAGGAGCTTAGACAAAGTGTCTAACTCTCCCGACTCATCAGATGCGAATGATGAATTCTTTATTACTTTAAAGATATTTGAAAACAGATTTTTTTTTTCACAGGACTATAAATTAAAAAAAAAAAAAAATCTGTTTTCAAATGTCTTTAAAGTAATAAAGAATTCATCATTCGCATCTGATGAGTCGGGAGAGTTAGACACTTTGTTTAAGCTCCCGGAAATAGACTATAATGCAAAATCTCTAAGTCTTTTGTTATTTCCTTACTTATAAATTTGCTCTGTGACTCTAACATTAAGAGCACACATTGAGCTCTCAAACTGCAAAAGGTTTTTTTTTAAAACTCTTGTGTCGTAAGGAAGATTTCTTCTCTGGACTTTTGGATTATATATATATATATATATATATATATATATATATATATATATATATATATATATATATATATATATTGTTTAAGCAGGTTTTGTTAAAGACCATGGAATATTTCTTCTTTGTAATTTTCAAGTGTAGACGTTCAAGTCTTCTTCTTGTTTTCCATATATCGGGATCAAAATGGTAGAGAAAATGTCCCATATTTTTTTACCCAAGCACTTTCAACCATTTCACTGGTCGTCTTCTGGGAGATCATTGGTTGTAGTGATTGTTTTTTTTCTGCATCTCACTTTCTTTTTTTCTTCTCTATCTTTTTCTCTCTTTTTTCTCTGTCTGTCTGTCTATCTGTCTGTCTGTCATTCTTCAATCTTTTCTGTCTTTCTCTATTTTTTTCTTTATCCTTTTTTTTCTCTTATTTTTTTTCACTCCCTTGCTGACAATAGATCATTCTGCCGATTTTTAGTACTATATTTGGTTTAAAAGAAAATTAAGTTTTCATAAATAATTGGTTGGAGAGCATTCATTTATGGTTGATACTGTATGTGATTTGAAATGCTACTTTTTGTTTTCAAGAGTAAAAAACAGTTCAACATTATATCTATTAATAATGGAGATTGGGTGCATTTCTGTCTGTAACCAAAATTATGTCACAGCTTACATCACAATATTCTCAAGTAAGTCTATTAATGAGTATTTAATTTATCATTAAAATCGTTAATACATAGAATAAGAACAACACTGTGTTATTGTTGTGATGTTAGTCCCAACAGTAAAAAGAAGTCAAGTCGAGATGGGGTAAAATAAGACAAGTGTATTTACAATTAATGGTACATGTACGACTAGCTTGTCGTTAACGGGAACAGTGCTCCTTTCCACTCGGTGTCTCACTATTTATAGTGAGAACCGGTGCATGTTCTCCACTGTAGGAACGGCCGGTACAACAGTTATATACACTCAAAATTTGAGTACACAATTTTAAAAATCGTTTTTTTTTTACTCTTGCCCTTTTTTTAGTAACAACAAGTTAACTAAAGAATTTACAAATAAATAAATACCTACGATTTTGTGTAAAATTCATGTGCAAAATATTCAAAATAATTATTTGATTAATAATCAATAGTTACACACAATATTTTATTTAAGGTGAACAGTTTCCATTTTAGATTGTTTCTTTTTAAATCCTTTAATAAATTTGATGATTTTGCTTAATTATGATACAAACCCGCTGAAATTGAATTTTTAATCCCCCCCCCTACCTCAGGCATTATCTTTCAAAAATTATTTTTTATACCACCCAGAGGGCGTTTTTTTTGTTGTTGTTGCTAGTAAAATGAATATCAAGCAAAGACCATTTAGATAATCTTTTGTTAGAAATTAATTACTTTTTAGGAAATAATAATATCTAAGTGTTTATATTGATAATAGGTGACAAAGACTTAAAACATTCACCTTGTGCTTATTGTAATTCAATTTTCTCACAGTAAAGAGAGCAAGTACTATATTATCGGTAATATATGGGGAAATGCATCCAGGTCTCCTGCCTCAGAAATTGCTACCCGGTGACTATTAAAATAACGTCCCCAGCTATGTTGTCTCGGCAGTGTTAGTTGAAAGAAAACAACCAACTTAGAGCATTAAATGTATTTTAGAGGGGGGAGGGGGCTTCTTTTTTTTTTGTCGTAATTCTTATTTATTTATTGTAATTTGTCGTAATTCTTGTTCATTTATAGAAATTTGTCGTAATTCTTGTTCATTTATAAAAATTTGTTGTAATTCTTGTTTATTTATTGTAATTTGTTGTAATTCTTGTTTAGATATGAAGATGGATATATAGTTTGGAATACACTGAGATAGATAGATAAACAAAAAAAATAATATAGATAGATATGAACAAATGGAGATGACATATTTTAATAGTCACCGGGTAGCAATTTCTGAGGCAGGAGATCGGGACGCACTTCCTCATAAATTACCATATTATCATTTAACCCTTGTACCTAGACTCCCAAAATTCACAAGAACTCTGAGCAGGAAACATATCCAGACTTTGTGCCAGGGTACAGCTATCTTTATTTCAGTTCATTCCATTGTTGATTGAAAGAAAAGCTGTGAATAGTCACTATATTAAGCCTTTTTTTTTAGTAAACTGACTTGCTTTTTCTGAGCTAAAAATATTAGACTTTGAGAATCTGTGTTACGCCTCAAAGATACATGGTTCAAAGTTAACTGCCCTGAAAAAAGTAAAGTTTTTAAATAAAATAACTGGTGCATTATATCTTTTATTCATTAATATATCAACTCTGAAGTTTTCATCAAATTCGGTTAATTCCCTGATTTTTGGTATTTTTTTTTATATCGGCGGGGTGACATACAATGTGGAATTTAGGTCTGTTAAATTCAATTTAACCATATATATATATATGTATACTTGGTTTGAGAATTGGTAGGCAAGAAACTGTCAGTAACCAAGTACTGTTGACTTTATGTCCACACTACCCTAACATATATATACATATACATATATATATATATATATATATATATATATATATATATATGAGGAAGAATGAATAAAGAAAAGAAAGAATAGAATGGATAATAAAAGATGAATTTAATCAATATCACTTACACATGTGTTTCGGCCAGTTTATCTGTGTGAAAATATTTCGCACACAGAGAAGATTCGACCTTCATCAGAGTGAAATTTTATTTTGAATGAAAAAATTAATTGGGGAACAATGGAGAAATTTGGAAATCCGTTGTTCCCCAATTAATTTTTTCATTCAAAATAAAATTTCACTCTGATGAAGGTCGAATCTTCTCTGTGTGCGAAATATTTTCACACAGATGAACTGACCGAAACACATGTGTAAGTGATATTAATTAAATTCTTCTTTTATTATCCATTCTATTCTTTCTTTTCTTTATTCATTCTTCCTCATATTGTCGGATTCATTTCCAATTTCTATTTTTACACATATATATATATATATATATTTCACTTTTCATATCTATCTATCTAATTTTTTTCCAATATATCTATAGATGTATTTATTTAAAAGTACATAATGGAATTGGTGACCCAAGTGTAATTCCTTGATGAGGCTGATTACATTTTACTTAGTGCTAATGCCCTTGGGAAAGGCATGAATCCATCTGTTCTCCCCTCAGCTATGGGTAAATAGTAGGGAAGGCCGGTGCTTGTGGTGGAAAAGATGGGTAAATACTTACATTGAATTTTTGAGAATTGTGTTAATTGCTTTTAAGAAGGGCCTCTTTGACAATGTTTGGAGTGGACTTTTCCTAAAGCCCTTGGAAAAGGAATAAATTCATCTGTTCTCCCCTCAGCCATGGGTAAATAGTAGGAAGGCCGGTGCTTGTGGTGGAAAAGATGGGTAAATACTTACATTGAATTTTGAGAATTGTGTTAATTGCTTTTAAGAAGGGCCTCTTTGACAATGTTTGGAGTGGACTTTTCCTAATGCCCTTGGAAAAGGAATAAATTCATCTGTTCTCCCCTCAGCCATGGGTAAATAGTAGGGAAGGCCGGTGCTTGTGGTGGAAAAGATGGGTAAATACTTACATTGAATTTTTGAGAATTGTGTTAATTGCTTTTAAGAAGGGCCTCTTTGACAATGTTTGGAGTGGACTTTTCCTTATCCTAATTGATTAAACGCAAACAAGTGTCATGTGTAATAAATTTTGATATTCAACTTTAGATATGACCGCCTACAACTTACCACTAAACCAGAGCCGTTGATATTTTCTAATTATAAAGCTACATATATTTCCTTTATTCTCATATGTAACAATTGGTAATTATTGAAACATATAAATTGGATTTATCAAAACTATTATTCATACCATATACTTTGTAAACATTTTTTTTTTAATGATATATAACACACATCACAGGATTTTAAACACATTACTAATATGGACTGTTTTGAAGCAAATCTATTTCAGGCAGTTCAATGTTTATTTTTTAATTTTTGTAAATGGCGTTTATTTGAGGAGAGATACGAACCTATTTTTTTGTAAAGGTTCTGTCTTTCTCAGGTACGCCCATAAAATTCTTGAATTCTTCAGGTTAGTTGGTGATTGGTCGGATTTTTTTTTTTTTTTTTTTTGGTACGAGGCTGATTTCCTGTTCCCTGAAAAGGGTTGCGAAATTGGCAGATAGGAGATTGACTTTGAGAGTAGCGGGTCGATTTTGTTGTCTCCATTGACGTGGAGTCAACGTAAAATTTTATGCACCAGGATAAGACGAAGATTGCTAAAACTAGAGAAAGTTTACCATAGTCTTTCCCGGAATTATTGGGTTTAATTCTCACAGAGTGAGATTGTTTTTCTTCTCCAGAGGAGAAGTTTAATTATTTTAAATTGTTTTGTTGCATATTTGGAATACCCAAATATTGCATTTGTCTCACAGAGTGAGTTAAGTATTCGAATTATATATTTTTATTGTAAGTCGACTTTTGAAACCGATAAGTTTTCTTCAGAGAAGAAAATAATATTTGTATTTCCTAGGGTCGGCTTGAAAATTTGACCTTTATTTAAGACAGTGTTAATAAAAAAGATGTTAATTATGATTAAATAATGACATTGATTATTTAATAACCTTTGAAAATATAACGTAAATAACTAAGGGAATTGTAGCATTGGTGGTGGTGTAGTTTCAGTTATAAACAAACAGACTCACAACTTGCAATCTCTATTATAATAAGATGTAAACATCATTGACAATAAACAACAAACGTTTCTGTGATTTCTAAATATTATGGTGACCTTAACTTTGGGATACTCTTGTACTTCAAGCATTATCAGATATGTAGAAAAATAGATATATATCCAAGCTTTAAAATGATGTAAAATTCATTAACAAAAACCATAAACGTTTCTGTGATTTCTAAATATTTTGGAGACCTTAACTTTGGGATTTTTTTTTAAATAGATCACTAATTAGGACTGAGCCTATTCTAGTAGTGACCACCCCAAACGCAGTTTAACAGGTTTGAATTCAGAGTTTTCCTTCTAGATTGGTTGCCTAACCAAGGTTAATGAGCCCAGTCTGCCCTACTATTTACCCATAGCTGGAGGGAGAATATTTGGATTCATACCTTTCCCAAGGGTATTAGCAATATGTGAACGGTAGCTTCATCCAGGATTTGAACTCGGGATGACGAGTTCATTTCCTCTGACTCTAACGATTATACCACAGCCTCCAATTAGACCGGATGCCACACCAATGTGAAAGTGTCTGGTCTGCTCTACTATTTCCTCATAGCTGGTGGGAGAATATTTAGATTCATACCTTTCCCAAGGGTATTAGCACTATGTGAACTATAGCTTCATCCAGGATTTGAACCTGGGTTCAACCATTATACCATGCACCTTCACACCCTCTGTTACCCTCATGAATTTTCTTTTTAAAAAAATTGAAATAGATCACTAAGTAGGCCTGAGTGTATTCTAGTAGTGACCAGGTTTGAATTCAGAATTTTTCTTCTCCTAGACTGGTTGCCTAACCAAAGTTAAATTGCACAGTCTGCCCTACTATTTACCCATAGCTGGTGGGAGAATATTTGGATTCATACCTTTCCCAACGGTATTAGTGCTATGTGAACTGTGTCTTCATGATATAACAAAAAAATAATCACAGTTGATTATAAGACCAAATTGTTAACCATTGATCTGTGCCAAGTGACCTAGTCACCTGTAGTAGTAGTAGTAGTAGTAGTAGTAGTAGTAGTAGTAATAAAGTCATCAATGATTAGCTTTCCCCATGAGAAAATAAGTTGTAGGTTAATGTAGGAGCAATCATTTCCACAGAATGAGTAACTTCCTGTCATTCAAAAAAAAAAAAAGGAAAAAAGAAACAAAACCAAAAACAAAGAGATATATGTGAATGCATTAAATAAAGAAAGATATAGACAAATTGTATGTGTGTGTGTGTGTATGTATATATATATATATATATATATATGTGTGTGTGTGTGTGTGTGTGTGTGTGTGTGTGTGTGTTGAATGCCAAAAAGAGAAACAAAAAGGAAATAAGAAAAAAGAAAGAATGAATTAAAGAGAGAAATGACAATATGTGTGTGAGTGTGTGTGAGTGTGTGTATGTGTTTCTGCATACGTGTGTGTGTGTGTGTGTGTGTGTGTGTATGTGTAAAAGTGTGTGTGTGTGCATGTGTAAATGCCAAAGTGAAGAAAAAGGAAAAAAAAAAGAGTGAAAGACAGACAGTAGTATGAATTAAAGAAAGGACAATATAACTGTGTGTGTATGTATTTATGTGTATGTATTTATGTGTGTGTGTGTGTGTGTGTGTGTGTGTGTGTGTGTGTAAAAGTAAAAACGAGAAATAAAGAAAGGAAAAAAAAGAAAGAATGAAACAGAGACATTAGTATGAATTAAAGAGAGAAATGACAATATAAGTAAGTGTCTGTGCGTGAGAGTGTTTGTATATGTGTATGTGTGTGTGTGTGTGTGTGTGTTGTGTGTGTCAATGCCAAAAAGAGAAAAAAAGAAAAGAAAGAAGAAAGAGTGAAAGAGAGAATTAAAATGAATTAAAGAAAGGATAATATAAATGTGTGTGTGTATATGTCTATGTGTATATGTGTGTGTGTGTGTGTAAATGCCAAAAAGAAAAAAAAGAAAAAAAAAAGAAAGCCCTCCTCCCCCCAAAAAAAATAAAAGAGGGAAACAAAGACATTAGTATGAATTAAAGAGAGAAAGGACAATATAAAAATGTGTGTGTGTGTGTGTGTGTGTGTGTGTGTGTGTGTGTGTGAATGCCAAAGAAAAGGAAAAAAAAGAAAGAGTGAAAGAGAGAATTGAATGAATTAAAATGAGAATGGACAATATACAAGGTGTGTCAAAAAAGTATCAAGATTGAAGCTGTATCTACCAATGAAGAATGAATGGAACATTTTTTTTCAGAATACAAGGTGTGTCAAAAATGTGCCAAGTTTAAATGAAAAATTAATGTTCCATTAATTTTTTTTTCAGAAAACAAGGTGTGTCAAAAAAGTACCAAGTTTAAAGTTGTATTTACTAAGATAGGAAAGAAGAATGAATAGAACATTAATTTTTTTCAGAATACAAGGTGTGTCAAAAAAGTACAAAAAAATCTCAATACTTTTTTGACACACCTTGTAAATAAATGTGTGTGTGTGTGTGTGTGTGTGTGTGTGTCAATCAATGCCAATAAGAAAGAGAGAATTAAAAAAAGAAAGAAAGAAAGAAAGAATCAAGGAGATATATAAGGCTACATTAAAGAGAGAATTAATGATATAAACAAGCATGTGTGTATGTGTCTGTATGAATGGCAAAGAGAAAGAAAGAAAGAAAGAAAGAATGTAAGAGATATATTAGAATGCATTAAAAAGAGAAATATATGTATATTTGTGTGTGTGTGTGTGTGTGTGTGTGTGTGTATACACCAAAAAGAAAGATTAAAGGAGATCTATTTGTATGGATTAATTAAAAGGAGAATGGACAATATACAAGATGTGTCAAAAAAGTATCGAGATTTTTTTGTACTTTTTGACACACCTTGTATTCTGGAGAAAAAATAATGTTCCATTCATTCTTCATTTCTATCTTGGTAAATACAGCTTTAAACTTGGTACTTTTTTGACACACCTTGTATTCTGAAAAAAATTAATGAATGGAACATTTTTTCTCAGAATACAAGGTGTGTCAAAAAGTACAAAAAAATTTTGATACTTTTTTGACACACCCTGTATGTGTCTGTGTGTTTGTATACCAAAAAGAGAGAAAGAAAGAAAGAAAGAAAGAAAGGAAGGAAGGAAGAGTGAAGCGTATCTATTAATAATGGAGATTCGCTTTCAGTTTTTGTCTGTAACAAAAACTGAGTCACTGCTTACGTCACATTACCCAACACATAATCCAACGTCATAACATAGAATAAATATACTCAAAATGTGAGCATGCAATGTTAGACAATCCTCATTGTTTCAATAAATAGATGCCCGGCGTTATATATTTATATATAGATTGTTTTATTCTAATATAATATTTAAAGTTATTGGAACTATTTCCATTTCAAATTGTCTTTCTTTCTTTCTTTTTTTTTAACTCCTTTAATAAATTTTACATACTTATGGTACACACTCTATGACATTGAATTTTCAGCTCCCATCCTCTCAGGCAATATCTTTCAAAAAATTATTTTTACATCGCCTGGAGGGTGTATTTTTATTTTGCTAGTATATATAAGAATGCATGGGAGAAATTCATAGATCGGTGGTTCAAACATGGGTCGTATGCCCCCACAGGAGGACAATTTGATTTTTTAAAGAGAGGTAGGGTAGCAATTAAGACGAACAAGGTCTGGGACCAAATTTTCAATTTTTATCTTATTGAAATATTCTTATAGAAATTTTCTCTCTTTTATTATTTTAGTCCAGATATTTACAATTGCCATATGTTTGGACATGTGGTATAGATAAAAAAAAAATATAGAAAAAGAAAAAAAAAGAAGCAAAGACTAAGTTATGTTAAAGAATATTAACAACATAAAAGAGAAAAGTTATATAAAAGCTAATGAGAAAGTGTAAATATATCTGTACATGAAACTAAATGATGTTTCTTTCACTGATCCAAAACAAGTGATGCAATCAAGTTAATATCCTCAGTAAACCACATCCAGTGGTGAGGCTATGGTTCTGAAGAAGTGAGGAGTAAATTTTGTTGCCATTATTCCCCAGATTTGAACTGAACTGGTGTGGTAGTACCAGTTAGGGTCAAATAAACCTGTTTGAAAATTATTCATATTAGATAGAAATATGTGAAACCATATATGTATTGCTATAATAGACTGTAGAGCAGAGGTTCCTATCATGGGGCAATTTGTTTTTTTGGGGTTTTTTTTGGGGGGAGGGGGGTATTTATAAAGAAATTTTCTCTCTTATTTTCTGTCTTTTGTTTATTTTATTTTTACTTTTCATAGATGGTTTGTTCTTTTGAAACTTGTTTTAACCAAGGTATTGGCATTTTAAGCTTTTTCAACTCAGAGTTCACTTTTTAAATTATAAGAATTATATATTATCACTTGGGGGTAACATCAGGATCTTAGAGATGATTAGGTGGGGCATGGCAAAAAAGGTTGGGAACCCCTGCTGTAGAGTAATAGACTAACCAAACTGATTTAAAATTTGCATTATATAAATTATATTAGGAGGTGTTCGTGGTGTAATGGTTATCACTGAGGAAATGGACATTGCAGCCAGAGTTCAAATCTAGGACAAGGCTGTTTGAATTTCACATAGCACTAATAAATACCCTTGGGAAAGGTATGTATCATAGTGTACTATACTCCAGGTCTATTCATTTTAAGCTTTTTCAACTCAGAGTTCACTTTTTAAACTATAAGAATTATATATTACCACTTGGGGTAACTTGTTTAAACCAAGGCCGGTTTAGCTTAATCAGTAGAGCGTCCGATCGGGAACCACAATGTTCTTGGTAAAAATACTGGCCCTCGCCAACTCAGTGTATGAGTAACACAGGGATCTGTGTAGTAAAGTAAGGAGCTGATGGTAGGTGTGGCGCGCCACCTCAGACGCTAAAAACAGTCTCCTTGGTCTAGCACTAGTGTAAAGGTGATAGACTCCTTCGCTGTCTTAGGTGACTTCAACGACTTTACTTTATTGGCACTAGCAAATATATGCACCCTCCGGGTGCAAGTACTTAAGTTTTAATGTAATAAAATATTGTATTAAGTTAGAAAGGCTAATGAAACTAAATAAGAATACAGATAAAAATATTTGAAACAGAGGGGGGTATAATCGAAAAATAGAACAACTGAAACTTATTCTTCCATCACACTCATCTTTCATTGTTATTTTTTCTAATTTAAGTATTTAGTTAAAAGAGGAAGTAAAGAATAAAATGACAGTTATTTTTTTTTGTTAATGGATTTCATTTAAGATTCATTGAAGAGATTTTTGCTTATATTTATTAAAATAAAACCAAACATTTAGAAATCAATAACACTGAGCACATATTTATTAAATTCGATTTTTTAATATCAATATGCAAATTAGCCTTCCTGTTCACGCTGTAAACCACTATTTTATTGTATATATAAATATAATTGCATGTTGTTAGTATGTAGATAAGGTTATATTTATTAATAATTGAGTTTAAAATAAAAATAAAATCATTGAGAATGTGATGTCAATAACTAAGGGAATTGTGACTTGAGTAGTAATATAGTTTCGGTTACAGACATAAAAACACACAATCTCCATTATAATAAGATATTAAGCTTCTTCAATTCAGAGTTCACTTTTTACATTATAAGAATTATATATTACCACTTGGGGGACATCAGGATTTTAGAGGTGATCAGGTGGGTCATCGCAAAAAATGGTTGGGAACCTCTGATATAGTGCATGTGTGAAGATAGGAATACTTAAAACCATATTATTGTGTGTAAATTATTTGTATTAGATAGGAATACTTAAAACCATATGATTTCTTGCCTATGCAATCTTCAGAATAAGTTCATCTGAAGATCACATGAGAAACTGTCAGTAACCAGTTGACTCCATGTCCACGCTACCTTAACTTAACCTAATATATGTATATATATATATATATATATATATATATATGGTGACCTTGACATGTATACCTATGTATGTATTTATCAGTTAGGTTCTCATTTGCTTGTAGGTGCCGATGACGGCCCAGCTGTTAAGACTCTGACTGATGACAAATAGGTTGGATTTCGATCCTAGCTGGAGGTAGCCTGTGAAGTCTATCCACACTGAGGAGATGTGATATGCCAAAACACAGTGTTGGTGGATGACTATATATATGAAGGAATGACTTACCGGTGAAAATATTGGGTTGGTCTCAATATTTGGTTGGTACAAGTTTTACCTGGATTAGTCAGTTTTATAACAAATATAAAGTGCTCAATGCATAAGTAGAGCGGATTTATTATATAGTGTGTACAGAAATAACCAACTCGAGTTTCACCATAAGGATCTTCAGGGTTAAATCCACTGAATTAACTCTTAATGTCCTATACCGCCTCATTCCGCCCGGCCAGAAGTCACATTTGTTTTCCTAATCCGCCTTAGTTTAAATGTAATATTAAACATATTTAGAAGTTTTTAATTCAAGGGAAATAACTCAGGTAACTTTAACTGAAAAGGCCATTTTAGCCTTTTTTTGATAATTCCTTATAGGAATGGGGCTATGGACTTAGAAAATTCTCAACAGGATGTTAAGAGTTAATCAAGATATTGATTAATTACAGCTAACTGCAAGAGTTCATATTGTAGTTATGACCGTTGAAGACACACACACACATATATATATATATATATATATATTTATTTAAGAATGGAAATGAGTAACCTACTCGAGTTTCATCGATAGATTCTTCAGGGTTACTTTTAAATTAATCGAGTTTACGATTAATCTTTGGTGTTATAAACATGCCCGTTGGAATGGGACTTAAATTCAGTAGAGGAACGCTTGTTTACATTTTCGTAGATCAGGAACGGTTTTTGATTATTGAATTAAAAGTTTGAATTAATTTATGGGAATTATTTTTTCAATTATTATTTAATAAAAGATATGTTATGGGTCGTATTAATAGTTAAAAGTTGAAAATTTAAAATTATTTAATAACTAGTTTAATTTGGTTTGAGAGTATTTAAAAAATACAGGTTGTGTATGTTACGATAATAAAATAAAAATAAAAATAAAAGTGGAAAAAAAATAAATAATAAAAATAAAAAATAAAAAATAATAAATAATAAAGTGAAAATAAAGGTGAAAAAATATGTTTGAATTACAAGGTGGGTGGAGGTAGCAAATTGCAGTCCCTCCCATCTTCCCCCTCGGCTTTAGATAATTGACTCAGTTTTGCACAAAATACTCATAAGCTCCTGATTAGTTTAATCCACTTCACCCATATTTGTACACATCAACACATTTTGAGCGTCAGAGTGTTAGCTACAATGTTAAAGCATATAACTCGAGGTGACAAGCCTAAGTATTCAAGCTCATTAACCTGAACACAACATTTCTGCCAACAGATGGGGCTCTTTAGCTTGGGATAGCAACGATCTTCTAATTGCAATAACAATGAAAGCAAAATTGAACCAATTGATAAAAAGATATTCTACCATTTTAATCCCCAAAATAAGTTCTTCAAAGTGCTGGGGATGCAAGGAAACTGTTAGCGCAGCTATTTGCAACACTGCTGTGTTTGTTGTGCATGTACCTGCACTTGCATTGTCCCTTCATGTGCCTTGCTGCCATGTTCATTCTTTGTTTGGCAGTTGTTTCTGATGGAGCTCCCGATTGACGCTACCACCAAGCATGAAGTTTGTGTGGATATTTTTTTTTATACATAACATTTTTTCCCTTCATATATATATTTACCAACCCATCTGCACGAGCAGGATGCAACACAAGGTCAATTTCTTAAAAGGAGTTTAACAAGTTTGAATTCAGAGTTTTCCATCTCCTAGAATGGTTACCTAGCCATGGTTAAAGAGCCTAGTCTGCCCTGCTATTTACTCATAGTTGAAGGGAGAATTGGATTTATACTTTTCCCAGGAGTATTAGTGCCATGTGAAATGCAAACAGCTTCATCCAGGAATTGAACTCGGATCGATGAGTCCATTTCCTACGACTCTAACCATTACACAACGCGACTCCATTTTTTCCTTCATATAGATATACTAGAAAGATTTTTAAAGAGATCTTTGTGTTGAAATAAATATTTAAAATGGCCAACATGACCAGATTTTAAGTTTTATCATTTCAAATTTGTGACAAAATGTAATGGAATAGTGAATAACAAACACTGACAATTACATTCAATTATCTGTTGATTTTAGGAGCTTCATCAGAATGAAATTTCAGCCCTCTCAGCTTAGAATACACCGACTGCACCTCTGCAGAGGGGTAATAAAAAAAAAGTAAAGTCGTCGGTGCGGCCTAAATTCGGTATCAGCCAATCAGCGAGGGAGTCTATCTCCTTTTCAATAGTGCTCGACCAAGGAGATTGTTTTGGCGTCTGAGGTGGAGCACCACACCTACAATCAGCTCCTAACTTTACCGCACAGATCCCTGTGCTACTCATACACTAAGTTGGTGAGGACCGGTATCGAACTAGGAACCTTGTGACTCCCCCAATGGGGCCACCTGTTGGCCGTGGGTGGCGACCCGTGATGCTTAAGGATAGAACCCTGGCTGAGCAGTCCATGACTTGCAATACTCCACTTTAGGCTTTTCTTGGGCTAGATGGGCGGTCGGAGAGGCCCCCTCCAATCAATCGGCTGGCCATGTCAAGCCCTAGCACCTATATGATTGCCCCAACCCTATTGCCCTTATGGCAACCCCTAGTCCTTCTTATCACATGGGTGCTAGAAGGCAGTGGCTGAGGGTCTACATGTCCTGGGAATGACATTAAACTCTATCTGATGGTGAGGTTCCAGTTCTGGAGGTTTGGGGAATGTAGAGCACCCCTTCATCACCATTGCTCCCTGGTCCACTCTGACCCGAAGTGGTAGTACCTGTTAGGGTCCCATCTATGGGTAAGATTGAAAAACATGAGATTATAAACAAAATTTTATTATCCATTAAGAATGAATTTATTTCACAACTTTGTCGGCATTAAATGACCCACCGAGGTTGATATGCCGTAAAACAAAACAAACCAAACAGAATGAACTTTATTCTTTTAGATATAGACAAGGAAAAGATAAAAGGAGGAGGCAGAGGTAGAAGACAGTGGAGGAGGGAGTAAGAGTTGTCTCAGAAGTAGGTAGTACATATGTTTGGGAGGGGTAAGGATAGAAGGATCAAAGGGTGTAGGGTAAATATTTCAAATTTACACACACACATACACACACACACACACACACACACACACATATACTGAGTTCTCTACCGATGTATGTATTTATCAGTTAATATGTTCACCTCTTACTGACAGCTATGGACGGCCGAGAGGAAAGAGGACGGACTGCAGAAAAGTCAGTCAGGTTTCGCTCTCGGTTAGAAGTAGCTGTTTAGTCTAGCCACACTGATGAAACATAAATGTCTAAACACAGTTTCTGTAGATGACTATATATTATAATATATATATATATATATATATATATATATATATATTGATTGATTATTTTTATTGATAATATAGTTTGCTATGTATATCTATATATATAAATAAAGCAAACTTTGCAACCAAACCTAAACCCACTATGTATATATATATATATATATATAAACGCACACATTTGACCATTTACACAATTTCTGTCATTTTTAAAGGAACTTTTCGTATTACCCGATGAATGCTTTCAGCAAGAAACCGTTGGTCGTAATACCGTTCCCGTAATTAAATAAATAAAAGCAAAAACTTTTATTTGTTTTGATTTCTCATTGAACTATATATATATATATATATATATATATATATATATGTATATAATTTAATATACCAGGCGTGTTGGTAAATCCTCGCGGTAAGAAAAAAAACAGCAAATAGTTTGATTGTAAAAATATACTACCAAACATTACGCGGGGAGAAAAAAAAGTTTTGGAAAAAAGAAAAGACCAAGATATCATACCAATCAAAAATAATCTATTGGTACAATATTTTGGCCAAAAAAAAAACATTTTATATGTATATATATATAAGATATATATATTCATACAAAACCACAAAAAAAAAAAGTAAAAAGTGATCAATACCTAAGTAGAGCAAATAATAAAGATAAATCTAATGAGTCAGATGAACCTACTAAAAGTTTTGCTTAATGCTCTTCAGGGCTAAGATCTTAGCCCTGAAGAGCATTAAGCGAAACTCATAGTAGGTTCATCTGACTCATTAGATTTATCTTTATATATATATATATATATATATATATATATATTATATATATATATATATGTGTGTGTGTATTTCTGTCATCTACAGACACCGTGTTTCGACGTATCACGTCTCTTCTGTGTTAGACATTTGTAAGCTACCTACAGCCGGGATAGAAACCTGATCGATTCATCATCAGTCGGGCTACTTAACCGCTCAGCTGTCGTCACCTACATAATTGGAATGGGATTTTAACAGTTTTAATACACACATCTGCATGTATGCAAAGGCTGCAATAGAGAGCTCCATCCATTTTATAGGAGAGCGTTGTGTTTATGCTTTAGTTGGCGGTCGTCAGCAAAATCCCCTTCAAAGTGTTCAACCTCCTGAGGGATGGGGAGCATAAATATAAATATAGAAATATATACATATGCATATACATATATATAATATATATATATATATATATATAAAGAGAGAGAGAGAGAGTGAGAGAGAGAATGAAGAGAGAGAGAGAGAGAGAGAGAGAGAGAATGAGAGAGAAGAGTGAAGAGAGAGAGAGAGGAAGCAATAGAATGAGAATGTGGGCTTAATTAATATCGTTAACTGAGTTTCCAAAAAGGCTGCACTAATCAAATTCATATCAATTAAATATTCATACCAAATTCGTTAATTACAGTTATGTCGCAATACACGCAACTTTATCACCTTTATGTAATAAGATCAAATCAAATCTTAGATATTCATTTATCATAAAATGCACATCTTGTTGAATTAGGAATTCCTTTAACTCTTTGCCTACTTCAAGCTGCTCTTGCTACAGTTCATGAGAAATCATAAATTGTGAACGGACCTGCATCTAGAAATATATAAATTAGGAATTCCTTTAACTCTTTGCCTACTTCAAGCTGCCCTTGCTACAATTCATGAGAAGTCATAAATTGTGAACAGACATAAATGGACTTGCAGCTAGAAATATATAAACATTTTTTCTGTGTAGCAAGTCTTCTTTCTTCCCTTTCTTTCTTTATCATAAAAATATAATGGTCCATTATTTAGCTGCAGTGACGGTCTTATTTTTAACCAGAAGGTGTTGCAAGATGATAATGATCGTATTTTGTGGGAACACCAGTATTATTATAGAAATTTGAAATTTGGATAGGAAAATGGCCGAGGATAATTAAATTGATAAGTTTAGAAAAAAACTTTTTAAAAAAATTTAATACGAAAATAGAATAAAACAAATTAAAATATCCAAAAATTCCACTTCTATCGGAAATCTGATAGTGAATTATCTCCCCCTGCCGCTAGAGGGAAAATCGCCAACAGGAGGTTGGCGCCAAATCCAAACCATGTCACTTATCCCGGAGCAGTTATCCTGGAGAGACGCGAAAATAAGCGCCTCCAGCCACCTCGCCCATAATTGTTTGATCTAAAAATCTGGGAGTTCTATGGAAAATCACCTGGTGGGCAGTTAATAAACTTTAACCCCTTAGAGGTGTGTGATTGCACGTCATGGCAGACATGTAAGAATAAGTTAGTTAAGCAGATTCAACCCAGATTTCAAGGAGTGTAGACATAGTTTGTCCACTCCTGGGTCAGTATCATCTCCACGGCGAAATCAATCATGGGCTAATAAATAAAAACTTGATCAAGTAAAACTAAGTCTTGTAGTTAATTCTATCTAAAGACAAAGTTAAGCCCATCCAGCACAACGAAGAACAGAAGATCAGCACTCAGCAGAAGCCGTTAATAGAAGACAACCGAATAACATGGTGGCCAACAAGATAGAACCACTAGATGACTGAGTCGCCACCCTCAGTCGCGACTCAGGTGGCCCTGTTGGGCAGGGAGGGGGCCCTTACCCCTCTACAGAGGTGCAGTCGGCATATTCTACAGCCAACAGGATGGTCAGTTTGAGAGAGATACATCTGTATGAATATATATATATATATAAAAAAAATAAATTAAATAAAACATAGGTATTCATCAAATGATCCATTTATTTCAGCCTGTTGTCCTCGTCAGATTTGATTGCAGTCAATGTACTAATGCATGATATTGCGAAAGAATTAATATCATTAGATTACATAGAAAAAGCATTACATTTTGTTACATTTCACAGAAATAACCAAAAAATTTAAATAGAAGTCAACCAGATAGAACCACTAAACGACCGAGGTAGAGTCAACAAGAAGAGAAGAAGTAAGAAGTGTAATCAAGTAAGATCTACCATCTCTCTCTCTCTCTCTCTCTCTCTCCCTCTCACACACACACACACTCTCTCTCTCTCTTTCTCTCTCTCTCTCTCTCTCTCTCTCTCTCTCCATTATATACCCAAGTCATGTTAGGGTATATAACACTCCCAGCAGCTCTCCCGCCACTGCGATCCTACCCTAAACCACTGGCAGTGGCTCTCAAATGTGTCACTTATTTATACTGAAAGATCACTACTGCCATCATCAACCCTGAAACTGGTACTTGATCCTTTTACAATAGGGGCCGGTTTAGCTCAGTCGGTAGAGTGTCTGCCTAGGAGCTACAAGGTTCCTAGTTTGATACCAGTCCAGCGAGTAGCACAGATTGGGTAATCTGATCTGTGCGGTAAAGCGGGGAGCTGACGGTAGGTGTGGCACTCCACCTCAGCAAAAACTATTTCCCTGGTCTAGTGCTAGTGAAAAAGGGATAGACTCCCTCGCTGTCCGGCTGATACTGACAATAGTGTTACATAATCTATGCGGTGGCATAAGATTATTGTCAATCCCCTGTAATTCTGAGGGGATGACCCTTTTCATACTTATGTAAGGTAGTATAGAGATATGGTGGCGATCAGTGCAGTTGATGGCCCTGAAAGTGAGTGACGGGGTCTGACCTCACTCTCACCTTGTCTTCCGGGGATAAATCGTGGGAACTGGAAGGCATAGAAGAACCTGTTCCGGTTTAAGAATAGTAAGGAGCTTTAGTTTAGTTTTGCAGTGGACGTCAGACAGAGCAGTCAGCCATGATGCTCTGTCTAACCTGTAACTCTGTAATACGCGTGCTATGTTATGTCTGGGTTGGGGATTTACCGAATAAAGTAACATTAAAAGAAAATCGAAGTCTTGTGTTTACTAAAAACTAACAATGACACAGGGCTTCTGATAAGGAGAAATCCCTAACAGAAACCAGACCCGAAGTCCCCAAGAAAGTCCAGACCTTAGAAGAGACCAGACCAAGTCAAGATGATAGAAATACCAAAGACGATCAGAATAGCAAAGCCGGCCAGAAGAATAGATGTCCAAGATATAGAAGCAAGTAAGAATGTATTTACCACGTACCCCACTTGTACGGGTCAGGCATAAAGTCCCTATTAACGTGGGACCACCCACAAGCCGAAGCTCATGGAGTGGCAGGTGAAAAATTGCGTCGATCCCGTCGGCATTCCCCCTCAAGGGGGGCGCCTCAGGCACTGGGCAATAAACCCAGCCCTGCCCCTTTAAATCGAGGGGGCAGGTGTTGCCTGGGGGGATGGCCCCCTGGGATCGACGCTATTATTATAACCTCACCGGTCCAGCGGCCGAAGCTCGCCGGACCCCCAGTCGAAACCGGGTGAAGGTAAGTATAGAAGCAAGTAAGAAGTAAAGAAGTAATGAAGGGTATACAACATTATATGCTGATTTGGTACTGTGAAAACCTCAGTACACAACAATAGGCCACACTGCCAACTTGTTACTTTTACAATAGGGAAACAGTTGAATGGAATATACTGGAACAGCCATTGGGGAAATTTAGTAGGCAAAGAGTTAAGTAATATCATATTAATTAAATGTCACCATTTTTTAATACTCATTTTTTTCTCTTTGTAACCAATAGATGGGGCCTTAATTGGACCTGGGAGTAATAGGAATGAAGGGGTACTCCACACTCCCCAGAGCTCCAGAACTGGAACCTCACTACAAGATGTAGTTTTACATCAAATCCAGGGTATTTAGACCCTTTTAATCTCGTTTTTTCTTTGTAACCCATAGATAGGGTCTTAATAGGTACTACCATTCTGGGTTAGAGAGGACATGGGAATAATGGGAATGAAGGGGTACTCCATACTCCCCAGAGCTCCAGAACTGGAACCTCACTATAAGATGCAGTTTTACATCAAATCCAGGGTACTTAGACCCTTTTAAACTCGTTTTTTTCTTTGTAACCCATAGATAGGGTCTTAATAGGTACTACCATTCTGGGTTAGGGAGGACCTGGGAGTAATGGGAATGAAGGGGTACTCCACACTCCCCAGAGCTCCAGAACTGGAACCTCACTACAAGATGTAGTTTTACATCAAATCCAGGGTACTTAGACCCTTTTAATCTCGTTTTTTTTCTTTGTAACCCATAGATAGGGTCTTAATAGGTACTACCATTCTGGGTTAGGGAGGACCTGGGAGTAATGGGAATGAAGGGGTACTCCACACTCCCCAGAGCTCCAGAACTGGAACCTCACTATAAGATGCAGTTTTACATCAAATCCAGGGTACTTAGACCCTTTGAAGTGCATATTTTGCTGCTATAAGAAGTTTACTGAACACAAGCACAAGAACATACAATTAGTTAGAAACAATTTACATCAAGCAATGCCAGTTCAAAGTTCAAAGTTCAAAGTTTAGGTTAGGTTAGGCTGCAGATAATATGCCTGCTGGAACTTATCTGTTGGTTGACATTCCTCATCACTCGTTCACATGCAGTCCAGTTCAAATTGTAGTAGGTGATTAGGTTATCTGTTGTATAGCCTCGTTGGGTATATACATGAGAGAGTAGATTCGGGTAGTAGAGAGAGAGAGAGAGAGAGACAGACAGACAGACAGTCAGACAGATACAGAGACTTACTTGTTTGTTACTTCTTCTTTTACTGCTTCGGCTGTGATCGTCATCTTGTCGTATTCTACTTCTTTGGCCAGTCATCTTGTCTTTTCTAACTTTTCAAACTTTTCTAGTAAGTATTTAATGGATAGAGACACCACACGTCTAGTCCATCTGTTATGGATGCTAGACCAAGAGAGAGAGAGAGAGGCAGAGGGCTTCCTGGGCTGAGTTTAAATACCTAGCTAGTAGTGTCACCTATTGGCAAAACCCTGGCGGCAAGAGAAGATAACTTTTTCGGACACAAGTCCATCCTAGCAGGGGCAGACAATCGCTACACCATTATTTTATATGTTTATGTTTTATGTGAGGGGTGTTAAATGTATGTATTTATACAACTCGCTTCACCACAGGCAGGATGTGACACACGGTCAATTTTCCCCAGTTGGTAGAGCATCCACTTGGGAGCCACAAGCTTCCAGGTTCAATACTGACCCTTTCCAACTCAATGCATGAGTAGCACAGTTTGAATCTGTGTGGTAAAGTGAGGAGCTGATGGTAGGTGTGGCTAATGCTGACAATAGGTCACTCTGCTGACTTTATCTGGTTTGACCCCACGATAAAAGCAGTGTGTTGTTCATCTTTTTTTTTGTGGGGTCAAACCAGCTGTATGGCCACTTACCTCCCATCACACAAACCATCCAAGTAAGACGAACAAGACATGCTGGAAACTGCTGGAGAAGTAAGAATGAACTTATAAGTGATGATTTCCTGTGGACACCTACACATGGACACACCAGTGTATACTGACCAGCAAAAACTTACATGGATCAGATTGTGCAGGTACTGGATCCTGTGTGGAGAACTTGTGTGGAGAACTTGCCAGGACTGATAGGGATGTGTGGTAAGAGAGAGTCATGGAAATCTGTGCTGTCAGCATAACTTCATGATGATGATGATGATGATAATAATGATGATGATGATGATGAATGTTTATTAAGCTTAGCTTAGATGTGGCACCAAGTGAGACTTAAACTCACGAGTAATGGTGTGTCAGTCTAGCTTACTGTCCATTTCACTGTGTGAGGCACCCATTTTAGTAATACTAGCAAATATATGCACCCTCCGGCAAGTATTGAAGTAATAAAATATCATTAAAATATTAATTGTAATAAAATATTATATTAAATTAGAAAGGCTAATGAAACTAAATAAGAATGCAGATAAAAAAGATTTGAAACAGAGGGGGGTATAATCGTAAAATAGAACAACTGAAACTCACTCTTCCATCACTCCTGTCTTTCATTGTTAAATTTTCCTAATTTAACTATCTAGTTAAAATAGGAAGTAAAGAATAAAATTACAGTTATTTCTTCTTGTTAATGGATTTCTTTTAAGATTTATCCCTGAGAGAATTGCTCATATTCATTAAGATAAAACCAAACAATTAGAAATCAATAATAAAGTAAAAAAGTAAAGTCGTCGGGGTGGCCTAAAGTCGGTATCAGCCAATCAGCGAGTCTATCCCCTTTTCAATAGTGCTATCCCCTTTTCAATAGTGCTAGACCAAGGAGATTGTTTTTGCGTCTGAGGTGTAGCACCACACCTACCATCAGCTCCTTACTTTACTGCACCTGTGCTACTCATACGCTGAGTTGGCGAGGGCAGGTATTGAACTAGGAACCTTGTGGTTTCTAGCCGAACACTCTACAGGCTGAGACTGCTATTTTGTCGTATATATAAATACAATTGTATGTTCTTAGTATGTAGATATGTCCAACATATCTAACTCCGGTTTTGACTGGGGTTCCAGTGGCTTCGGCCCTGGACCTTACAAACTAACATCATTGATCCCAGGGGGCCATCCCCCCAGGTAACACCTGCCCCCTTGATTTAAAGGGGCAGGGCTGGGTTTATTGCCCAGTGCCTGAGGCGCTCCACTTGAGGGGGAATGCCGACGGGATCAACACATTTTTTGCACCCACCACCATGCTTGTAGGTGGTCCCACATTAATAGGTCCTTGTGCTTAACTCGTACACATGGGATTACATGGTAAATATCTAGTATGTAAGTAAGTAAAGTCGACGGGGCAGCCTAAAGTCGGTATCAGCCAATCAGCGAGGGAGTCTATCCCCTTTTCAATAGTGCTAGACCAAGGAGATTGTTTTAGCATCTGAGGTGGAGCGTCACACCTACCATCAGCTCCTTACTTTACCGCACAGATCCCTGTGCTACTCATACGCTGAGTTGGTGAGGACCGGTATCGAACTAGGGACCTTGTGGTTTCTAGCCGAACGCTCTACCGACTGAGATGTAGATATGGTCAAAAGTATTAATAATCAAAAACAGTTTTATTAATAATTGAGGTTTAAATAAAAAATCAAATCATGGAGAATGTGATGTAAATGTAAGGTTCAAGGTTAATATATGAACATACAACTCTGACACATTTGTTGGACAAAACATTTTATATTGTAAACAGCACAGAAATAAGACAAGATCCAATAACAATAAAATACATGTACATAAACATACAAGTGTAGAGATAAAAGGACTGGAGAGTCCGTACATACAAAATCACTTACTAGTGATGGGGGGGGGGGGGCGAGGCCTCCAGGAGAGTAGCATAGCATTGGCGGCAGAAGCCCCCACGAGAAGGGTATGACAATGGTCTAACCCATGTGCTCATACAAGAAGATGTAGCTAAAAGAGGAAGAAGAGTTTGGACCTCGCACTTAAATACCAGAGGTGCCCTGGCGGCCGACATGGAAACCCAGTGGGAAGATAACTCTTCCAGGCAAAGGGAAGATAATCCCAACATAAATAACTAAGGGAATTGTGACTAGAGTAGTGATATAGTTTCGGTTACAGACAGAAAAACGCTCAATCTCCATTATAATAAGATATAGGTATTAGTAGTAAAGTTGGCCAAGTGGCCTATTGTCAGTTTCAGCTTGACATTGAGCGAGTCTATCCCCTTTACTGCATAGATAAGATCACACAAGCTGTGCTTCTCCCTCACTGAGTTGGTGAAGGACACTATCAAATCCAAAACCTTCTGATTCCTAGGTGGATGCTTTACTGACTGAGCTGACGATAGGTGTGGTGCTCCACCTCAGACGGAAAACAATCTCCCTAGTCTAGTGCTAGTAAAAAGGGGATACACACTTTCGCTGTCTGGCTGATACTGAAAATAAGCTTCTCTGCTGACTTTATTTCATTGGGTTTGACCACTCAAAAACAGCAGTTGTACAGCCACTTACCTCCTATCACACAAACCATCTAAGTAAGATGAACAAGACATGCCGGACACTGCTGGAGAAGTAAGAAAGACCTTCGTTGAAAAAGAAAAAAAGAACTTTTAAAAAAAATTATTTATTTTATTATAAATCTTTCCCATTTAGATTTGTAAAGATATTTGAATTTTAAAAAGCATATATATATATATATATATATATATATATATATATATATATGTATGTTGATAGCTAGCTCTCTCATAGATGAATGTCCATCTATCTATCTATCTATCTATCTATCTTGTTTATATTTAAGTCTTTCTTTCTTTCTTTCAATCTGTATGTATGTATGTACGTATGTATATATATATATATATATATATATATATATATATATATATATTTTACAGACGCTGCCACTGTCGATAACAACAGAGACAAAGAAAACGTTAAAACAGTAATAACATTTGACAAAGGGTATCTAACGAACGAACCCGGAAAATTTATGAGAAAAATAATTAAAAAATAAGTGAATCCAATACTCCATAATATCGAGTTCATTCATTTATACATTTTTAATGCTTCATAATAACGCCCAATTTTTAAAAAAAACATTTTTTTTAAATATATATATATATATATATATATATATAATGTATATATATATATATATATATATATATATATATATACGAACTCCTCCGCATGAGCAGGATGTGACACAAGTTAATTTCCTACGCAGAGTTTAACAGGTTTTTTGAATTCAGAGTTTTCCTTCTCTTAGACTGGTTATCTAGCCATGGTTAAAGTGCTCAGTCAGCTCTGCTATTTACACATAGATGGTGGAGAATTGGATTCATACCTTTCCCATGGGTATTAGCCCTATGTGAAATGCTTCGTCCAGGAATTGAATCGACTTCCCACGACTCTAACCATTACACCACACGCCTCCATGTATGTATGTATGTATGTATGTATGTATATTCATAGCTAGCTAACTCATAGATGAAGATTTATCTATCTATATGTTTATCTATCTATCTATCTTGTTTATATAAGTCATATATGAATTATTTATTTCTTTCTTGTATCCTTTCATTCATTTGTTCTTTCTTTCTTTCCTTCTGGCAGAAAAATTACATCTTCAAATCTGATTTTGAAAAATAATTTTTCAAGCTAAAACAATAATGTTTGGGATTACAATGGGGGGAAAAAAAAAATGTTTAAAATTTTTTAAATTCATTTTCATAAAATTGTTAATGAAGTCCAATTATAATTAGTGCTTTTAAAAAAAGATTTTTTTCTTCACATTTTTAATTATTCAGATGATAAAATTTAAAAAGAAATGAAAAAAAAATAAATAAATAAAAAAAAAAAAATGTATAAATCTAGAGCAGTGGTTCTCACCGGGGTCCATATGCCCCCCCCCCGGAAACATGTAACTTTTTTTTGGGGGGGGGGGGGTCCAGGAAAGCAAAAAGTATTTAATCTTAAAAATACAATAGGATTTTTTAAAAATCGAATCGCAAGGGGTGCGGCCCATTTTAGTAAAATATGGATAAAAAATTTCCCCAAAAAATCTTTGTAGAAGCCCAGAGTCGAACATTATTTATAAGTTTGTCCTTACTTCTCCAGCAGTGCCCAGCATGTCGTATCTATCTTACATGGATGGTTTATGAGATGAGAGGTAAGTGGCCGTACAGCTGTTGTTTTGTAGGGTGTTGATTCCAGGATTTGTTCAAGACAGCATGTAGCCTCATTGTGTAGTTCCCATCTACCTTTTTCTCCAAACATTGCATTAAACTCCAAGTGGTGCTGCCATACAATAGCACTAACACAGCTACAGCTTGGAAGAATTCTCACTTTATTTTTATAGAGAGATCAGATTTCCATATGATCGATAATCTATCATACTTTTTCGTATATGTACATTGACATAACTTTTTGTAGATGAGATAATGCTACCACTAAAATTCACACTATGTTTGTAAACCTCCTATTCTGCCCATTATAAAAAAAGTAAAAAGTAAAGTCGTCGGGGTGGCCTAGAGTCGGTACCAGCCAATCAGCGAGGGAGTCTATCCCCTTTTCACTAGTGCTAGATCAAGGAAATCGTTTTTTCGTCTGAGGTGGAGCGCCACACCTACCATCAGCTCCTTACTTTACTGCACAGATACCTGTGCTACTCATACGCTGAGTTGGCGAGGGCCGGTATTGAACTAGGAACCTTGTGGTTTCTAGCTGAATGCTCTACCAACTGATCTAACCCGGTCTATTATTGCAAGATTTTTTTATAAGAAGAATGCACTGAAAATGTTCTTAGAGAATAAATCTTCTTCCAGTTCAACTTGTAAAAAGAAGTAGAAAGTAAAAGTGGAGTGACCTATTGTCGGTATCAGCTGGACAGCGAGGGAGTCTGTCTCCTTTTCGCTAGCATTAGACCAGGAAGATTGATTTAGCTGAGGTGGGGTGTCATTTGTGGAGTCTGCAAATTCTGCCCATCGTAGCAAGATTTTTTATAAGAAGAATGCACCAAAAGATTTTTTTTAGAGAATAACTCTTCTTTCAGTGCAATTTGTAATAGAATGATAATTTTGTGGGGTCTGCGTCCATGCTGACATTTTTTTCTTAATCATACAGAAGCTTGTTTGCAATATAATGATAATTTTTTTGAATCTGCAAATTCTGCTTATCATAGCAAGATTTTTTTGTGAGAAGAATGCACCAAAAATTTTTTTAGAGAATAACTCATCTTTCAGTTCAATTTGTAATAGAATGATAATTTTGTGGGGTCTGTGTCCACGCTGATATTTTTTCTTAATCATACAGAACCTTGTTTTAATAGAGATAACAATGAAATACTAATTAGAATTCTTCATTCTCTCCTAAATAAAAGCATCAATATTATCGTGGGCTGCTGTTGCAAAGAGAACCTAAGGGGTACAAGGGTCATTGAGTTATTCTTTGAAATCAGAGAAAATACAAATAATAAATGAAATTTAAAAAAATTAAAAGATAAAAAGACAAACAAAGCCAAAGTTAACAATGTCCTTAGAAATAAAAACAAAAATAAATAAATGAATTGAAAAAAAAAAAAAAGAAATGAAAATTGTGATAATGTCCTTAAAAAGAAAAGAAAATAAAATAAAAAAAGATGAAAAAAAAAGTTTTAATGCTCTTAAAAATGTTTTTAAAAAAATCAAGTGTAAAATAAATAAACAAAATAAAAATAAATAAAATAAAAGAAGGAATATTTGAATAATGTCACGGATTAAAAAAAAATGATTATGAATTTGATAATAATGATGATGATGATGATGATGAAGATGATGACGATGATAACGACAATGATGATGATGATGGTGAGGATGAGAAGAAGAAGAAGAAGATATAATAATAATAATAATAATAATAAAAGAAGTAAAGAAAGAAAGAAAGAAGATGACTGAAGAAAGAAGAAAAGAAGAGGGAGATGAAGATGAAGAAGACGATGAAGAAGATAGCAAGAAATAAATGATTAAAGAAGTACATGGTGAAGAAGAAGAAGAAGAAGAAGAGAAGAAGAAGAAGAAGAAGAAGAAGAAGAA
Source organism: Doryteuthis pealeii (assembly GCA_023376005.1). NCBI lineage: Eukaryota > Metazoa > Mollusca > Cephalopoda > Myopsida > Loliginidae > Doryteuthis > Doryteuthis pealeii. Next base: position 87,503,930 of record CM042145.1, read on the forward strand.
GAAGAAGAAAAGAAGATAATTTAAAACTTTTTTCACACTTTTCATAAACTGGCAGAAAAAAAGAAAAAAAAAGGAAAAAAAAAAAAAAGAAGTTGAAAATACCAATTTTGGAAAAAGCTGTGATTATTTTTGAACGTTAAGGTACAGGTGTTTCACCGATACAATTTCTTTCTATTTTTTTATGAAAAAAAAGAAAGAAAACGAAAGAAGAAGAAAAAGAAAAAAGAACAGAAAAAAAAAAGATACCTTCAATCACCTTTATTCAATCTTAAACCAAACGCTGAAAATCTTCAATCGGAATATATTGATAGAGGCACAGAGGTGGGGGGAAGGGTCACATTGACCTGTGGTTGTATCAAGAGACAATTGTTGCAGCAGTGGCAGTGGCAGTTGCGGTTGCTGTTAAAAACTTCTGGTTATGATCACTTCAAGCTGTTTTTGTTCCAATCAATGTTATTGCACAATATGCAGCGATACTCTGTCTTATCGTGGAAAGCTATCTGGAGCCACTGGCCCTTGCATAATCGCCAAAAATTCAGCTTGCATAGATCCCAGTATTGCACTGTCTGACAATTTTAATATCAATCTTTTTTGTTTGTTTTTTTGGTGGGCGGGGTGGGGAGGAGGGTGCTATTGGTTGCAGAGGGTCACAATTGGCTCTTGCTGCATCAATCATTTATTTTTGTATAGAAATAAATTTAAAAAAAGAAAATTTTGCAAAAAATACTGTCCTTTTCGGTTCAGAAGAAAAATTGTATTTTTATAAAAAATTAGTTCAGGTGTATTTATTTATGGGAGATATTTCAATACTTTATTATATCAATTTTGATTGTATGATGTTCCATTGGAAATAATAACATTTTGGTATGTTTGGTATGGTAGGTTGGTTGGTTGGTTGGTTGGTTGGTTGGTTGGATTTTACAGCATGTCAACCCTTGGGTTATTTAATTCTGAAAAAATGACTTAGGGTGTACTTATTTATGGGACATATTTTAATATTTAACAATATGCTGTGATACTCTGTCTTATCACAGAATGCTATCAGGCCAAATCACCAAAATTCAGCTTGCATAGATCCCAGTATGGCACTGTCTGACAATTTTAATCTGTTTTGTTTTTTTGGTTTTTGGCTGGCGGCTGGGCGAATGTGTGGGGGATTGGTTGCAGAGGGTCACAATTGGTTCTTGCTGTACTAATCATTTATTTTTGTATAGAAATAAAAAAAAAACGAAAAAACAAATCTTTTGCAAAAAATACTGTCTTTTTCAGTTCAGAAGAAAATTACATTTACATAAAAATTAGTTCAGGTGTATTTAATGAGAGATATTTCAATACTTTATTATATCAATTTTGATTACATGATGTTCCATTGGAAATATAAAATCTTAGTATATATTGGTATGGTAGGTGGGTAGGCTGGTTGATTGGTTGTAGGTTGGTTGGTTGGTAGGGTTGATTGGTTGGATTTATGGGATTGTAAGAGGTTTTACTGCTTCAAAGGCTTAAAGGTAGTGTATATCTTGTTGCGTGTTCTTAGGTTTTTGCTTTTAACCCCATCTCATTTGATGGTTGTGTTGAAAAGGAAGGAATTCAAGGAGCGAAAAAGAAAGTGACAAAGACAGAAGGTGGTTTTATGACTTAGGCTTTATTCCCAGTCATAGTCGCCTGTGGCAAGGGAATATCTCCCTGGCCACTAGTGTGACTAGACACAGTTCAGGTCTAAACTTGAATGGCCAAGATATTCTCTTGAGGGTTGGAAGTCAGTCCTTTTTTTTTGCACATGCATGGAGGGTTTTTCCAGTGAAGGCTCACGGGAGTTTGTTGTTTTTTTATTTTTATTTTTAATCCCCACAGATTTTACGGCAAGTCAACCCTTGCTTTATTTCATGCCGAAAAAATTAGTTAGGGTGTACTTGGGACATATCTTGATATTTAACAATATGCTGTTATACTCTGTCTTATCATGGAAAGCTATCAGGAGCTACTGGCCTCTTGCATAATCACCAAAATTCAACTTGCATAGATCCCTATATATTGCACTATCTGACAATTTTAATATCAATCTGTTTTTTTGTTTTTTTGTTTTTTTATGGGCGGGCATGGCAGATTGGTTGCAGAGGGTCACAATTGGCTCTTGCTATACTAATCATTTATTTTTGTAGAGAAATTTAAGAAAAATAAATCATTTTCTAAAAATACTGTCCTTTTACTGCCCGGTTTAGCTCAGTTGGTAAAGCGTTCGTCTGGGAACCTCAAGGTTCGATACCGGCCCTCGCCAATTCAGTATATGAGTAGCACGGGGATCTGTGCGGTAAAGTGAGGATCTGCTAAAAAAAAATTTCCTTGGTCTAGCGCTATTGAAAGGGGGATAGACTCCCTCACTGTCTGGCTGATACTGACTTTAGGCCAATTTTACTTTTTACTGCCCCTTACTTTTCCAGTTGTGGCCAGTTTAACTCTGTCAGTAGAGCACCTGTCTAGGAATGACAAGGTTCCAAGTTCAATACTCATCCCTGGAATCTCAGCTTATGACTAGCACAGATTGGGGAATCTGATCTGTGCGGTAAAGTGGGGGCTGTCGGTAGGTGTGGCACTTCACTTCAGCAAAAACAATCTTCCTAGTCTAGCGCTAGTGAAAAAGGGGATAGAATCCCAGACAATATACCTTTTCTGTTTTAAGAAAATTACATTTTTATAAAAATTAGTTAGGCTGTATTTATTTATGGGAGATATCTTTTTACTTAATAATATCAATTTTGACCTTGACAAGCTTGAGAAGCTAGGGTGCCTATTGGAGACTGATCGCAAAACCTACATCAGTCAGGTCTGTGAGGATTCTGGATGCCGTGTGAAAGACCTGCCAGTAGCAATGACCGATAGGGATGGTTTGTGAGAAAGTGTCATGGGAATCCATATCGACAGTGCACCTGGTGATGATATGTTTGAATCATGAATAATTTATTCTAGACCTTCTCAGTATGAATTGGTTGATATTGTTTAGTTGTACGAGTTTCATGGCAACAATGTGAATTAAAAAATATGAATGAAAAATATGAATGAAAAATAATGACAACAAATTGTTGAATTTGGTGTCAAGATAATAAGAACCTTTCTGTCTAAAATTCCTGATGGGGGAAAATATGGAATTTGCCGGCAGAATATAAATTTGACTCTAATTATACATGTCATGAGTGAGCTAACCATTAAAAGTGCATTCGGATGTTTCCAAAAGGGAATTTAAAATACAAAACCAGAAAACAAAATATAGTACAAATTTGGGTTAAATCGAACTTAACGGATCTAAATTCAACCATTGTATGTCACCCCGCCGAAAGTAAACAAATACCAAAAATTAGGGAATTAACCGAATTTAATGAAATTTTCAGGGTTGAAATATATTAAAGAATAAAAGATATAATGCACCAGTTATTCTATTAAAAATTTTTACATTTTTTCAGGTTAGTTAATTTGAACTACGTATCTCTGAGACGTAACACTGATTCTCAGAGATACGTGGTTCAAAGTTACTGACCGGAAAAAATGTAAACATTTTTAAATAAATATTTGGTGCATTATATCTTTTATTCATTAATATATCAACATTGAAAATTTCATTAAATCGGTTTATTCTCTGATTTTTGGTATTTTTTTTTCTTTCGGCAGGGTGACATACGATGATGATGATTTAGGTCCGTAAAGTTCGATTTAACCCAAAATTTGCACACAGAACAGAGTTAAGAACTTTATGACAGTGAAACTGAATTTGACAACTGTGAAGGGGTCATGTGACACTTTCAAAAACTCATTTTCAAACTCTTTTTCACAAACTCACACACACACACACTCTCACACATGCGTAGAGACACTCTCATGCACACTCTCACACATACTCAATGCTCACACATTTATGCACGCATGCACAGACTTTCCCATACACTCACACACACACTCACACACTCATACACACACTCACACTCACACCTCTGGCATTTTGGCATTAAATAACCCATAAGAAATTGATATGCCATTAAACAAATAAATGAAACCAAACCAAACCAAACATAAATAGTTATGATTATAATAGAAATTTTACAATTTAATCAGATTTTGGTATTAGATAGCCCATAAGGAGTTGATATGCCATTAAACAACAAAGCTAAACCAAATATAAATAGTATGATTATAATAGAAATTTTACAATTTAATCAGATTTTGGTATTAGATAGCCCATAAGGAGTTGATATGCCATTAAACAAATAAATCAAACCAAACTAAACCAAATTGTGTGGAATAATTCATCAAAATATGGTTGGTTGGTGGTTGGATTTTATGACATGTCAACCCTTGTTCGGTTAATTTATACCGAAGATGTTTTGTTTTATTCATTCTTGATGGCTAATCAAATTTAAAAAAATTTAAACTCATTCTTTTTTTAAACAATTTTATAAACTCATTTATTTTTTCAATTTAACCTTTAGAATGGGTTATTTTATGCTGAAGACATTTTGTTTTATTTATTCTTGATGGGTATTAAAATTTTTTTTTTGACTCAATTCTTTTTAAAAACATTCTTTTTCTATTTAACCCATAGAATGCACCCTAATATTCTTATGCTTAGGTCTTAATGCATGCAATGTCCAGATGTAAAAAAAAAAATTTTTTAAATAAAAATATAAAACACCATAATATTTCATGCTATGATTTTATATATATATATATAATATATATATATTATATAATATGATTTAACATTTTTAGAAAAAAAAAAGATGTTATTAGTTTGCTGACAGAATCTGTTTCGACCTTTTAATAAGAGCGGTCATCATCAAGAGCAACATATGAATGAAAGAACGGAATAAATAACCGTTAGATAGGAGGTACAAACGAACGCTAGTGTTCGATGCTAGAATTTTTTAAAAAATGCGTATTCTGTGTTAAAAAATTGTGTTTGATTGTGCTGTGGACTTTTAACTTACTTTTTGTAGCTGGAATACATCATGAACATTTTTGATACTTTTTATACACTTTTTATATATTTTTACATCAAACTCTTTTGAGTTTTTAATATGGATTATAATGCTTCTGATTTTTAAAAATAAAATTTATTTTATTTTTAACACAGAATACGCATTAAAAAAAATTCCACCATCGAACACTAGCGTTCGTTTGTACCTCCTATCTAACGGTTATTTATTCCGTCTTTCATTCATATATTGCTCTTGATGAAGACCGCTCTATTAAAAGTCCGAAACAGATTCTGTCAGCAAACTAATAACATCTTTTGTTTTTTCTAAAAATGTTAAATTCATATTGTCGGATTAACTTCCATTTATTTCATATATATATATATATATATATATATAATATATATATATATATATATATCCAAAGATCAGGTGAAGAAATCTTCCTTATGACATAGTAGTTTTTTTTAAATGTTGTAGTTTGCAGAGCTTAATCTGTGCTCTTATTGTTAGAGCACAGATTGAGCTCTATGAGTCACAGAGCAAAATTATATCAGCAAAACATAACAGATTTAGAGTTTTAGCATTATAGACTATTTCAGGGAAACTAGAGAAATTGTCTAGTAGCTCCCATCTTCAGATGCCAAAAGATGACATCTTAAGATGGGAGCTACTAGACAATTTCTCTAGTTTCCCTGAAATAGTCTTTAATGCTAAAAAACTAAATCTTCTGTTATTTTTTCCTGATATATATATAATATTATATATATAGTCATCCACATACGGTCCTATTTTGAGGTATCACGTCTCTTCAATGTGGCTAGACTTTGTAGGCTGTGCCGATCCACGGACCGAAACTCAACCAATTTTTCATCAGTCAGAACTCTAACCACCAGAATTATAACACAAGCACAAGTAGAAGATGAATTATCAATGATAGATAACATACAATATGGTACAGACTCTCACGCAACCAGCCAACCAGCCCAACCAATCAACTCAGCCAATTCATTTTGGGTCCATATTCATTCATTGCAACCAAATTCGAGCAGAAAACCATTCTAGCTGTAAGTATTATGGAAGATGGAACAAGACATTTTTTTTTTCTGCCAAATGATTATTGGATAAAGAAGACAGGTTTTTCCGCACAATTCCTGCAGTGAATATTTCATTCAATAATATTGACGATATTGATCATGTTTTGTGCTTCCTGGCCAGTCCAAGGAAAAATATAATTTAATCAATCAATCACTAACCGCTGCTTGTCTTTATTCTGTTTTTGACAGTACCAGCACGGTAGTGATTGAAATTGATTAAATTATATTTTCTTGGACTGCGGAAGCACCAAAACATGATCAATATCGTCAATATTATTGAATGAAATATTCACTGGCCAGGAATTGTGGGAAAAACTGTCTTCTTTATCCAATATCATTTGCAGAAAAAAAAAATTCTTGTTCCATTCTTTCCATAATACTTACAAGCTCAGAATGGTATTTCGCTCGAATTTGTTGCAATGAATGAAATATGGACCCAAAATGATTGGCTGGTGATTGTTGGGCTGGTTGGCTGTTGGTTGAGAGTCTGTACATATGTATGTATCTATCATTGATAATTCTCTCTACTTGTGGCTTGTGTTAATAATCTGGTGGTTAGAGGTTCTGACTGATGAAAAATTGGTTGAGTTTCGGTCCTGGATCGGCACAGCCCTACAAAGTCTAGCCAACATGAAGAGACTGATACCTCAAAATAGGACCGTATGTGGATGACTATATATATATATATATATATATATATCAGGAAAAAATAACAGAAGATTTAAGTTTTTTAGCATTAAAAGACTATTTCAGGGAAACTAGAGAAATTGTCTAGTAGCTCCCATCTTAAGATGTCATCTTTTGGCATCTGAAGATGGGAGCCTACTAGACAATTCTCTAGTTTCCCTGAAATAGTCTATAATGGCTAAAACTCTAAATCTGTTATGTTTTGCTGATATAATTTTGGCTCTGTGACTCATAGAGCTCAAATCTGTGCTCTAAACAATAAGAGCACAGATTAAGCTCTGCAACTAACAACATTTAAAAAAAACTACTATGTCATAAGGAAGATTTCTTCACTGATCTTTGGTTATAATATATTATATATATAATACATATATATATATATAATTATATAGAAATAAATGGGAAAGTTAATCCGACAATATGAATTTAACATTTTTAGAAAAACTAAAGATGTTATTAGTTTGCTGACAGAATCTGTTTCGGACTTTTTAATAGAGCGGTCTTCATCAAGAGCAATATATGAATGAAAAGACGGAATAAATAACCGTTAGATAGGAGGTACAAAACGAACGCTAGTGTTCGATGGTGGAATTTTTTTAAATGCGTATTCTGTGTAAAAATAAAATAAATTTTATTTTTAAAAATCAAGAGCATTATAATCCATATTAAAAACCAAAGAGTTTGATGTAAAAATATATAAAAAGTGTATAAAAAGTATCAAAAATGTTCATGATGTTATTCCAGCTACAAAAGTAAGTTAAAAGTCCACAGCCAATCAAACACGATTTTTTAACACAGAATACGCATTTTTAAAAAATTCTAGCATCGAACACTAGCGTTCGTTTGTACCTCCTATCTAAACGGTTATTTATTCCGTCTTTCATTCATATGTTGCTCTTGATGATGACCGCTCTATTAAAAGGTCGAAACAGATTCCTGTCAGCAAACTAATAACATCTTTGTTTTTTCTAAAATGTTAAATTCATATATATATATTATATATAATATATATAATATATATATATATAAATCATAGATGAATTTTATGGTGTTAAATTTTATTTAAAAAATTTTTTTTTTTACATCGGACATTGCATGCAATTAAGACCTAAGCATAAGAAATTAGGGTGCATTCTAAATGGGTTAAATAGAAAAAGAATGTTTTAAAAAGAATTGAGTCAAAAAAAAAATTTTAATACCCATCAGAATAAATAAAACAAAATGTCTTCAGCAATAAAATAACCCATTCTAAAAGGTTAAATTGAAAAAATATGAGTTTATAAAATTGTTTAAAAAAAGAATGAGTTAAATTTTTTAATTTGATTAGCCATCAAAGAATGATAAAATAAAACATCTTCGGTATAAATTAACCGAACAAGGGGTTGACAATGTCATAAAATCCAACCCCAACCAACCATATTTTGATGAATTATTCACACAATTTGGTTTAGTTTGGTTTGATTTATTTGTTTAATGGCATATCAACTCCTTAGGCTATCTAAATACCAAAATCTGATTAAATTTGTAAAATTTTCTATTATAATCATACTATTTAATCTTGGTTTAGCTTTGTTGTTTTAATGGCAATATCAACTCCTTATGGGCTATCTAATACAAAATCTGATTAAATTTGTAAAATTTTCCTATATAATTCATAACTATATGTTTGGTTTTGGTTTGTTTCATTTATTTGTTTTAATGGCATATCATTTCTTATGGTTTTATTTAATGCCAAATGCCAGAGGTGTGAGTGTGAGTGTGTGTAGAGTGTGTGAGTGTGTGTGTGAAGTGTATGGGAAAGTCTGTGCATGCGTGCATAAATGTGTGAGCATTGAGTATGGTGTGAAGAGTGTGCATAGAGTGTCTCTACGCATGTGTGAGAGGTGTGTGTGTGTGAGTTTGTGAAAAAGAGTTTGAAAATGAGTTTTTGAAAGTGTCACAGACCCCTTCACAGTTGTCAAATTCAGTTTCACTGCATAAAGTTCTTAACTCTGTTCTGTGTGCAAATTTTGGGTTAAATCGAACTTTACGGACCTAAATCATCATCAAATCGTATGTCACCCTGCCGAAGAAAAAAAAAATACCAAAAATCAGAGAATAAACCGAATTTTAATGAAATTTTTCAATGTGATTATATTAATGAATAAAAGATATAATGCCACCAAATATTTTATTTAAAAAGTGTTTTACATTTTTTCGGTCAGTTAACTTTGAACCCACGTATCTCTGAGAATCAGTGTTACGTCTCAGAGATACGTAGTTCAAAATTAACTAACCTGAAAATGTAAAATTTTTTAAATAGAATAACTGGTGCATTATATCTTTTATTCTTTAATATATCAACCCTGAAAATTTCATTAATTCGGTTAATTCCCTAATTTTTGGTATTTGTTTACTTTCGGCGGGGTGACATACAATGGTTGAATTAGATCCGTTAAGTTCGATTTAACCCAAATTTTGTACTATATTTTGTTTTCTGGTTTTGTATTTTAAATTCCCTTGGAACATCCGAATGCACTTTTAAATGGTTAGCTCACTCATGAACATGTAAATTAGAGTCAAATATATTCTGCCGGCCAATTCCATATTTTCCCCCATCAGGAATTTTAGACAAGGAAAGGTTCTTATTATCTGACAACCAAAATCAACCAATTTGTTGTCATATTTTTCATTCATATTTTTTCATTCATAATTTTTTAATTCAACATTGTTGCCATGGAAACTCGTACAACTAAACAATATCAACCATTCATACTGAGAAGGTTCTAGAATAAATTATTCATGATTCAAACATATCAATCACCAGGTTGCACTGTCGATATGGATTCCCATGACACTTTTCTCACAAACCCATCCCTATCGGTCATTGCTACTGGCAGGTCTTTCACACGGCATCCCAGAATCCTCACAGACCTGACTGATGTAGGTTTTTTGCGATCAGGGTCTCCAATAGGCACCTAGCTTCTCAAGCTTGTCAAGGTCAAAATTGAATATTATTAAGTAAAAAGATATCTCCCATAAATAAATACACGCTAACTAATTTTTTTTATAAAAATGTAATTTTCTTTAAAACAGAAAAGGTATATTGTCTGGATTCTATCCCTTTCACTAGCGCTAAGACTAGGAAGACTTGTTTTTGCTGAAGTGAAGTGCCACACCTACCGACAGCCCCCACTTTACCGCACAGATCAGATTCCCCAATCTGTGCTAGTCATAAGCTGAGATTCCAGGGATGAGTATTGAACTTGGAACCTTGTCATTCCCTAGACAGGTGCTCTACTGACAGAGTTAACTGGCCACAACTGGAAAAGTAAGGGGCAGTAAAAAGTAAAATTTGGCCTAAAGTCAGTTATCAGCCAGACCAGTGAGGGAGTCTATCCCCCTTTCAATAGCGCTAGACCAAGGAAATTTTTTTTTTAGCAGATCCTCACTTTACCGCACAGATCCCCGTGCTACTCATATACTGAATTGGCGAGGGCCGGTATCGAACCTTGAGGTTCCCAGACGAACGCTTTACCAACTGAGCTAAACCGGCAGTAAAGGACAGTATTTTTAGAAAATGATTTATTTTCTTAAATTTCTCCTACAAAAAATAAATGATTAGTATAGCAAGAGCCAATTGTGACCCTCTGCAACCAATCTGCCATGCCCGCCAATAAAAAAACAAAAAACAAAAAAACAGATTGATATTAAAATTGTCAGATAGTGCAATATATAGGGATCTATGCAAGTTGAATTTTGGTGATTATGCAAGAGGCCAGTAGCTCCTGATAGCTTTCCATGATAAGACAGAGTATAACAGCATATTGTTAAATATCAAGATATGTCCCAAGTACACCCTAACTAATTTTTTTTCGGCATGAATAAAGCAAGGGTTGACTTGCCGTAAAATCTTGGGGATTAAAAATAAAAATAAAAAAACAACAAACTCCCGTGAGCCTTCACTGAAAAAACCCCCATGCATGTGCAAAAAAAGGACTGACTTCCAACCCTCAAGAGAATATCTTGGCCATTCAAGTTTAGACCTGAACTGTGTCTAGTCACACTAGTGGCCAGGGAGATATTCCCTTGCCACAGGCGACTATGACTGGGAATAAAGCCTAAGTCATAAAACCACCTTCTGTCTTTGTCACTTTCTTTTTCGCTCCTTGAATTCCTTCCTTTTCAACACAACCATCAAATGAGATGGGGTTAAAAGCAAAAACCCTAAGAACACGCAACAAGAATATACAGCTACCTTTAAGCCTTTGAAGCAGTAAAACCTCTTACAATCCCATAAATCCAACCAATCAACCTACCAACCAACCAACCTACCAACCAATCAACCAGCCTACCAACCTACCATACCAAATATACTAAGATTTTATTATTTCCAATGGAACATCATGTAATCAAAATTGATATAATAAAGTATTGAAATATCTCTCATAAATACACCTGAACTAATTTTTTATGTAAATGTAATTTTCTTCTGAACTGAAAAAGACAGTATTTTTTGCAAAAGATTTGTTTTTTCGTTTTTTTTTTATTTCTATACAAAAATAAATGATTAGTACAGCAAGAACCAATTGTGACCCTCTGCAACCAATCCCCCACACATTCGCCCAGCCGCCAGCCAAAAACCAAAAAACAAAACAGATTAAAATTGTCAGACAGTGCCATACTGGGATCTATGCAAGCTGAATTTTGGTGATTTGGCCTGATAGCATTCTGTGATAAGACAGAGTATCACAGCATATTGTTAAATATTAAATATTGTCCCATAAATAAGTACACCTAAGTCTTTTTTCAGAATTAAATAACCAAGGGTTGACATGCTGTAAAATCCAACCAACCAACCAACCAACCAACCAACCAACCTACCATACCAAACATACCAAAATGTTATTTTTCCAATGGAACATCATACAATCAAAAGATATAATAAAGTATTGAAATATCTCCCATAAATAAATACACCTGAACTAATTTTTTATAAAAATACAATTTTCTTCTGAACCGAAAAGGACAGTATTTTTTGCAAAATATTTCTTTTTTTTAAATTTATTTCTATACAAAAAATAAATGATTGATGCAGCAAGAGCCAATTGTGACCCTCTGCAACCAATAGCACCCCTCCTCCCCACCCCGCCCACCAAAAAACAAAAACAAAAACAGATTGATATTAAAATTGTCAGACAGTGCAATACTGGGATCTATGCAAGCTGAATTTTTGGCGATTATGCAAGAGGCCAGTGGTCCAGATAGCTTTCCACGATAAGACAGAGTATCGCTGCATATTGTGCAATAACATTGATTGGAACAAAAACAGCTTGAAGTGATCATAACCAGAAGTTTTTAACAGCAACCGCAACTGCCACTGCCACTGCTGCAACAATTGTCTCTTGATACAACCACAGGTCAATGTGACCCTTCCCCCACCTCTGTGCCTCTATCAAATATATTCCGATTGAAAGATTTTCAGCGTTTGGTTTAAGATTGAATAAAGGTGATTGAAGGTATCTTTTTTTTTCTGTTTCTTTTTCTTTTTCTTCTTCTTTCGTTTTCTTTTCTTTTTTTTCATAAAAAAAATAGAAAGAAATTGTATCGGTGAAACACCTGTACCTTAACGTTCAAAAATAATTCACCAGCTTTTTCCAAAATTGGTATTTCAACTTCTTTTTTTTTTTTCCTTTTTTTCTTTTTATTTCTGCCAGTTTATGAAAAGTGTGAAAAAGTTTTAAATTATCCTTTCTTCTTCCTCTTCTTCTTCTTCTTCTTCTTTCTCTTCTTCTTCTCTCTTCTTCTTCTTCTTCACCCATGTACTTCTTTAATCATTTATTCTTGCTATCTTCTTCATCGTCTTCCTTCATCTTCATCCCCCTCCTTCTTTTTTCTTCTTTCTTCAGTCATCTTCTTTCTTTCTTTCTTTACTTCTTTTATATTATTATTATTATTATTATATCTTCTTCTTCTTCTTCTCATCCTCACCATCATCATCATCATTGTCGTTATCATCGTCATCATCTTCATCATCATCATCATCATCATTATTATCAAATTCATAATCATTTTTTTTTAATCCGTGACATTATTCAAATATTCCTTCTTTTATTTTATTTATTTTTATTTTGTTTATTTATTTTACACTTGATTTTTTTTAAAAACATTTTTAAGAGCATTAAACTTTTTTTTCATCTTTTTTTTTTTATTTTATTTCTTTTTCTTTTTAAGGACATTATCACAATTTTCATTTCTTTCTTTTTTTTTTTCAATTCATATTTATTTTTGTTTTTTATTTCTAAGGACATTTGTTAACTTTGGCTTTGTTTGTCTTTTTATCTTTTATTTTTTTAAATTTCATTTATTATTTGTATTTCTCTGATTCAAAGAATAACCTCAATGACCCTTGTACCCTTAGGTTCTCTTTGCAACAGCACCCACGATAATATTGATGCTTTTATTTAGGAGAGAATGAAGAATTCTAATTAGTAATTTCATTGTTATCTCTATTAAAACAAGGTTTGTATGATTAGAAAAATATCAGCGTGGACACAGACCCCACAAAATTATCATTCTATTACAAATTGAACTGAAAGATGAGTTATTCTCTAAAAAATTTTTGGTGCATTCTTCTCACAAAAAATCTTGCTATGATAAGCAGAATTTGCAGATTCAAAAAATTATCATTATATTGCAAACAAGCTTCTGTATGATTAAGAAAAAATGTCAGCATGGACGCAGACCCCACAAATTATCATTCTATTACAAATTGCACTGAAAGAAGAGTTATTCTCTAAAAAAAATCTTTGGTGCATTCTTCTTATAAAAAAATCTTGCTACGATGGGCAGAATTTGCAGACTCCACAAATGACACCCCACCTCAGCTAAATCAATCTTCCTGGTCTAATGCTAGCGAAAAGGAGACAGACTCCCTCGCTGTCCAGCTGATACCGACAATAGGTCACTCCACTTTTACTTTCTACTTCTTTTTACAAGTTGAACTGAAGAAGATTTATTCTCTAAGAACATTTTCAGTGCATTCTTCTTATAAAAAAAATCTTGCAATAATAGACCGGGTTAGAATCAGTTGGTAGAGCATTCAGCTAGAACCACAAGGTTCCTAGTTCAATAACCGGCCCTCGCCAACTCAGCGTATGAGTAGCACAGGTATCTGTGCAGTAAAGTAAGGAGCTGATGGTAGTGTTGGCGCGCTCCCTCAGACGAAAAACGATTTTCCTTGATCTAGCACTAGTGAAAAGGGGATAGACTCCCTCGCTGATTGGCTGGTACCGACTCTAGGCCACCCCGACGACTTTACTTTTTACTTTTTTTATAATGGGCAGAAATAGGAGGTTTACAAACATAGTGTGAATTTTGTGGTAGCATTATCTCATCTACAAAAGTTATGTCAATGTACATATACGAAAAAGTATGATAGATTATCGATCATATGGAAATCTGATCTCTCTATAAAAATAAAGTGAGAATTCTTCCAAGCTGTAGCTGTGTTAGTGCTATTGTATGGCAGCACCACTTGGAGTTTAATGCAATGTTTGGAGAAAAAGGTAGATGGGAACTACACAATGAGGCTACATGCTGTCTTGAACAAATCCTGGAATCAACACCCTACAAAACAACAGCTGTCGGCACTTACCTCTCATCTCATAAACCATCCATGTAAGATAGATACGACATGCTGGGCACTGCTGGAGAAGTAAGGACAAACTTATAAATAATGTTCGACTCTGGGCTTCTACAAAGATTTTTTGGGGAAATTTTTTATCCATATTTTACTAAAATGGCGCCGCACCCCTTGCGATTCGATTTTTAAAAAAATCCTATTGTATTTTTAAGATTAAATACTTTTTGCTTTCCTGGACCCCCCCCCCAAAAAAAAGTTACATGTTTCCGGGGGGGGGGCATATGGACCCCGGTTGAGAACCACTGCTCTAGATTTATACATTTTTTTTTTTTATTTTATTTATTTTTTTTTCATTTCTTTTTTAAATTTTATCATCTGAATAATTAAAAATGTGAAGAAAAAAATCTTTTTTTAAAAGCACTAAATTATAATTGGACTTCATTAACAATTTTATGAAAATGAATTTAAAAAATTTTAAACATTTTTTTTTTCCCCCCATTGTAATCCCAAACATTATTGTTTTAGCTTGAAAAAATTATTTTTTCAAAATCAGATTTTGAAGATGTAATTTTTCTGCCAGAAGGAAAGAAAGAAAGAACAAATGAATGAAAGGATACAAGAAAGAAATAAATAATTCATATATGACTTATATAAACAAGATAGATAGATAGATAAACATATAGATAGATAAATCTTCATCTATGAGTTAGCTAGCTATGAATATACATACATACATACATACATACATACATGGAGGCGTGTGGTGTAATGGTTAGAGTCGTGGGAAGTCGATTCAATTCCTGGACGAAGCATTTCACATAGGGCTAATACCCATGGGAAAGGTATGAATCCAATTCTCCCACCATCTATGTGTAAATAGCAGAGCTGACTGAGCACTTTAACCATGGCTAGATAACCAGTCTAAGAGAAGGAAAACTCTGAATTCAAAAACCTGTTAAACTCTGCGTAGGAAATTAACCTTGTGTCACATCCTGCTCATGCGGAGGAGTTCGTAATATAAATATATATATATATATATATATAATATATAATATATATATATATATATAATATATATTATATATTTAAAAAAAATGTTTTTTTAAAATTGGGCGTTATTATGAAGCATTAAAAATGTATAAATGAATGAACTCGATATTATGGAGTATTGGATTCACTTATTTTTTAATTATTTTTTCTCATAAATTTTCCGGGTTCGTTAGATACCCTTTGTCAAATGTTATTACTGTTTAAACGTTTTCTTTGTCTCTGTTGTTATCCGACAGTGGCAGCGTCTGTAAAATATTATATATATATATATATATATATATATATATATATACATACGTACATACATACATACAGATTGAAAGAAAGAAAGAAAGACTTAAAATAAACAAGATAGATAGATAGATAGATAGATAGATGGACATTCATCTATGAGAGAGCTAGCTATCATACAATATATATAAATATATATATATATATATATTATATATATATGCTTTTTAAAATTCAAATATCTTTACAAATCTAAATGGGAAAGATTTTATAATAAAATAAATAATTTTTTTTAAAAAGTTCTTTTTTTCTTTTTCAACGAAGGTCTTTCTTACTTCTCCAGCAGTGTCCGGCATGGTCTTGTTCATCTACTTAGATGGTTTGTGTGATAGGAGGTAAAGTGGCTGTACAACTGCTGTTTTTGAGTGGTCAAACCCAATGAAATAAAGTCAGCAGAGAAGCTTATTTTCAGTATCAGCCAGACAGCGAAAGTGTGTATCCCCTTTTTACTAGCACTAGACTAGGGAGATTGTTTTCCGTCTGAGGTGGAGCACCACACCTATCGTCAGCTCAGTCAGTAAAGCATCCACCTAGGAATCAGAAGGTTTTGGAATTTGATAGTGTCCTTCACCCAACTCAGTGAGGGAGAAGCACAGCTTGTGTGATCTTATCTATGCAGTAAAGGGATAGACTCGCTCAATGTCAAGCTGAAAACTGACAATAGGCCACTTGGCCAACTTTACTACTAATACCTATATCTTATTATAATGGAGATTGAGCGTTTTTCTGTCTGTAACCGAAACTATATCACTACTCTAGTCACAATTCCCTTAGTTATTTATGTTGGGATTATCTTCCTTTGCCTGGAAGAGTTATCTTCCCACTGGGTTTCCATGTCGGCCGCCAGGGCACCTCTGGTATTTAAGTGCGAGGTCCCAAACTCTTCTTCCTCTTTTAGCTACATCTTCTTGTATGAGCACATGGGTTAGACCATTGTCATACCCTTCTCGTGGGGGCTTCTGCCGCCAATGCTATGCTACTCTCCTGGAGGCCTCGCCCCCCCCCCCCCATCACTAGTAAGTGATTTTGTATGTACGGACTCTCCAGTCCTTTTATCTCTACACTTGTATGTTTATGTACATGTATTTTATTGTTATTGGATCTTGTCTATTTTCTGTGCTGTTTACAATATAAAATGTTTTGTCCAACAAATGTGTCAGAGTTGTATGTTCATATATTAAACCTTGAACCTTACATTTACATCACATTCTCCATGATTTGATTTTTATTTAAACCTCAATTATTAATAAAAACTGTTTTTGATTATTAATACTTTTGACCATATCTACATCTCAGTCGGTAGAGCGTTCGGCTAGAAACCACAAGGTCCCTAGTTTCGATACGCGTCCTCACCAACTCAGCGTATGAGTAGCACAGGGATCTGTGCGGTAAAGTAAGGAGCTGATGGTGGTGTGACGCTCCACCTCAGATGCTAAAACAATCTCCTTGGTCTAGCAACTTGAAAAGGGGATAGACTCCCTCGCTGATTGGCTGATACCGACTTTAGGGCTGCCCCCGTCGACTTTACTTACTTACATACTAGATATTTACCATGTAATCCATGTGTACGAGTTAAGCACAAGGACCTATTAATGTGGGACCACCTACAAGCATGGTGGTGGGTGCAAAAAAATGTGTTGATCCCGTCGGCATTCCCCCTCAAGTGGAGCGCCTCAGGCACTGGGCAATAAACCCAGCCCTGCCCTTTAAATCAAGGGGGCAGGTGTTACCCTGGGGGATGGCCCCCTGGGATCAATGATGTTAGGTTTGTAAGTCCAGGGCCGAAGCCACTGGAACCCCAGTCAAAACCGGAGTAGATATGTTTGACATATCTACATACTAAGAACATACAATTGTATTTATATATACGACAAAAATAGCAGTCTCAGCCTGTAGAGTGTTCGGCTAGAAACCACAAGGTTTCCTAGTTCAATACCTGCCCTCGCCAACTCAGCGTATGAGTAGCACAGGTGCAGTAAAGTAAGGAGCTGATGGTAGGTGTGGTGCTACACCTCAGACGCAAAAACAATCTCCTTGGTCTAGCACTATTGAAAAGGGATAGCACTATGAAAGGGGATAGACTCGCTGATTGGCTGATACCGACTTTAGGCCACCCCGACGACTTTACTTTTTTACTTTATTATTGATTTCTAATTGTTTGGTTTTATCTTAATGAATATGAGCATTCTCTCAGGGGATAAATCTTAAAAGAAAATCCATTAACAAGAAAGAAATAACTGTAATTTTATTCTTTACTTCCTATTTTAACTAGATGTTAAATTAGGAAAATTTAACAATGAAAGACAGGAGTGATGGAAGAGTGAGTTTTCAGTTGTTCTATTTTACGATTATACCCCCCTCTGTTCAATCTTTTTTATCTGCATTCTTATTTAGTTTCATTAGCCTTTCTAATTTAATATAATATTTTATTACAATTAATATTTTAATGATATTTTTATTACTTCAATACTTGCCGGAGGGTGCATATATTTGCTAGTATTACTAAAATGGGTGCCTCACACAGTGAAATGGACAGTAAGCTAGACTGACACACCATTACTCGTGAGTTTTAAGTCTCACTTGGTGCCACATCTAAGCTAAGCTTAATAAACATTCATCATCATCATCATCATTATTATCATCATCATCATCATCATGAAGTTTATGCTGACAGCACAGATTTCCATGACTCTCTCTTTACCACACATCCCTATCAGTCCTGGCAAGTTCTCCACACAAGTTCTCCACACAGGATCCAGTACCTGCACAAATCTGATCCATGTAAGTTTTTGGCTGTCAGTATACACTGGTGTGTCCATGTGTAGGTGTCCACAGGAAAATCATCACTTATAAGTAATTCTTTACTTCTCCAGCAGTTTCCAGCATGTCTTGTTCGTCTTACTTGGATGGTTTGTGTGATGGGAGTAAGTGGCCATGAACAGCTGGTTTGACCCCACAAAAAAAAAGAATGAACAACACACTGCTTTTATCGTGGGGTCAAACCAGATAAAGTCAGCAGAGTGACCTTATTGTCAGCATTAGCCACACCTACTCATCAGCTCCTCACTTTACCACAACAGATTCAAACTGTGCCTACTCATGCATTGAGTTGGAAAAGGGTCAGTATTGAACCTGGAAGCTTGTGGCTCCCAAGTGATGCTCTACCAACTGGGGAAAATTGACCGTGTGTCACATCCTGCCTGTGGTGAAGCGAGTTGTAATACATACATTTAACACCCCTCACATAAAACATAAACATATAAAATAATGGTGTAGCGGATTGTCTGCCCTGCTAGGATGGACTTGTGTCCGAAAAAAGGTTATCTTCTCTTGCCGCCAGGGTTTGCCAATAGGTGGACACTACTAGCTAGGTATTAAAACTCAGCCCAGGAAGCCTCTGCCTCTCTCTCTCTCTCTTGGTCTACCATCCATAACAGATGGACTAGACCGTGTGGGTCTCTATCCATTAAATACTTACTAGAAGTTTGAAAAGTTAGAAAAGACAAGATGACTGGCCAAAGAAAGTAGAATACGACAAGATGAACGATCACAGCCGAAGCAGTAAGAAGAAGTAACAAACAAGTAAGTCTCTGTATCTGTCTGACCTGTCTGTCTGTCTGTCTCTCTCTCTCCTCTCTCTCTTCCCGAATCTACTCCTCTCATGTATATACCCAACGAGGCTATACAACAGATAACCTAATCACCTACTACAATTTGAACTGGACTGCAAATGTGAACGAGTGATGAGGAATGTCAACCAACAGATAAGTTCCAGCAGGCATATTATCTGCAGCCTAACCTAACCTAAACTTTGAACTTTGAACTTTGAACTGGCATTGCTTGATGTAAATGTTTCTAACTAATTGTATGTTCTTGTGCTTGTGTTCAGTAAACTTCTTATAGCAGCAAAATATGGCACTTCCAAAGGGTCTAAGTACCCTGGATTTGATGTAAAACTGCATCTTATAGTGAGGTTCCAGTTCTGGAGCTCTGGGGAGTGTGAGTACCCCTTCATTCCCATTACTCCGGTCCTCCCTACCCAGAATGGTAGTACCTATTAAGACCCTATCTATGGTTACAAAGAAAAAAACGAGATTAAAAGGGTCTAAGTACCCTGGATTTGATGTAAAAACTACATCTTTAGTGAGGGTTCCAGTTCTGGAGCTCTGGGGAGTGTGGAGTACCCCTTCAATTCCATTACTCCCAGGTCCTCCCTAACCCAGAATGGTAGTACCTATTAAGACCCTCTCATGGGTTACAAAGAAAAAAACGAGGTTTAAAAGGGTCTAAGTACCCTGGATTTGATGTAAAACTGCATCTTATAGGGTGAGGTCCAGTTCTGGAGCTCTGGGGAGTAATGGAGTACCCTTCATTCACCATTATTCCCATGTCCTCTCTACCAGAATGGTAGTAACCTATTAAGACCCTATCTATGGTTACAAAGAAAAAAACGAGAAATAAAAGGGTCTAAATACCCTGGATTTGATGTAAAACTACATCTTGTAGTGAGGTTCCAGTTCGGAGCTCTGGGGAGTGTGGAGGTACCCCTTCCATTCCTATTACTCCCAGGTCCAATTAAAGGCCCCCATCTATTGGTTACAAAGAAAAAAATGAGTATTAAAAAATGGTGACATTTAAATTAATATGATATTACTTAAACTCTTTGGCCTACAAATTTCCCAAATGGCTGTTCCAGTATATTCCATATCACTGTTCCCTATTGTAAAAGTAACAAGTTGGCAGTGTGGCCTATTGTTGTGTACTGAGGTTTTCACAGTACCAATCAATGCATATAATGGTTTGTATACCCTTCATTACTTCTTCTCTATCTTGCTTCTATACTTACCTTTCACCCGGTTTCGACTGGGGGTCCCGGCGAGCTTCGGCCGCTGACCGGTGAGGTTATAATAATAGCGTCGATCCCAGGGGGGCCACCCCCAGGCAACACCTGCCCCTCGATTTAAAGGGGCAGGGCTGGGTTTATTGCCCATTGCCTGAGGCGCCCCCTTGAGGGGGAATGCCGCGGGATTCGACGAATTTTTCACCTGCCACTCCATGAGCTTGCGGCTTGTGGGTGGTCCACGTTAAATAGGGACTTTAATGCCTGACACGTACAAGTGGGTAACGTGGTAAATACATTCTTACTTTGCTTCTATATCTTGGACTCTATTCCTTCTGGGCCGGCTTTGCTATTCTGATCGTCTTTGGTATTCATCATCTTGGACTTGGTCGGTCTCTCTAAAAGGTTCTGGACTTTCTTGGGACTTCGGTCCTGGTTTTCTGTTAGGGATTTCTCCTTATCAGAAGCCGCTGTGTCATTGTTAGTTTTTAGTAATACACAAGACTTCGATTTTCTTTAATGTTACTTTATTCGTAAATCCCCAACCCAGACATACAATAGCACGCGTATTACAGAGTTAACAGTTAGACAGAGCATCATGGCTGACTGCTCCTGTCTGACGTCCACTGCAAAAACTAAACTAAAGCTCCTTTACATTCTTAAATTCCGGAACAGTTCTTCTATGCCTTCCAGTTCCCCACGATTTATCCCCGGAAGACAAGGTGAGAGTGAGGTCAACCCCGTCCACTCACTTCAGGGCCATCAACTGCACTGATCGCCACCATATCTCTATACTACCTTACATAAGTAGAAAAGGGTCATCCCCCAGAATTACAAGGGATTGAAACAATATCTTATGCACACCGCATAGTTATGAACACTATTGTCAGTATCAGCCGGGACAGCGAGGGGAGTCTAGTCCCTTTTTCACTAGGCACTAGAACCAGGGAAATAGTTTTTGCTGAGGTTGGAGTGCCACACCTACGCGTCACTCCCGCTTTAACCGCACAGATCAGATTACCCAATCTGTGCTACTCGCTGGATTGGTATCCAAATCAGGACCTTGTAGCTCCTTAGCAGAACACTCCTACCGACTGGAGCTAAACCGGCCCTATTGTAAAAGGAATCAAGTACCAGTTTCAGGGTTGATGATGGCAAGTCAGTGATCTTTCCAGTATAAAAATAAGTGACACATTTGAGAAGCCACCTGCCAGTGGTTTAGGGTAGGATCGCAGTGGCGGGAAAGCGTGCTGGGAGGTTTATAAATACCCTAACATGACTTGGGTAATATAATGGGAGAGAGAGAGAGAGAGAGAGAGAGAGAGAGAAAGAGGAGAAGAGAGATGTGTGTGTGTGTGTGAGAGGGGAGAGAGAGGAGAGAGAGGAGAGATGGTACGATCTTACTTGATTACACCTTCTTTACTTCTTCTCTTGCTTGTTGACTCTACCTCGGTCGTTTAGTGTTCTATCTGGTTGACTTCTATTTAAATTTTTTGGTTATTTCTGTGAAATGTACAAATGTAATGCTTTTCTATGTAATCTAATGATATTAAATTCTTTCGCAATATCATGCATTAGTCATTGACTGCAATCCAAATCTGACGAGGACAACAGGGCTGAAATTAAATGGATCATTTGAATGAATACCTATGTTTTATTTAATTATTTTTTTATATATATTAGTATATTCATGCAGATGTATCTCTCTCAACTGACCATCCTGTTGGCTGAGTAGAATATGCCGACTGCAACTCTGTAGAGGGGTAAAGGGCCCCCTCCCTGCCCAACAGGGCCACCTGAGTCGCGACTGAGGTGGCGACTCAGTCCATCTAAGTGGTTCTATCTTGTTGGCGCACCAATGTTTATTTCGGTTGTCCTTCATATTAACGGCTTCTGCTGAGTGCTGATCTTCTGTTCTACGTTGTGCTGATGGCTTACTTTGTCTTAAGTATAGAAATTAACTACAAGACTTAGTTACTTGATCAAGTTATTTAATTTTATTAGCCCAGGATTGATTTCGCCGTGGAGATGAATACTGACCCAGGGATGGACAAATCTAGTCTACACTCCTGAAATCTGGGTTGAATCCTGCTTAACTAACTTAATTCTTACATGTCTGCCATGACGTGCAATCCACACCTCTAAGGGGTAAGTTTATTAAC
>CM042145.1:87526744-87601744 GCA_023376005.1 Doryteuthis pealeii
AAACCTGACTGACTTTTCTGCAGTCCGTCCTCTTTCCTCTCGGCCGGTCCATAGCTGTCAGTAAGAGGTGAACATATTAAACTGATAAAATACATACATCGGTAGAGAAACTCAGTATATGTGTGTGTGTGGTGTGTGTGTGTGTGTATGTGTGTGTGTAAATTTGAAATATTTACCCTACACCCTTGAATCCTTCTATCCTTACCCCTCCCAAAACATATGTACTACCTACTTCTGAGACAACTCTTACCCCTCCTCCACTGTCTTCTACCTCTGCCTCCTCCTTTTATCTTTCCTTGTCTATATCTAAAAGAATAAGTTCATTCTGTTTGGTTTGTTTTGTTTTACGGCATATTCAACCTCGGTGGGTCATTAATGCCGACAAAGTGTGAAATAAATCATTCTTAATGGATAATAAAATTTGTTTATAATCTCATGTTTTTCAATCTTACCCATAGATGGGACCCTAACAGGTACTACCACTTCGGGTCAGAGTGGACCAGGGAGCAATGGTGATGAAGGGTGCTCTACATTCCCCAAAACCTCCAGAACTGGAAACCTCACCATCAGATAGAGTTTAATGTCATTCCCAGACATGTAGACCCTCAGCCCACTGCCTTCTAGCACCCATGTGATAAGAAGGACTAGGGGTTGCCATAAGGGCAATAGGGTTGGGGCAATCATATAGGTGCTAGGGCTTGACATGGCCAGCCGATTGATTGGAGGGGGCCTCTCCGACCGCCCCATCTAGCCAGAAAAGCCTAAAGTGGAGTATTGCAAGTCATGGACTGCTCAGCCAGGTTCTATCCTTAAGCATCACGGGTCGCCACCCACGGCCAACAGGTGCCCCATTGGGCGGAGTCACAAGGTTCCTAGTCGTTACCGGTCCCACCAACTTAGTGTATGAGTAGCACAGGGATCTGTGCGGTAAAGTTAGGAGCTGATTGTAGGTGTGGTGCTCCACCTCAGACGCCAAAAACAATCTCCTTGGTCGAGCACTATTGGAAAAGGAGATAGACTCCCTCGCTGATTGGCTGATACCGAATTTAGGCCGCACCGACGACTTTACTTTTTTTATTACCCCTCTGCAGAGCGTGCAGTCGGTGTATTCTAAGCTGAGAGGCTGAAATTTTCATTCTGAGAAGCTTCCTAAAATCAACAGATAATTGAATGTAATTGTCAGTGTTTGTTATTCACTATTCATTACATTTGTCACAAAATTTGAAATGATAAAACTTAAAATCTGGTCATGTTGGCCATTTTAAATATTTATTTTCAACACAAAATCTCTTTAAAAATCTTTCTAGTATATCTATATGAAGGAAAAAATGAGTCGCGTTGTGTAATGGTTAGAGTCGTAGGAAAAATGGACTCATCGATCCGAGTTCAATTCCTGGATGAAGCTGTTTGCATTTCACATGGCACTAATACTCCTGGAAAAGTATAAATCCAATCTCCCTTCAAGCTATGAGTAAATAGCAGGCAGACTAGGCTCTTAACCATGGCTAGGTAAACCATTCTAGGAGATGGAAAACTCTTGAATTCAAAACTTGTTAAACTCCTTTTAAGAAATTGGACCTTGTGTTGCATCCTGCTCGTGCAGATGGGTGGTAAATATATATATGAAGGGAAAAAAATGTATGTATAAAAAAAAAATATCCACACAAACTTCATGCTTGGTGGTAGCGTCAATCGGAAGGAGCTCCATCAGAAACAAACTGCCAAACAAAGAATGAAACATGGCAGCAAGGCACATGAAGGACAATGCAAGTTGCAGGTACAGCACAAACAAACACAGCAGTGTTGCAAATAGCTGCGCTAACAGTTTCCTTGCATCCCCAGCACTTGAAGAACTTATTTTGGGATTAAAATGGTAGAATATCTTTTTATCAATTGTTCAATTTTGCTTTCATTGTTATTGCAATTAGAAGATCGTTGCTATCCCAAGCTAAAGAGCCCCATCTGTTGGCAGAAATGTTGTGTTCAGGTTAATGAGCTTGAATACTTAGGCTTGTCACCTCGAGTTATATGCTTTAACATTGTAGCTAAACACTCTGACGCTCAAATGTGTTGATGTGTACAAATATGGGTGAAGTGGATTAAACTAATCAGGAGCTTTATGAGTATTTTGTGCAAAACTGAGTCAATATCTAAAGCGAGGGGAAGATGGGAGGGACTGCAATTTGCTACCTCCACCCACCTTGTAATTCAAACATATTTTTTCACCTTTATTTCACTTTATTATTATATTTTTATTTTTATTTTTTATATTTATTTTTTATTTTCCACTTTATTTTATTTATTTTATTATCGTAACATACACAACCTGTATTTTAAATACTCTCAAACCAAATTAAACTAGTTATTAAATAATTTTAAATTTTTCAACTTTTAACTATTAATGACGACCCATAACATATCTTTATTAAATAATATTGAAAAAATAATTCCCATAAATTAATTCAAACTTTTAATTCAATAATCAAAAAACCGTTCCTGATCTACGAAAATGTAAACAAGCGTTCCTCTACTGAATTAAGTCCCATTCCAACGGGCATGTTTATAACACCAAAGATTAAATCGTAAAACTCGATTAATTTAAAAGTAACCTGAAGAATCTATCGATGAAACTCGAGTAGGTTACTCATTTCCATTCTTAAATAAATATAATATATATATATATATATATGTGTGTGTGTCTTCAACGGTCATAACTACAATATGAACTCTTGCAGTTAGCTGTAATTAATCAATATTCTTGATTAACTCTTAACATCCTGTTGAGAATTTTCTAAGCATAGCCCCATTCCTAGAAGGAATTATCAAAAAAAAGGCAAAATGGCCTTTTCAGTTAAAGTTACCTGAGTATTTCCCTTGAATTAAAAACTTCTAAATATGTTTAATATTACATTTAAACTAAGGCGGATTAGGAAAACAAATGTGACTTCTGCCGGGCGGAATGAGCGGTATAGGACATTAAGAGTTAATTCAGTGGATTAACCTGAAATCCTTATGGTGAAACTCGAGTTGGTTATTTCTGAACACTATATAATAAATCCGCTCTACTTATGCAGAGCACTTTATATTGTTAAAAAACTGACTAATCCAGGTAAAAACTTGTACCAACCAAATATTTGAGACCAACCCAATATTTTCCACCGTAAGTCATTCCTTCATATATATAGTCATCCACCAACACTGTGTTTTGGCATATCACATCTCCTCAGTGTGGATAGACTTCAAGGCTACCCCAGCTAGGATCGAAATCCAACCTATTTGTCATCAGTCAGAGTCTTAACAGCTGGGCCGTCATCGGGCACCTACAAGCAAATGAGAACCTAACTGATAAATACATACATAGGTATACTGTCAAGGTCACCATATATATATATATATATATATATATATATATATACATATATTAGTTAAGTTAAGGTAGCGTGGACATGGAGTCAACTGGTTACTGACAGTTCTCATGTGATCTTCAGATGAACTTATTCTGAAGATTGCATTAGGCCAAGAAATCATATGGTTTAATATTCCTATCTAATACAAATAATTTACACACAATAATATGGTTTTAAGTATTCCTATCTTCACACATGCACTATATCAGAGGTTCCCAACCATTTTTGCGATGACCCACCTGATCACCTCTAAAATCCTGATGTCCCCCAAGTGGTAATATATAATTCTTATAATGTAAAAAGTGAACTCTGAATTGAAGAAGCTTAATATCTTATATAATGGAGATTGTGTGTTTTATGTCTGTAACCGAAACTATATTACTACTCAAGTCACAATTCCCTTAGTTATTGACATCACATTCTCAATGATTTTATTTTTATTTTAAACTCAATTATTAATAAATATAACCTTAATCTACATACTAACAACATGCAATTATATTTATATATACAATAAAAATAAAATCATTGAGAATGTGATGTCAATAACTAAGGGGAATTGTGACTTGAGTAGTAATATAGTTTCGGTTACAGACATAAAAACACACAATCTCCATTATAATAAGATATTAAGCTTCTTCAATTCAGAGTTCACTTTTTACATTTATAAGAATTATATATTACCACTTGGGGACATCAGGATTTTAGAGGTGATCAGGTGGGTCATCGCAAAAAATGGTTGGGAACCTCTGATATAGTGCATGTGTGAAGATAGGAATACTTAAAACCATATTATTGTGTGTAAATTATTTGTATTAGATAGGAATACTCTTAAAACCATATGATTTCTTGCCTATGCAATCTTCAGAATAAGTTCATCTGAAGATCACATGAGAAACTGTCAGTAACCAGTTGACTCCATGTCCACGCTACCTTAACTTAACCTAATATATGTATATATATAATATATATATATATATTATATATGGTGACCTTGACATGTATACCTATGTATGTATTTATCAGTTAGGTTCTCATTTGCTTGTAGGTGCCGATGACGGCCCAGCTGTTAAGACTCTGACTGATGACAAATAGGTTGGATTTCGATCCTAGCTGGAGGTAGCCTGTGAAGTCTATCCACACTGAGGAGATGTGATATGCCAAAACACAGTGTTGGTGGATGACTATATATATGAAGGAATGACTTACCGGTGAAAATATTGGGTTGGTCTCAATATTTGGTTGGTACAAGTTTTACCTGGATTAGTCAGTTTTATAACAAATATAAAGTGCTCAATGCATAAGTAGAGCGGATTTATTATATAGTGTGTACAGAAAACCAACTCGAGTTTCACCATAAGGATCTTCAGGGTTAAATCCACTGAATTAACTCTTAATGTCCTATACCGCCTCATTCCGCCCGGCCAGAAGTCACATTTGTTTTCCTGATCCGCCTTAGTTTAAATGTAATATTAAACATATTTAGAAGTTTTTAATTCAAGGGAAATAACTCAGGTAACTTTAACTGAAAAGGCCATTTTAGCCTTTTTTTGATAATTCCTTATAGGAATGGGGCTATGGACTTAGAAAATTCTCAACAGGATGTTAAGAGTTAATCAAGATATTGATTAATTACAGCTAACTGCAAGAGTTCATATTGTAGTTATGACCGTTAAAGACACACACACACATATATATATATATTATATTATATATTTATTTAAGAATGGAAATGAGTAACCTACTCGAGTTTCATCGATAGATTCTTCAGGGTTACTTTTAAATTAATCGAGTTTACGATTAATCTTTGGTGTTATAACATGCCCGTTGGAATGGGACTTAAATTCAGTAGAGGAACGCTTGTTTACATTTTCGTAGATCAGGAACGGTTTTTTGATTATTGAATTAAAAATTTGAATTAATTTATGGGAATTATTTTTTCAATTATTATTTAATAAAAGATATGTTATGGGTCGTATTAATAGTTAAAAGTTGAAAATTTAAAATTATTTAATAACTAGTTTAATTTGGTTTGAGAGTATTTAAAAAATACAGGTTGTGTATGTTACGATAATAAAAATAAAAATAAAAATAAAAGTGGAAAATAAAAAATAAATAATAAAAAATAAAAAATAAAAAATAATAAATAATAAAGTGAAAATAAAGGTGAAAAAATATGTTTGAATTACAAGGTGGGTGGAGGTAGCAAATTGCAGTCCCTCCCATCTTCCCCCTCGGCTTTAGATAATTGACTCAGTTTTGCACAAAATACTTATAAGCTCCTGATTAGTTTAATCCACTTCACCCATATTTGTACACATCAACACATTTTGAGCGTCAGAGTGTTAGCTACAATGTTAAAGCATATAACTCGAGGTGACAAGCCTAAGTATTCAAGCTCATTAACCTGAACACAACATTTCTGCCAACAGATGGGGCTCTTTAGCTTGGGATAGCAACCATCTTCTAATTGCAATAACAATGACAGCAAAATTGAACCAATTGATAAAAAGATATTCTACCATTTTAATCCCAAAAATAAGTTCTTCAAAGTGCTGGTGATGCAAGGAAACTGTTAGCGCAGCTATTTACAACACTGTTGTGTTTGTTGTGCATGTACCTGCACTTGTATTGTCCCTTCATGTGCCTTGCTGCCATGCTCATTCTTTGTTTGGCAGTTGTTTCTGATGGAGCTCCCGATTGACGCTACCACCAAGTGTGAAGATTGTGTGGTTATTTTCTTTTTTTATACATAACATTTTTTTCCTTCATATATATATTTACCAACCATCTGCACGAGCAGGATGCAACACAAGGTCAATTTCTTAAAAGGAGTTTAACAAGTTTGAATTCAGAGTTTTCCATCTCCTAGACTGGTTACCTAGCCATGGTTAAAGAGCCCAGTCTGCCCTGCTATTTACTCATAGTTGGAGAGAGAATTGGATGCATACCTTTCCCAGGAGTATTAGTGCCAGGTGAAATGCAAACAGCTTCATCTAGGAATTGAACTCGGGTCGACGAGTCCATTTCCTACGACTCTAACCATTACACAACGCGACTCCATTTTTTCCTTCATATAGATATACTAGAAAGATTTTTAAAGAGATCTTTGTGTTGAAATAAATATTTAAAATGGCCAACATGACCAGATTTTAAGTTTTATCATTTCAAATTTGTGACAAAATGTAATGGAATAGTGAATAACAAACACTGACAATTACATTCAATTATCTGTTGATTTTAGGAGCTTCATCAGAATGAAATTTCAGCCCTGTCGGCTTAGAATGCACCGACTGCACCTCTGCAGAGGGGTAATAAAAAAAAAGTAAAGTCGTTGGGGCGGCCTAAAGTCAGTATCAGCCAATCAGCGAGGGAGTCTATCTCCTTTTCAATAGCGCTCGACCAAGGAGATTGTTTTGGAGTCTGAGGTGGAGCACCACACCTACAATCAGCTCCTAACTTTACCGCACAGATCCCTGTGCTACTCATACGCTAAGTTGGTGAGGACCGGTATCGAACTAGGAACCTTGTGACTCCCCCAATGGGGCCACCTGTTGACCGTGGGTGGCGACCCGTGATGCTTAAGGATAGAACCCGGGTGGCTGAGCAGTCCATGACTTGCAATACTCCACTTTAGGCTTTTCTTGGGCTAGATGGGCGGTTGGAGAGGCCCCCTCCGATCAATCGGCTGACCACATCAAGCCCTAGCACCTATATGATTGCCCCAACCCTATTGCCCTTATGGCAACCCCTAGTCCTTCTTATCATATGGGTGCTAGAAGGCAGTGGCTGAGGGTCTACATGTCCTGGGAATGACGTTAAACTATCTGATGGTGAGGTTCCAGTTCTGGAGGTTTGGGGAATGTAGAGCACCCCTTCATCACCATTGCTCCCTGGTCCACTCTGACCCGAAGTGGTAGTACCTGTTAGGGTCCCATCTATGGGTTAAATAGAAAAACATGAGATTATAAACAAAATTTTATTATCCATTAAGAATGAATTTATTTCACAACTTTGTCGGCATTAAATGACCCACCGAGGTTGATATGCCGTAAAACAAAACAAACCAAACAGAATGAACTTTATTCTTTTAGATATAGACAAGGAAAAGATAAAAGGAGGAGGCAGAGGTAGAAGACAGTGGAGGAGGGAGTAAGAGTTGTCACAGAAGTAGGTAGTACATATGTTTGGGAGGGGTAAGGATAGAAGGATCAAAGGGTGTAGGGTAAATATTTCAAATTTACACACACACATACACACACACACACACACACACACACACATATACTGAGTTCTCTACCGATGTATGTATTTATCAGTTAATATGTTCACCTCTTACTGACAGCTATGGACGGCCGAGAGGAAAGAGGACGGACTGCAGAAAAGTCAGTCAGGTTTCGCTCTCGGTTAGAAGTAGCTGTTTAGTCTAGCCACACTGATGAAACGTAAATGTCTAAACACAGTTTCTGTAGATGACTATATATTATATATACTAGCAAATATATGCACCCTCCGAGTGCAAGTATTTAAGTTTAAATGTAATAAAATATTAGATTAGATCAGAAAGGCTAATGAAACTAATTAAGAATTCAAATAAAAAGATTTGAAACGGAGGGGGTATAATCGGAAAATAGAACAACTGAAACTTACTCTTTCATCACTTCCGTTTTTCAATGCTAAATTTTCCTAATTTAACTATTTAGGTTTATTATTAATTGCGGTTTAAATAGAAATAGAATCATGGAGAATGTGATGTAAATAACTAAGGGAATTGTGACTTGAGTACTAATATAGTTTCGGTTACAGACAGAAAAACACACAATCTCCATTATAATAAGATATATATATATATATATATATATATATATATATATATTGATATTGATATTTATATTAATAATATAGTTTGCTATGTATATCTATATATATAAATAAAGCAAACTTTGCAATCAAACCTAAACCCACTATGTATATATATATATATATATGTATATAATTTAATATACCAAGCGTGTTGGTAAATCCTCGCGGTAAGAAAAAAAACAGCAAATAGTTTGATTGTAAAATATACTACCAACATTACGCGGGAGAAAAAAAAGTTTTGGAAAAAAGAAAAGACCAAGATAATCATACCAATCAAAAATAATCTATTGGTACAATATTTTGGCCAAAAGAAAAAACAATTTATATGTATATATATATAAGATATATATATTCATACAAAACCAAAAAAAAAAAGTAAAAAATGATCAATACCTAAGTCGAGCAAATAATAAAGATAAATCTAATGAGTCAGATGAACCTACTAAAAGTTTTGCTTAATGCTCTTCAGGGCTAAGATCTTAGCCCTGAAGAGGATTAAGCGAAACTCTTAGTAGGTTCATCTGACTCATTAGATTTATCTTTATATGTATATATATATATATATATATATATATATATATGTGTGTGTGTGTGTGTATTTCTGTCATCTACAGACACCGTGTTTCGACGTATCACGTCTCTTCTGTGTTAGACATTTGTAAGCTACCTACAGCCGGGATAGAAACCTGATCAATTCATCATCAGTCGGGCTACTTAACCGCTCAGCTGTCGTCACCTACATAATTGGAATGGGATTTTAACTGTTTTAATACACACATCTGTATGTATGCAAAGGCTGCAATAGAGAGCTCCATCCATTTTATAGGAGAGCGTTGTGTTTATGCTTTAGTTGGCGGTCGTCAGCAAAATCCCCTTCAAAGTGTTCAACCTCCTGAGGGATGGGGGAGCATAAATATAAATATAGAAATATAACATATACATATACATATATATAATATATATATATATATAATAAGAGAGAGAGATAGAGTGAGAGAGAGAATGAGAGAGAGAGAGAGAGAGAATGAGAGAGAAGAGTGAAGAGAGAGAGAGAGGAAGCAATAGAATGAGAATGTGGGCTTAATTAATATCGTTAACTGAGTTTCCAAAAAGGCTGCACTAATCAAATTCATATCAATTAAATATTCATACCAAATTCGTTAATTACAGTTATGTCGCAATACACGCAACTTTATCACCCTTTATGTAATAAGATCAAAATCAAATCTTAGAATATTCATTTATCATAAAATGCACATCTTGTTGAATTAGGAATTCCTTTAACTCTTTGCCTACTTCAAGCTGCTCTTGCTACAATTCATGAGAAAATCATAAATTGTGAACGGACCTGCATCTAGAAATATATAAATTAGAAATTCCTTTAACTCTTGCCTACTTCAAGCTGCCCTTGCTACAATTCATGAGAAGTCATAAATTGTGAACTGACATAAATGGACTTGCTGCTAGAAATATATAAACATTTTTTCTGTGTAGCAAGTCTTCTTTCTTCCCTTTCTTTCTTTATCATAAAAATATAATGGTCCATTATTTAGCTGCAGTGACAGTCTTATTTTTAACCAGAAGGTGTTGCAAGATGATAATGATCGTATTTTGTGGGAACACCAGTATTATTATAGAAATTTGAAATTTGGATAGGAAAATTGCCGAGGATAATTAAATTGTTAAGTTTAGAAAAAAACTTTTTAAAATAATTTAATACGAAAAAAGAATAAAACAAATTAAAATATCCCAAAATTCCACTTCTATCGGAAATCTGATAGTGAATTATCTCCCCCTGCCGCTAGAGGGAAAATCGCCAACAGGAGGTTGGCGCCAAATCCAAACCACGTCACTTATCCCGGAGCAGTTATCCTGGAGAGACGCGAAAATAAGCGCCTCCAGCCACCTCGCCCGTAACTGTTTGATCTAAAATCTGGGAGTTCTATGGAAAATCGCCCGGTGGGCAGTTAATAAACTATAACCCCTTAGAGGAGTGCGATTACACACCATGACAAACATGTAAAAATAAGTTAGTTAAGCAGATTCAACCCAGATTTCAAGGAGTGTAGACATTGTTTGTCCACTCCTGGGTCAGTCTCATCTCCACGGCGAAATCAATCATGGGCTAATAAATAAAAACTTGATCAAGTAAAACTAAGTCTTGTAGTTAATTCTATCTAAAGACAAAGTTAAGCCCATCCAGCACAACGAAGAACAGAAGAAGATCAGCACTCAGCAGAAGCCGTTAATAGAAGACAACCGAATAACATGGTGGCCAACAAGATAGAACCACTAGACGACCGAGTCGCCACCCACAGTCGCGACTCAGGTGGCCTTGTTGGGCAGGGAGGGGGCCCTTACCCCTCTACAGAGGTGCAGTCGGCATATTCTTCAGCCAACAGGGTGGTCAGTTTGAGAGAGATACATCTGTATGAATATATATATATAAAAACAGATAAATGAAATAAAACGTAGGTATTCATCAAATGATCAATTTATTTCAGCCTGTTGTCCTCGTCAGATTTGATTGCAGTCAATGTACTAATGCATGATATTGCGAAAGAATTAATATCATTAGATTACATAGAAAAAGCATTACATTTTGTTACATTTCACAGAAATAACCGAAAAATTTAAATAGAAGTCAACCAGAAAGAACCACTAGACGACCGAGGTAGAGTCAACAAGAAGAGAAGCAGTAAGAAGTGTAATCAAGTAAGATCTACCATCTCTAATCTAATATCTCTCTCTCTCTCTCTCTCCCTCTCTCACACACACACACACTCTCTCTCTCTCTTTCTCTCTCTCTCTCTCTCTGTCTCTTCATTATATACCCAAGTCATGTTAGGGTATATAACACTCCCAGCAGCTCTTCCACAACTGCGATCCTACCCTAAACCACCAGCAGTGGCTCTCAAATGTGTCACTTGTTTACACTGAGAGATCACTACTGCCATCATCAACCCTGAAACTGGTACTTGATCCTTTTACAATAGGGTTCGGTTTAGCTCAGTCGGTAGAGTGCCTGCCAAGGAACTACAAGGTTCCTAGTTTGATACCAGTCCCAGCGAGTAGCACAGATTGGGTAATCTGATCTGTGTGGTAAAGCGGGGAGCTGACGGTAGGTGTGGCACTCCACCTCAGCAAAAACTATTTCCCTGGTCTAGTGCTAGTGAAAAAGGGATAGACTCCCTCGCTGTCCGGCTGATACTGACAATAGTGTTACATAATCTATGCGGTGGCATAAGATTATTGTCAATCCCCTGTAATTCTGAAGGGATGACCCTTTTCATACTTATGTAAGGTAGTATAGAGATATGGTGGTGATCAGTGCAGTTGATGGCCCTGAAAGTGAGTGACGGGGTCTGACCTCACTCTCACCTTGCCTTCCGGGGATAAATCGTGGGAACCGGAAGGCATAGAAGAACCTGTTCCGGTTTAAGAATAGTAAGGAGCTTTAGTTTAGTTTTGCAGTGGACGTCAGACAGAGCAGTCAGCCATGATGCTCTGTCTAAACTGTAACTCTGTAATACGTGTGCTATGTTATGTCTGGGTTGGGGATTTACCGAATAAAGTAACATTAAAAGAAAATCGAAGTCTTGTGTTTACTAAAAACTAACAATGACACAGGGCTTCTGATAAGGAGAAATCCCTAACAGAAACCAGACCCGAAGTCCCCAAGAAAGTCCAGACCTTAGAAGAGACCAGACCAAGACGCAAGATGATAGAAATACCAAAGACGATCAGAATAGCAAAGCCGGCCAGAAGAATAGATGTCCAAGATATAGAAGCAAGTAAGAATGTATTTACCGCGTACCCCACTTGTACGGGTCAGGCATAAAGTCCCTATTAACGTGGGACCACCCACAAGCCGAAGCTCATGGAGTGGCAGGTGAAAAATTGCGTCGATCCCGTCAGCATTCCCCCTCAAGGGGGGCGCCTCAGGCACTGGGCAATAAACCCAGCCCTGCCCCTTTAAATCGAGGGGGCAGGTGTTGCCTGGGGGGATGGCCCCCTGGGATCGACGCTATTATTATAACCTCACCGGTCCAGCGGCCGAAACTCGCCGGACCCCCAGTCGAAACCAGGTGAAGGTAAGTATAGAAGCAAGTAAGAAGTAAAGAAGTAAAGAAAGGGTATACAACATTATATGCTGATTTGGTACCGTGAAAACCTCAGTACACAACAACAGGCCACACTGCCAACTTGTTACTTTTACAATAGGGAACCAGTTGAATGGAATATACTGGAACAGCCATTGGGGAAATTTAGTAGGCAAAGAGTTAAGTAATATCATATTAATTAAATGTCACCATTTTTTAATACTCATTTTTTTCTCTTTGTAACCCATAGATGGGGCCTTAATTGGACCTGGGAGTAATAGGAATGAAGGGGTACTCCACACTCCCCAGAGCTCCAGAACTGGAACCTCACTACAAGATGTAGTTTTACATCAAATCCAGGGTATTTAGACCCTTTTAATCTCGTTTTTTCTTTGTAACCCATAGATAGGGTCTTAATAGGTACTACCATTCTGGGTTAGGGAGGACCTGGGAGTAATGGGAATGAGGTGGTACTCCAACCTCCCCAGAGCTCCAGAACTGGAACCTCACTACAAGATGCTGTTTTACATCAAATCCAGGGTACTTAGACCCTTTGAAGCGCATATTTTGCTGCTATAAGAAGTTTACTGAACAAAAGCAGAAGAACATACAATTAGTTAGAAACAATTTACATCAAGCAATGCCAGTTCAAAGTTCAAAGTTCAAAGTTTAGGTTAGGTTAGGCTGCAGATAATATGCCTACTGGAACTTATCTGTTGGTTGACATTCCTCATCACTCGTTCACATGCAGTCCAGTTCAAATTGTAGTAGGTGATTAGGTTATCTGTTGTATAGCCTCGTTGGGTATATACATGAGAGAGTAGATTCGGGTAGTAGAGAAAGAGAGAGACAGACAGACAGACAGACAGACAGATACAGAGACTTACTTGTGTGTTACTTCTTCTTTTACTGCTTTGGCTGTGATCGTCATCTTGTCGTATTCTACTTCTTTGGCCAGTCATCTTGTCTTTTCTAACTTTTCTAACTTTTCTAGTAAGTATTTAATGGATAGAGACACCACACGTCTAGTCCATCTGTTATGGATGCTAGACCAAGAGAGAGAGAGAGAGAGAGGCAGAGGGCTTCCTGGGCTGAGTTTAAATACCTAGCTAGTAGTGTCACCTATTGGCAAAACCCTGGCGGCAAGAGAAGATAACTCTTTCGGACACAAGTCCATCCCAGCAGGGGCAGACAATCACTACACCATTATTTCATATGTTTATGTTTTATGTGAGGGGTGTTAAATGTATGTATTTATACAACTCCCTTCACCATAGGCAGGATGTGACACACGGTCAATTTTCCCCAGTTGGTAGAGCATCCACTTGGGAGCCATAAGCTTCCAGGTTCAATACTGACCCTTGCCAACTCAATGCATGAGTAGCACAGTTTGAATCTGTGTGGTAAAGTGAGGAGCTGATGGTAGGTGTGGCTAATGCTGACAATACATCACTCTGCTGACTTTATCTGGTTTGACCCCACGATAAAAGCAGTGTGTTGTTCATCTTTTTTTTTTTGTGGGGTCAAACCAGCTGTATGGCCACTTACCTCCCATCACACAAAACATCCAAGTAAGACGAACAAGACATGCTGGAAACTGCTGGAGAAGTAAGAATGAACTTATAAGTGATGATTTCCTGTGGACACCTACACATGGACACACCAGTGTATACTGACCAGCAAAAACTTACATGGATCAGATTGTGCAGGTACTGGATCCTGTGTGGAGAACTTGCCAGGAGTAATGACTGATAGGGATGTGTGGTATGGGAGAGTCATGGAAATCTGTGCTGTCAGCATAACTTCATGATGATGATGATGATGATGATGATGAATGTTTATTAAGCTTAGCTTAGATGTGGCACCAAGTGAGACTCAAACTCACGAGTAATGGTGTGCCAGTCTAGCTTACTGTCCATTTCACTAGCTTACTGTCCTATTTACACCCATTTTAGTAATACTAGCAAATATATGCACCCTCCGGCTGCAAGTATTGAAGTAATAAATATCATTAAAATATTAATTGTAATAAGATATTATATTAAATTAGAAAGGCTAATGAAACTAAATAAGAATGCAATAAAAAGATTTGAAACAGAGTGGGGTATAATCGTAAATAGAACAACTGAAACTCACTCTTCCATCACTCCTGTCTTTCATTGTTAAATTTTCTAATTTAACTATCTAGTTAAAATAGGAAGTAAGAAATAAAATTACAGTTATTTTTCTTGTTAATGGATTTCTTTTAAGATTTATCCCTGAGAGAATTGCTCATATTCATTAAGATAAAACCAAACAATTAGAAATCAATAATAAGTAAAAAAGTAAAGTCGTCGGGGTGGCCTAAAGTCGGTATCAGCCAATCAGCGAGGAAGTCTATCCCCTTTTCAATAGTGCTAGACCAAGGAGATTGTTTTTGTGTCTGAGGTGTAGCACCACACCTACCATCAGCTCCTTACTTTACTGCACAGATACCTGTGCTACTCATACGCTGAGTTGGCGAGGGCAGGTATTGAACTAGGAACCTTATGGTTTCTAGCCGAACACTCTACAGGCTGAGACTTCTATTTTGTTGTATATATAAATACAATTGCATGTTCTTAGTATGTAGATATGTCCAACATATCTAACTCCGGTTTTGACTGGGAGTTCCAGTGGCTTCGGCCCTGGACCTTACAAACTAACATCATTGATCCCAGGGGGCCATCCCCCCAGGTAACACCTGCCCCCTTGATTTAAAGGGGCAGGGCTGGGTTTATTGCCCAGTGCCTGAGGCGCTCCACTTGAGGGGGAATGCCGACGGGATCAACACGTTTTTTGCACCCACCACCATGCTTGTAGGTGGTCCCACATTAATAGGTCCTTGTGCTTAACTCGTACACATGGGATTACATGGTAAATATCTAGTATGTAAGTAAGTAAAGTCGACGGGGCTGCCTAAAGTCGGTATCAGCCAATCAGCGAGGGAGTCTATCCCTTTTCAATAGTGCTAGACCAAGGAGATTGTTTTTAGCATCTGAGGTGGAGCGCCAAACCTACCATCAGCTCCTTACTTTACCGCACAGATCCCTGTGCTACTCATACGCTGAGTTGGTGAGGACCGGTATCGAACTAGGGACCTTGTGGTTTCTAGCCGAACGCTCTACCGACTGAGATGTAGATATGGTCAAAAGTATTAATAATCAAAAACAGTTTTATTAATAATTGAGGTTTAAATAAAAAATCAAATCATAGAGAATGTGATGTAAATGTAAGGTTCAAGGTTAATATATGAACATACAACTCCGACACGTTTGTGGGACAAAACATTTTATATTGTAAACAGCACAGAAATAAGACAAGATCCAATAACAATAAAATACATGTACATAAACATACAAGTGTATAGATAAAAGGACTGGAGAGTCCGTACATACAAAATCACTTACTAGTGATGGGGGGGGGCGAAGCCTCCAGGAGAGTAGCATAGCATTGGGGGCCGAAGCCCCCACGAGAAGGGTGCGACAATGGTCTAACCCATGTGCTCGTACGAGAAGATGTAGCTAAAAGAGGAAGAAGAGTTTGGACCTCGCGCTTAAATACCAGAGGTCCCCTGGTGGACGGCACGGAAACCCAGCGGGAAGATAACTCTTCCAGGCAAAGGGAAGATAATCCCAACATAAATAACTAAGGGAATTGTGACTAGAGTAGTGATATAGTT
The DNA here is from genome assembly GCA_023376005.1 of Doryteuthis pealeii. Classification (NCBI taxonomy): domain Eukaryota; kingdom Metazoa; phylum Mollusca; class Cephalopoda; order Myopsida; family Loliginidae; genus Doryteuthis; species Doryteuthis pealeii. Next base: position 87,542,818 of record CM042145.1, read on the forward strand.
TCGGTTACAGACAGAAAAACACACAATCTCCATTATAATAAGATATAGGTATTAGTAGTAAAGTTAGCCTAGTGGCCTATTGTCGGTTTCAGCTCGACATTGAGCGAGTCTATCCCCTTTACTGCATAGATAAGATCACACAAGCTGTGCTTCTCCCGCACTGAGTTCATGAAGGACACTATCAAATCCAAAACCTTCTGATTCCTAGGTGGATGCATTACTGACTGAGCTGACAATAGGTGTGGTGCTCCACTTCAGACGGAAAACAATCTCCCTAGTCTAGTGCTAGTGAAAAGGGGATAGACTCTTTTTCTGTCTGGCTGATACTGAAAATAAGCTTCCCTGCTGACTTTATTTCATTGGGTTTGACCTCTCAAAAACAGCAACTGTATGGTCACTTGCCTCCCATCACACAAACCATCTAAGTAAGATGAATAAGACATGCCGGACACCGCTGGAGAAGTAAGAAAGACCTTAGTTGAAAAAGAAAAAAAGGACTTTAAAAAAAAATTATTTATTTTATTATAAATCTTTCCCATTTAGATTTGTAAAGATATTTGAATTTTAAAAAGTATGTATATATATATTATAATATATATATTATATATATATATATATATGTATGTTCATAGCTAGCTCTCTCATAGATGAATGTCCATCTATCTATCTATCTATCTATCTTGTTTATATTTAAGTCTTTCTTTCTTTCTTTCAATCTGTATGTATGTATGTACGTATGTATATATATATATATATATATATATATATATATATATATATATATATATATATATTTTACAGACGCTGCCACTGTCGATAACAACAGAGACAAAGAAAACGTTAAACAGTAATAACATTTGACAAAGGGTATCTAACGAACCCGGAAAATTTATGAGAAAAAATAATTAAAAAATAAGTGAATCCAATACTCCATAATATTGAGTTCATTCATTTATACATTTTTAATGCTTCATAATAACGCCCAATTTTAAAAAAAACATTTTTTTTAAATATATATATATATATATATATATATATATATGTATATATATATATATATATATATATATATATACGAACTCCTCCGCATGAGCAGGATGTGACACAAGGTTAATTTCCTACGCAGAGTTTAACAGGTTTTTGAATTCAGAGTTTTCCTTCTCTTAGACTGGTTATCTAGCCATGGTTAAAGAGCCCAGTCTGCCCTGCTATTTACAAATGGTGGGAGAATTGGAATCATACCTTTCCCAAGGGTATTAGCCCTATGTGAAATGCTTTGTCCAGGAATTGAACTCGGGTCAATTTCCCACGACTCTAACCATTACACCACACGCCTCCATGTATGTATGCATATTTATAGCAAGCTAACTCATAGATGAAGATTTATCTATCTATCTATCTATCTATCTGTTTATCTATCTATCTATCTTGTTTATATAAGTCATATATGAATTATTTCTTTCTTTCTTGTATCCTTTCATTCATTTGTTCTTTCTTTCTTTCCTTCTGGCAGAAAAATTACATCTTCAAATCTGATTTTGAAAAATAATTTTTCAAGCTAAAACAATAATGTTTGGGATTACAATGGGGGAAAAAAAAAAATGTTTAAAATTTTTTAAATTCATTTTCATAAAATTGTTAATGAAGTCCAATTATAATTAGTGCTTTTAAAAAAAGTTATCAGATTTTTTTCTTCACGTTTTTAATTATTCAGATGATAAAATTTAAAAAGAAATGAAAAAAAAAAAAATAAATAAAAAAAAAAAATGTATAAATCTAGAGCAGTGGTTCTCAACCGGGGTCCATATGACCCCCCCCCAGGAAACATGTAACATTTTTTTTTTGGGGGGGGGGTCCAGGAAAGCAAAAAGTATTTAATCTTAAAAATACAATAGGATTTTAAAAAATCAAATCGCAAGGGGTGTGGCCCATTATAGTAAAATATGGATAAAAAATTTCCCCAAAAAATCTTTGTAGAAGCCCAGAGTCGAACATTATTAATAAGTTTGTCCTTACTTCTCCAGCAGTGCCCAGCACATTGTATCCATCTTACTTTGATGGTTTGTGAGATGAGAGGTAAGTGGCCATACAGCTGTTGTTTTGTAGGGTGTTGATTCCATGATTTGTTCAAGACAGCATGTAGCCTCATTGTGTAGTTCCCATCAAGCCTTTTTCTCCAAACATTGCATTAAACTCCAAGTGGTGCTGCCATACAATAGCACTAACACAGCTACAGCTTGTAAGAATTCTCACTTTATTTTTATAAGGAGATCAGATTTCCATATGATCGATAATCTATCATGCTTTTCGTATATATACATTGACATAACTTTCTGTAGATGAGATAATGCTACTACTAAAATTCACTATGTTTGTAAACCTCCTATTTGGCCCATTATAAAAAAAGTAAAAAGTAAAGTCGTCGGGGTGGCCTAAAGTCGGTACCAGCCAGTCAGCGAGGGAGTCTATCCCCTTTTCACTAGTGCTAGACCAAGGAGATCGTTTTTGCATCTGAGGTGGAGCGCCACACCTACCATCAGCTCCTTACTTTACTACACAGATCCATGTGTTACTCATACGCTGAGTTGGCGAGGGCCGGTATCGAACTAGGAACCTTGTGGTTTCTAGCCGAACGCTCTACCAACTGATCTAACCCAGCCCATTATAGCAAGATTTTTTTATAAGAAGAATGCACTGAAAATATTTTTAGAGAATAAATCTTCTTCCAGTTCAACTTGTAAAAAGAAGTAGAAAGTAAAAGCAGAGTGACCTATTGTCGGTATCAGCTGGACAGCGAGGGAGTCTGTCTCCTTTTCACTAGCATTAGACCAGGAAGATTGATTTAGCTGAAGTGGGGTGTCATTTGTGGAGTCAGCAAATTCTGCCCATCATAGCAAGATTTTTTATAAGAAGAATGCACCAAAAAATCTTTTTTAGAGAATAACTCTTCTTTCAGTGCAATTTGTAATAGAATGATAATTTTGTGGGGTCTGCGTCCACGCTGACATTTTTTCTTAATCATACAGAAGCTTGTTTGCAATATAATGATAACTTTTTTGAATCTGCAAATTCTGCTTATCATAGCAAAATTTTTTTGTGAGAAGAATGCACCAAAAATTTTTTTTAGAGAATAACTCATCTTTCAGTTCAATTTGTAATAGAATGATAATTTTGTGGGGTCTGCGTCCACGCTGATATTTTTTCTTAATCATACAGAACCTTGTTTTAATAGAGATAACAATGAAATACTAATTAGAATTCTTCATTCTCTCCTAAATAAAAGCATCAATATTATCGTGGGCTGCTGTTGCAAAGAGAACCTAAGGGGTACAAGGGTCATTGAGTTATTCTTTGAAATCAGAGAAAATACAAATAATAAATGAAATTTAAAAAAATTAAAAGATAAAAAGACAAACAAAGCCAAAGTTAACAATGTCCTTAGAAATAAAAACAAAAATAAATAAATGAATTGAAAAAAAAAAGAAAGAAATGAAAATTGTGATAATGTCCTTAAAAAGAAAAAAGAAATAAAATAAAAAAAGATGAAAAAAAAGTTTTAATGCTCTTAAAAATGTTTTTAAAAAAATCAAGTGTAAAATAAATAAACAAAATAAAAATAAATAAAATAAAAGAAGGAATATTTGAATAATGTCACGGATTAAAAAAAAATGATTATGAATTTGATAATAATAATGATGATGATGATGATGAAGATGATGACGATGATAACGACAATGATGATGATGATGGTGAGGATGATGAGAAGAAGAAGAAGAAGAAGAAGAAGAAGAAGAAGAAGATATAATAATAATAATAATAATAAAAGAAGTAAAGAAAGAAAGAAAGAAGATGACTGAAGAAAGAAGAAAAGAAGAGGGAGATGAAGATGAAGAAGACGATGAAGAAGATAGCAAGAAATAAATGATTAAAGAAGTACATGGTGAAGAAGAAGAAGGAAGAAGAAGAAGAAGAAGAAGAAGAAGAAGAAGATAATTTAAAACTTTTTTCACACTTTTCATAAACTGGCAGAAATAAAAAGAAAAAAAAAGGAAAAAAAAAAAAAAAAGAAGCTGAAATACCAATTTTGGAAAAAGCTGTGATTATTTTTGAACGTTAAAGGTACAGGTGTTTCACCGATACAATTTCTTTCTATTTTTTTATGAAAAAAAAGAAAGAAAACGAAAGAAGAAGAAAAAGAAAAAAGAAACAGAAAAAAAAAGATACCTTCAATCACCTTTATTCAATCTTAAACCAAACGCTGAAAATCTTTCAATCGGAATATATTGATAGAGGCACAGAGGTGGGGGGAAGGGTCACATTGACCTGTGGTTGTATCAAGAGACAATTGTTGCAGCAGTGGCAGTGGCAGTTGCGGTTGCTGTTAAAAACTTCTGGTTATGATCACTTCAAGCTGTTTTTGTCCAATCAATGTTATTGCACAATATGCAGCGATACTCTGTCTTATCGTGGAAAGCTATCTGGAGCCACTGGCCTCTTGCATAATCGCCAAAATTCAGCTTGCATAGATCCCAGTATTGCACTGTCTGACAATTTTAATATCAATCTGTTTTTGTTTTGTTTTTGTTTTTGGTGGGGGGGGTGGGGAGGAGGGTGCTATTGGTTGCAGAGGGTCACAATTGGCTCTTGCTGCATCAATCATTTATTTGTGTATAGAAATAAATTTTAAAAAAAGAAATATTTTGCAAAAAATACTGTCCTTTTCGGTTCAGAAGAAAATTATATTTTTATAAAAAATTAGTTCAGGTGTATTTATTTATGGGAGATATTTCAATACTTTATTATATCAATTTTGATTGTATGATGTTCCATTGGAAATAATAACATTTTGGTATGTTTGGTATGGTTGGTTGGTTGGTTGGTTGGGTTTTACAGCATGTCAACCCTTGGGTTATTTAATTCTGGAAAAAATACTTAGGGTGTACTTATTTATGGGACATATTTTAATATTTAACAATATGCTGTGATACTCTGTCTTATCACAGAATGCTATCAGGCAAAATCACCAAAATTCAGCTTGCATAGATCCCAGTATTGCACTGTCTGACAATTTTAATATCAATCTGTTTTGTTTTTTTGTTTTTTAGCTGGTGGCTGGGCGGATGTGGGGGATTGGTTGCAGAGGGTCACAATTGGTTCTTGCTGTACTAATCATTTATTTTTGTATAGAAATAAAAAAAAAACGAAAAAACAAATCTTTTGCAAAAAATACTGTCCTTTTCAGTTCAGAAGAAAATTACATTTACATAAAAAATTAGTTCAGGTGTATTTATTTATGAGAGATATTTCAATACTTTATTATATCAATTTTGATTGCATGATGTTCCATTGGAAATAATAAAATCTTAGTATATTTGGTATGGTAGGTTGGTAGGCTGGTTGATTGGTTGGTAGGTTGATTGGTTGGATTTATGGGGTTGTAAGAGGTTTTACTGCTTCAAAGACTTAAAGGTAGCTGTATATTCTTGTTGTGTGTTCTTAGGGTTTTTGCTTTTAACCCCATCTCATTTGATGGTTGCGCTGAAAAGGAAGGAATTCAAGGAGCGAAAAAGAAAGTGACAAAGACAGAAGGTGGTTTTATGATTTAGGCTTTATTCCCAGTCATAGTCGCCTGTGGCAAGGGAATATCTCCCTGGCCACTAGTGTGACTAGACACAGTTCAGGTCTAAACTTGAATGGCCGAGATATTCTCTTGAGGGTCAGAAGTCAGTCCTTTTTTTTGCACATGCATAGAGGGTTTTTCCAGTGAAGGCTCACGGGAGTTTGTTGTTTTTTTTTTTAATTTTTAATCCCCACAGATTTTATGGCAAGTCAACCCTTGCTTTATTTCATGCCGAAAAAATTAGTTAGGGTGGACTTGGGACATATCTTGATATTTAACAATATGCTGTTATACTCTGTCTTATCATGGAAAGCTATCTGGAGCTACTGGCCTCTTGCATAATCACCAAAATTCAGCTTGCATAGATCCATATATATTGAACTATCTGACAATTTTAATATCAATCTGTTTTTTTTGTTTTTTTATGGGTGGGCATGGCAGATTGGTTGCAGAGGGTCACAATTGGCTCTTGCTACACTAATCATTTATTTTTGTAGAGAAATTTAAGAAAAATAAATCATTTGCTAAAAATACTGTCCTTTTACTGCCCAGTTTAGCTCAGTTGGTAAAGCGTCCATCTGAGAACCTCAAGGTTCGATACCGGCCCTCGTCAATTCAGTATATGAGTAGCACGGGGATCTGTGCGGTAAAGTGAGGATCTGCTAAAAAAAATTTCCTTTGTCTAGCGCTAGTGAAAGGGGGATAGACTCCCTCACTGTCTGGCTGATACTGACTTTAGGCCAATTTTACTTTTTACTGCCCCTTACTGTTTCAGTTGTGGCCAGTTTAACTCTGTCAGTAGAGCACCTGTCTAGGAACGACAAGGTTCCAAGTTCGATACTCATCCCTGGAAACTCAGCTCATGACTAGCACAGATTGGGGAATCTGATCTGTGCGGTAAAGTGGGGGCTGACGGTAGGTGTGGCACTTCACTTCAGCAAAAACAATCTTCCTAGTCTAGCGCTAGTGAAAAGGGGATAGACTCCCAGACAATATACCTTTTCTGTTTTAAAGAAAATTACATTTTTATAAAAAAATTAGTTAGTGTGTATTTATTTATGGGAGATATCTTTTTACTTAATAATATCAATTTTGACCTTGACAAGCTTGAGAAGCTAGGGTGCCTATTGGAGACCTGATCGCAAAAACCTACATCAGTCAGGTCTGTGAGGATTCTGGATGCCGTGTGAAAGACCTGCCAGTAGCAATGACCGATAGGGATGGTTTGTGAGAAAGAGTCATGGGAATCCATATCGACAGTGCAACCTGGTGATGATATGTTTGAATCATGAATAATTTATTCTAGAACCTTCTCAGTATGAATTGGTTGATATTGTTTAGTTGTACGAGTTTCCATGGCAACAATGTGAATTAAAAAATATGAATGAAAAATATGAATGAAAAATATGACAACAAATTGTTGAATTTGGTGTCAAGATAATAAGAACCTTTCTGTCTAAAATTCCCTGATGGGCGGAAAATATGGAATTGCCGGCAGAATATAAATTTGACTCTAATTATACATGTCATGAGTGAGCTAACCATTAAAAGTGCATTCGGATGTTTCCAACGGAATTTAAAATACAAAACCAGAAAACAAAATATAGTACAAAATTTGGGTTAAATCGAACTTAACGGATCTAAATTCCACCATTGTATGTCACCCCGCCGAAAGTAAACAAATACCAAAAATTAGGGAATTAACCGAATTTAATGAAATTTTCAGGGTTGATATATTAAAGAATAAAAGATATAATGCACCAGTTATTCTATTAAAAAATTTTTACATTTTTTCAGGTTAGTTAATTTGAACTACGTATCTCTGAGACGTAACACTGATTCTCAGAGATACGTGGTTCAAAGTTAACTGACCGGAAAAAATGTAAACATTTTTAAATAAAATATTTGGTGCATTATATCTTTTATTCATTAATATATCAACATTGAAAATTTCATTAAATTCGGTTTATTCTCTGATTTTTGGTATTTTTTTTTCTTTCGGCAGGGTGACATACGATGATGATGATTTAGGTCCGTAAAGTTCGATTTAACCCAAAATTTGCACACAGAACAGAGTTAAGAACTTTATGACAGTGAAACTGAATTTGACAACTGTGAAGGGGTCATGTGACACTTTCAAAAACTCATTTTCAAACTCTTTTTCACAAACTCACACACACACACACTCTCACACATGCGCAGAGACACTCACGCACACTCTCACACATACTCAATGCTCACACATTTATGCACAGATGCACAGACTTTCCCATACACTCACACACACACACACACTCACACACTCATACACACTCACACTCACACACACACCTCTGGCATTTTGGCATTAAATAACCCATAAGAAATTGATATGCCATTAAACAAATAAATGAAACCAAACCAAACCAAACATAAATAGTTATGATTATAATAGAAATTTTACAAATGAATCAAATTTTGCTATTAGATAGCCCATAAGGAGTTGATATGCCATTAAACAACTAAGCTAAACCAAATATAAATAGTTATGATTATAATAGAAATTTTACAATTTAATCAGATTTTGGTATTAGATAGCCCATAAGGAGTTGATATGATAATAGAAATTTTACAATTTAATCAGATTTTGGTATTAGATAGCCCATAAGGAGTTGATATGCCATTAAACAACTAAGCTAAACCAAATATAAATAGTTATGATTATAATAGAAATTTTACAATTTAATCAGATTTTGGTATTAGATAGCCCATAAGGAGTTGATATGCCATTAAACAACTAAGCTAAACCAAATATAAATAGTTATGATTATGATAGAAATTTTACAATTTAATCAGATTTTGGTATTAGATAGCCATAAGGAGTTGATATGCCATTAAACAACTAAGCCAAACCAAATATAAAATAGTTATGATTATAATAGAAATTTTACAATTTAATCAGATTTTGGTATTAGATAGCCATAAGGAGTTGATATGCCCTTAACAAATAAATCAAACCAAACTAAACCAAATTGTGTGGAATAATTCATCAAAATATGGTTGGTTGGTTGGTTGGTTGGTTGGTTGGTTGGATTTTATGACATGTCAACCCTTGATGGGTTAATTTATACCGAAGATGTTTTGTTTTATTCATTCTTGATGGCTAATCAAATTTTTTAAAATTTAAACTCATTCTTTTTTTAAACAATTTTATAAACTCATTTTTTTTTTCAATTTAACCTTTAGATTGGGTTATTTTATGCTGAAGACATTTTGTTTTATTTATTCTTGATGGGTATTCAAACTTTGTTTTTTTTTTTGACTCAATTCTTTTTAAACACATTCTTTTTCTATTTAACCCATAGAATGTACCCTAACATTCTCATGCTTAGGTCTTAATGCATGCAGTGTCCAGATGTAAATATATATATATATAATAATATCGGCAAAAAGCCATTCTAAACAAACCTTGTTTACAACTTATCATATATATATATATATATGAATTTAACATTTTTAGAAAAAACAAAAGATGTTATTAGTTTGCTGACAGAATCTGTTTCGACCTTTTAATAGAGCGGTCTTCATAAAGAGCAACATATGAATGAAAGACGGAATAAATAACCGTTAGATAGGAGGTACAAACGAACACTAGTGTTCGATGCTAGAATTTTTTTAAAAATGCGTATTCTGTGTTAAAAAATTGTGTTCGATTGTGCGGTGGACTTTTAACTTACTTTTTGTAGCTGGAATACATCATGAACATTTTTGATACTTTTTATACACTTTTTTCATATATTTTTACATCAAACTCTTTTGAGTTTTTAATATGGATTATAATGCTTCTGATTATTAAAAATAAAATTTATTTTATTTTTAACACAGAATACGCATTTAAAAAAAATTCCAGCATCAAACACTAGCGTTCGTTTGTACCTCCTATTCTAACGGTTATTTATTCCGTCTTTCATTCATATATTGCTCTTGATGAAGACCGCTCTATTAAAAAGCCGAAACAGATTCTGTCAGCAAACTAATAACATCTTTTGTTTTTTCTAAAAATGTTAAATTCATACTGTCGGATTAACTTCCATTTATTTCATATATATATATATATATATATATATATATATATATATATATATATATATAATCCAAAGATCAGGTAAAGAAATCTTCCTTATGACATAGTAGTTTTTTTTAAATGTTGTAGTTTGCAGAGCTCAATCTGCGCTCTTATTGTTAGAGCACAGATTGAGCTCTGTGAGTCACAGAGCAAAATTATATCAGCAAAACATAACAGATTTAGAGTTTTAGCATTATAGACTATTTCAGGGAAACTAGAGAAATTGTCTAGTAGATGACATCTTAAGATGGGAGCTACTAGACAATTTCTCTAGTTTCCCTGAAATAGTCTTTAATGCTAAAAAACTAAATCTTCTGTTATTTTTTCCTGATATATATATATATATATAGTCATCCACATACAGTCCTATTTTGACGTATCACGTCTCTTCATGTGGCTAGACTTTGTAGGCTGTGCCGATCCAGGACCGAAACTCAACCAATTTTTCATCAGTCAGAACCTCTAACCACCAGATTATCAGCACAAGCCACAAGTAGAAGGGAATTATCAATGATAGATACATACATATGTACAGACTCTCAACCAACCAACCAACCAACCAGCCAACCAACCAGTCAATCATTTTGGTTCCATATTTCATTCATTGCAACCAAATTTGAGCAGAAATACCATTCTAGCTTGTAAGTTATTATGGAAGAATGGAACAAGACATTTTTTTTTCTGCAAATGATATTGGATAAAGAAGACAGGTTTTTCCCACAATTCCTGGCAGTGAATATTTCATTCAATAATATTGACAATATTGATCAGGTTTTGGTGCTTCCTGGCAGTCCAAGAAAATATAATTTAATCAATCAATCACTACCGCTGCTGGTACTGTCAAAAACAGAATAAAGACAAGCAGACCATTACGAGTGAGTTCCAGTCACACTGGGTGCCCCATACATCCGGGTGTCCTGGGTATGACGTTAAACTGCATCTAATGGTGAAGCTCCAATTCTGGAGCTCTGGGGGTGGGGGTGGATACCCATTCATTACCATTACTCCCAGATCCACTCTGTCCTGGATTAGTAGAACAGATATAGATTTTGATATAGTTTTGTAGATCCTCAGTAAAGTCCTTGCCACTATGAAGAAATCTGACAGCAGTCAACCTCTTATTGTATTGATTTTACTGTTAGTGATCAAGTTTTTTTTACACAGCTATATGATATCAAGTATTCCTAATAGAAATAATTTACAGTTTCAAGTATTCTTATCAAATGCTAATAATTCAAGTAACTGGTTTTCAATTAATTCATAATCTTTAGTAAACAATTATAGTTTTAATACAAATAACTTACATCAAGTATTCCTATTGAATATAAATGATTTTTAAACAAACTATTGGACCTATAGATATAACTGTAACAGGTATTACCACCATTGGTCAGAGTGGACCTAGGAGTACTCCACACTTCCCAGAGCTCGAGAACTGGAGCCTCACCATCAGATGTAGTTCTGTGTCCTACTCAGGACACCCCTTTTTTATGAATAGTGGATCTCCCCCTCTGCACTGAATACAGCCAGCGTATCGTAAGCTTAACAGACTGTTATAAAATGCATTTGTTAAATCCATAATTGATAATCTCTTCCTTCTCAAAGACACAAAGGCATTTTTTTAAGCAGAAAATACTGGTTTGGATTCAGAGTTTTCCTTCTAGACCAAATGCCTTATACAGGCTAAAGAACCCAGTCTGTCCTACTGTTGCATAGCGCTTTCTTCACTGGCACTAAATAATTATAATGTTACATACCTCTTTCTTTAATTCTATTTCTTGGCCGTCTTTAGTATTCTGATCATCTTTGGTATTTCTTCTATCATCTTGACTTGGTCTGGCATCTTCTAAGATCTTGGATATCTTCTAAGGCCTAGCATCTGGAGTTGACTTGGGGATTTCAGTCTGTTTTTCTGTTACTATGTTCTTGCTGGCTGGTTGTCATTTCTTAGTCTTGTTACTAAGACATTCATTAACCACAAGAACATATTAATTATCCAAACTTTTATTTCCTTAACTATACATAATCCTCTAACTGACATAGCGCGCATGAGTTCCAGTTTAGACAGAGCATAAAATGGCTGACCGCTCTGCCTGACATCCAACTGCAAAACTGGGGACTCTGAAAAAGGTCCCACGTGACTTCACATATTTGGCGGGCTTCTGTAATTTTCCATGGAATGACCCGGCCATAATATGAAAAGGGTCATCCCCTCAGAATTACAGGGGATTGACAATAATCTTATGCAACTGCATAGATTATGTAACACTACTATTTACCCATAGCTGAGTGGTGCACAGATGGGTACATGCCTTTCCCAGGGGCATTAGCATAAAATGAAATGCAAACAGCCTTGTCCAAGATTTGAACTCTGGTCACCAATTCCATTTCTTACAGTGATAACCATTAAGCTCAGTGCACATTCAAACCCAAGCCAACGGGGCAGCCTAAAGTCGGTATCAGCCAGTCAGCGAGGGAGTCTATCCCCTTTTCAATAGTGCTAGACCAAAAGATTGGTTTAGCATCTGAGGTGGAGCGCCACACCTACCATCAGCTCCTTACTTTACCGCACAGATCCCTGTGCTACTCATACGCTGAGTTGGCAAGGACCGGTATCGAACTAGGAACCTTGTGGTTTCTAGCCGAATGCTGAGAATGACTGAGCTAACCCATGTATATATTTTTTTATTGGGGGGGGAGAATATGTGCTTAATTGAAGTCGTACCTAATTTTGAAAATTAATTAATTAATAATTAATTAATTAGGCTGGCATACCTATTCAAATGTAAGGCTAAACAAATCGAGAAAAATTAGCCTTACATTTGAATAGGTATGTCCGCCTAATTAATTAATTATTAATTAATTAATTTTCAAAATTAGGTACGACTTCAATTAAGCACATATTCTCCCAAAAATTGTTGGCTAAAAAAAAGCCATATCAAAACACATCGTTGTTTATTTACCTCTCAGATATATATATATATAAACAGAATCTGTTCTTTACTATTATCTATTATCAGTTAGGTTAAATAGAAAAAAATGAGTTAAAATTTTTTTTTTAAATTGAGTTTGAATAAAGAAAAATTTGTATTTAAGAAATTCAGAAAAAAAAGAAATTTGCTTTTTTCAAAAAATTCCCTTCATTTATTGAATGAGGGCCGGGTTAGCTCAGTTGGTAGAGCATTCAGCAAGAAACCACAAGGTTCCTAGTTCGATACCGGCCCTCATCAATTCAGCATATGAGTAACACAAGGATCTGTATGGTAAAGTAAACTCCTTATATATATATATATATATATATATATATATATATAGAGAGAGAGAGAGAGAGAGAGAGAGAGAGAGAGAGAGAGAAAAATAGAGAGAGAGAAAGAGAGAGAGAGAGAGAAAGGTAGACAAACACTGGATGTACAACATCCCTTTGTCTACCTTTCTCCACCTATTGTCGGATTAATTTCCTCTTATGTCTCATATATATATATATATATATATATATAAACTCACCTAAAAACTCCCTAAATCAAACCAATGTAGTATATAAATTTACTTGCCCATTTGAGAGTGCCTCTCAGAAAACAAATCAAATATTAATACCTACATTGGACACACTACCACAACATTCTCCTGCCACCTTACATACCATCTCTTTGATACTAGTGCCACAAAACAGCATCTAATTACAAAACACACAGAAAAATCCAGTCTGCTCTACTATTTACCCATAGCTGAGGGGAGAATATGTTATATACCCCTTTGCTGTGTATATAATTGAGAGTGATAGAGAGAGTCTTCGGGTGATAGTGAGAGAGAGAGACAGACAGGTAGAGTTAAGATTGTGACTTACTTGCTTCTTTGTCTAGTGGTTGTTTCATCTTCTTTCTTTTGGCCGGTTGTGGTCTAGTCTCTTCTTGTCTTCTTACTGTCTCTAACTAAGGGCTTCTTTTTAAGTCATGCAATTAACCAACAAGACTTTGTTTTTCTTTGATCAAAGATTTTATTACTGCATTGCCCTGCTTCGCCGCACGGTCTGAGTTACAACCTCAGTAGCACACATTTGTTCTGCTTTATCTCTGGTTGAAAACTGATTACCTAACTATGTGACTCGCGAGAAATTCTTGCCTCTGGGGTCAGTTGGGGCCATAACCATTACTGGTATTTTTCCATGCCCTGATCTGAAAAAACAATGGCCCCTTAGAATTCTCGCTACAGGGCTTGTCAAAAACCCATGCCACCACACAATTGTGCAACAAATACATATCTTTACCAATAGTGTTAGCGCTATGTAGAATGCAAACAGCTTTGTCCAGGATTTGAACCTTGGTTGCTGATTTTATTGGTAGAGTGATAATTGATATACCACAAGTGTCTCCAATTTCCATGATGTATCATCCAAGCTATGTAGAATGCAAACAGCTTTGTCCAGGATTTGAACCTTGGTTGCTGATTTTATTGGTAGAGTGATAATTGATATACCACAAGTGTCTCCAATTTCCATGATGTATCATCCAAGCTATGTAGAATGCAAACAGCTTTGTCCAGGATTTGAACCTTGGTTGCTGATTTATTGGTAGAGTGATAATTGATATACCACAAGTGTCTCCAATTTCCATGATGTATCATCCAAGCTATGTAGAATGCAAACAGCTTTGTCCAGGATTTGAACCTTGGTTGCTGATTTTATTGGTAGAGTGATAATTGATATACCACAAGTGTCTCCAATTTCCATGATGTATCATCCAAGCTATGTAGAATGCAAACAGCTTTGTCCAGGATTTGAACCTTGGTTGCTGATTTTATTGGTAGAGTGATAATTGATATACCACAAGAGTCTCCAATTTCCATGATGTATCATCCAAGCTATGTAGAATGCAAACAGCTTTGTCCAGGATTTGAACCTTGGTTGCTGATTTTATTGGTAGAGTGATAATTGATATACCACAAGTGTCTCCAATTTCCATGATGTATCATCCAAGCTATGTAGAATGCAAACAGCTTTGTCCAGGATTTGAACCTTGGTTGCTGATTTTATTGGTAGAGTGATAATTGATATACCACAAGTGTCTCCAATTTCCATGATGTATCATCCAAGCTATGTAGAATGCAAACAGCTTTGTCCAGGATTTGAACCTTGGTTGCTGATTTTATTGGTAGAGTGATAATTGATATACCACAAGTGTCTCCAATTTCCATGATGTATCATCCAAGCTATGTAGAATGCAAACAGCTTTGTCCAGGATTTGAACCTTGGTTGCTGATTTTATTGGTAGAGTGATAATTGATATACCACAAGTGTCTCCAATTTCCATGATGTATCATCCAAGCTATGTAGAATGCAAACAGCTTTGTCCAGGATTTGAACCTTGGTTGCTGATTTTATTGGTAGAGTGATAATTGATATACCACAAGTGTCTCCAATTTCCATGATGTATCATCCAAGCTGCACTGTTAGCTCAGCACCAAACTCTTATTACATTAAATGCACTATTCAACAAATTCAACTAATTGATAAACCTAATGCAAATACATTATTCACTCTTGTCATGCCAAATTCTGCAATAACACAATAAACTGATAAATCTTCCACCCACACCGATTGAGGGTAAATGAAACTTTGCTGTTATATGGGTTATATAATATCATGGGTTATGTAAACAGCTAGCATATAAATAATGAATAAATGAAGCAATATGAGTCACTGCATGATTGATTATATTATTTTAAAACTAGTGTTGCCTAACATATAACTTCTCTTTTTTTTTTTTTTTTTTAATATACTTCTATCATTGTTTATACTATCAGGTTTTGTCATCTTTGGCCATCCATACTTAATCTGCCTCATGAGAGGCTGGTAAATCTAAATGGGCATTTTTCACATAAGGTAAGCTAAAAAAACAAAAAAAAACAAACATGTGAAATACATATTTACCCAACCCCTCCATGCATGTAGGACACAAGGTAAGTTTCTTAAGTGCAGTTTAACAGGATGGAATTCAGAGTTTTCCTTCCCTAGATTCACTCTGTGACCACCAGGTTAATGCTATACAGACAATGCATCTCTAATGAGTGTTTCTTGCATAATTGATGGGTAGCCTATAAATTATGTACGGTAGTGTAGTTAAAATCAAACTAATGGTTTTATGGAAAAGTACAGAGTTAGTTGATTGACAAGATTTTAACCCTTTGCTCACTATGACTATATCCCAAAGTCCAACAGAATTTTATATCTCCCATTCTCTGGGACAGATTCTGGTTTGTACATATACTATTTAGTAGCATGGTAAGTATTTAATTTCTTGCACAGTTCCCAGTGGATTACCTTTCCCATCCAGTCATGCCTAGTCTTCTTTTACTCTCTTTGTGCTAGTTTGCTGCATTTATTTATGTTCTGTTTGCTTGCTTCCAATATTCCCAGATATTTAAAATTCTTTTTTTCCCAAGTGTCCTAATTTCTTCTCGGTTCAGTAGTTCTATTCCATTCACTGTTTCATACTTTCCTTTCTTCATCACGAGCATGGCACACTTGTCGATGTCGAACTCCAGCCCTACATCTTGGCTGCATATTCTTATGGTTTGTATGAGGGTTTCTAGTTCTTGTTTATTATTAGGGCTGGTTTAGCTCAGTCGGTAGAGCATTCCGCTAGAAACCACAAGGTTCCTACTTTGATACCGGCCCTCGCCAACTTAGCGTATGAGTAACACAAGGATCTGTATGGTAAAGTAAACTCCTTATATATATATATATATAGCACAGGGAACTGTGCGGTAAAGTAAGGAGCTGATGGTAGGTGTGGCGCTCCACCTCAGACGCCAAAACAATCTCCTTCGTCTAGCACTTAGTGAAAAGGGAATAGACTCCCTCGCTGACTGGCTGGTACCGACTTTAGGCCACCCTGACGACTTTACTTTTTACTTTTTTTATAATGGGCCGAATAGGAGGTTTACAAACATAGTGTGAATTTTAGTGGTAGCATTATCTCATCTACAGAAAGTTATGTCAATGTACATATACGAAAAGCATGATAGATTATCGATCATATGGAAATCTGATCTCTCTATAAAAATAAAGTGAGAATTCTACCAAGCTGTAGCTGTGTCAGTGCTATTGTATGGCAGCACTACTTGGAGTTTAATGAAATTTTTGGAGAAAAAGGTAGATGGAACTACACAATGAGGCTACATGCTGTCTTATTATTATTATCATTATTATTATTCATTTCCATAACAATTATTTGCTTATATGAGTTACGAGTGCCAAATCTATTGAAAAAATCCACTTTACATATATATATATATATATATATATATATATATATATATATATTTCTTTACTTTACTTTTACATTTCTGATGCACTTTCAATGAATTTTCATGTGTAGCTAGTCGGACTTTTATAAAGAAGAAAACATTTGCATTTTTAGGTGCCTAAAATAGTTTTCATTCACTACAATACATGCCTATATAATATGATGTATACATCTACATATTATATGATGCATACATCTCTATATAATATAATATATACATGTTTATATAAGAAAATGAAAGAAAGCTTGGTATTTTGTCCTTTAAATAAGTTATATACTGTAATGAACCTTGAAATAAATAACAAAAGAGCGTTATGGAAAATTCTTGCAATAGGTTTTATTACCGAACATATGAACTGTGAAAAGGAATTCAGTTTCTTAAGCAAAAATATTGTGCATTATATACACATATATATTATTTTTTGTATAAAAATATTGTATATTATTATCCTCGTTAATATTGTTATTATCATCATTATTATTATTATTCAAATAATTGTGTCAGTTTTGAATGTTTCTGACAACATCGGTCATTAAAATGTTCAAGTTGATGAATGAATGGTTTATGGGACGTAGCTTTTAAAAACTGGCTTTTTAAAATTAAATCTTTTTGTTATAAAATTTTTCCATTAATTCAAAAGGCTTTATTGTTGTCATTTGAATCAAATATTTTTAAAAGTAGAAAATATACAGTATCATTCGTAAATGAGTACAACAATAGCAACTTTTGTATCTATCTATCTATCTATCTATCTCAGTCTATTCATATGTATGTATGCATGTATCTATCTATCAATCTATCTATCTATCTCAGTCTATTCATATGTATGTATGCATGTATCTATCTATCAATCTATCTATCTATCTATGTATTTTAGTCTATTCATATATATTTGTCTTAGTCTATTCATATCTACCATTATACATATCTATCTCTATTCATCTCTCTGTCTCTGTCTCTGTCTCTCTTTCTCCCTCTATCTATCTACCTATCTATCTATCGTTTCTCACTCCCTATCACCCACTTAATATATATATATATATATATATATATATATACCCAATAGGGTAGGCAGATCTTTCACTTTAAAAAAAATCAAATGTGTTAATATACTGAATACTGATACCAAAAATTAGATCTTTTACTTGTACCATTGTTTGAGGAAATAGAATCAAAGATCGTCTACTAAAATGCACTAAAAATCCTCGTTTTCTAAAGTCTAAATTTTGTGAAAACAAGGATTTTTAGTGCATTTTAGTAGACGATCTTTGATGCTATTTCCTCAAACAATAATGCAAGTAAAAGATCTAATTTTTGGTATCAGTATTCAGTATACTAACACACAACTTTCACATAGATGGTCAATTGGATATTTTAAGAAAGGGGAAAATCAATCTACCCTGTTGGGTAATGTAGTAATATATATATATATATATATATATATATATATATATATGTAGTAATATATATATATATAT
Source organism: Doryteuthis pealeii (assembly GCA_023376005.1). NCBI lineage: Eukaryota > Metazoa > Mollusca > Cephalopoda > Myopsida > Loliginidae > Doryteuthis > Doryteuthis pealeii. Next base: position 87,561,326 of record CM042145.1, read on the forward strand.
ATATGTCGGATTAACCTCCTCACATTTCTACCATATATATATATATATATATGAATAAGATATAATGAAAAACAAACGATGTTTACAACTGAAATAGGCTCATCAGAAGAGAAAATGTGCAAACCGTTTCGGGGCCCAATTCTCTTCTGATGAGCCTATTTCAGTTGTAAACATCGTTTGTTTTTTCATTATATCTTATTCATACTGTCGGATTAATTTCCATTTTATTTTCACATACATATATATATATATATATATATATATATATATGTATTGGATATTTTTTTTTAAGTGAAAAATTGACCTACTCTATTGCCCAGGTGTCAAACATGATTAATAAAAAAAATTCAACAGGGTTACCTATTAATGGTATAAGTGAGACAGTGAGGGATTCTATTCCCTTTATGCTAGTGTTAGACCAGGAGATAGTTTTGCTGCTGTGGAGTTTCATACCTACCATCAACTCCTAGATGCTTTATTGCACAGATCAGATTACCCAAGCTGTGTTACTCTTGCAATGAGTCTGGCAAGAGACCAGTATTGAATCCAGAACATTGCGATTCCAACGTGGATGCTTAACTGACTGAGCTAAACTGGTCCTTTCACTTGATAACTTTATTTATTTACGATTTATATTGCAGATGTAATCAGTACAGGTATTTCATAATGCACATTGACCCTTATTTGATACCTTAGCTCTATCATTGACTCCTTGTAGTTCCTCACTGGCCCCTAAGGGTTACTTTGGTTCATCTTTGGCGACCTTTGCTATCATACATATTTGGCATTGCAGTCTCAGAAGACTATATAGTTTTTGCGAGAAGGAAGCACGTGGTGTAATGGTTAAAGACATAGGAAATGGACTTGTCACCCTGAGTTCAAATCCTGGACGTGGTAATTGCATTTCACTTAGCGCTAATACCCTTGGGAAAGGTATGAATCCTACTCTCTCTCCAGCTATGGGCAAATAGTAGGGCAGACTGGGCTCTTTAACCTTGGTTAGGCAACCGGTCTAGGAGAAGGAAAACTTTGAATTCAAACCTGTTAAACTCTGCTTAAGAAATTGACCTTGTGTCGCATCCTGCTCGTGCGGAGGGGTTGGTAAATATATATATAGTTTTTGTGCACCTGAAGTTACATTGCTTCTTGTGACTGTGCAGTTCAATGTTCGGAAAATATTCTTGACCACAGATGTCGCATGTGAAGGCTGTCCCTGAAGATGTTGATGTGCCGGTGCTTTGTTGCCGCCACTTTCTTCTGGACCTTTTGGCTTCATAGTGTTGCACCAGGGTGACTTCAGACATGGAGTCACCCTGCAGAGAACCTGCCATCACCGAGAGTGGTCCTGAGCCAAATTTTCCCAGTTGGAAGATGTAATGCTAAAGCACCTGAGATCATTCTTACAGACATCCTTAAAACGCAGCTGAGGGTGACCAATCTGTCTCCTACCAGAGAAAATCATTGCATAAAGGATGCAGGATTCATCCAACATTCATCTGGCTGACATGGCCCAGAGGATAAACAAAGAAACTTATTTTTATTGTCCAAGAAAAGAACTCCCGGCTTTTTCTACTTAAATTTTATCGTTTAATTATCTTCACTAATATAAATCATTTCTTCATTAGTTTTGCCCCAAAAGCAAGATCTGGTGATAGTGAATGTGTATGTATATTTACTTACAGTTTTTTGACTATGCGATCATTCAAACCAATATACATACACACACACACACACACACACACATATATATATATATATATATATATATATATATATATAATCAAAAAAGATATACTATGGTATTGATTGATTTATTTTAACAGCATATCAACCCGTATAGGGTTATTCTACGCTTAGATATTTGGGGATCACGTCCATTGTGCGTTTATATTTACATTTTTGTGTATTTGTTTTTAAGAGTTTTTTTTTGTACGCTATTCTATTGAATACGTGCAATTTTTAAACAGATCTATTTGACACATAGATGAGACTCTAACAAGTGCTACCTATCCGGGTCAGAGGCTGGACCTGCGAATAATACCAATAAAAGGTACACCATACTCCTCAGATCTTCAGAACTGTAGCCTCACCACCAGGTACAGTTTAGTGTAATACCCAAGAAACATATTTCAAATGCTGGATAATTTGTAATCACTTTGGTAAAAAAATTAACGGATTTTTCTTACTCTTCATATTTAATTCAGGCGTCCCTTCGTAGCGTAATGGTTAAAATGAAAAAGTATTTAATATCATCTTGAGTTACATCACAAGATTAAAATCATGCTATCACAATATTTGAAATTAATGGAAATTAAATAAGTCCCTTTTGCATCGGCAATTTCAAAAATGTATAAACCAAAAGACTGCCTCAAAAGTATTTCATGTCATTTTGAATTTCATTAAATGTTGAAATATCACAATCACAATATTTTGATTTAATGGAAACACTGTCATTTTAGCATGTGGTCTGTAATTAAATATTATGTCCCTTTTGCATCGTCAATTTCAAAAATCAAAATTGCCACAAATGAATTTTATGTAATTTTGAGTTTCATTAAAATGTTGAAATTTCATAATCACAATATTTGACCGTAATGAAATCACTATTTATTTTAACAGGGATTTTACAACTGAAAAATAATTCCATTCAGAACTGCTAACTTCAAAATTCAAATCCCTAAGATAGCTCAATGTATAATAATATATAATTCCATTCAAAATTGCTCAGTTCAAAATTCAAGATTGACACATTTATCAAATTTCATATTTAGATTCATCAAAATGCTGAAATTTTGTAATCACAATATTTGAAATTTAACTGAAACATTTTAAAAGAAATTATAAAATTGATGACACATCTCTGTTGAAGTTTAAAGCATTCTGTTTGGTTTGCCACCATTTTGAATTGTTCCAAAACAAATATTTTTGTGAGATGAAAAGGATTTTTGTCATTCCAATCAATGCAGAGTTAGTACCTTGGCTTACGAGTTTCATTTTTTCCACTTGTAACTCAATTTCCTTGTATATCAAATCAGTTTTCACTGAAATAAACTAAACTACCATTTAACCAAATTTAATGAAATTTTCAGTGTTGATATATTAATGAATGAAAGATATGTTGTTTTCTTCTAGCCACAGTCTCCATTGCAATTCTCTGGTTCATGCCTGAATGTTTTTACAGTGCTCAGGGAGCATTGGGCAGTAACCATAATCTCCTTATTTTGATGGCCGGTGCAGATCATCATGATACAAGTTATTCTCTTTCATGATTCAGGTGGGTTCCAGTCATCAATTCTATCTGTCATTACGTATATGAATGAAGAAGGGGTTCAAGCTTTTAAATGATGTGTCATCATCATCATCATCATCATGTCGCGCATGCAGCACGGATATCCCTATCATTCATTGCACCTGGAAGGTTCTCTGTCGAGCAACCAGCATCTTCGTATAGTTGGTCAATGTAGGTCCTTGCTGGGTGCCCCGCACTTGCATGTCCATGTGTTGGCTTCCACAGGAGAACGTTGCTTGTGTAGTGTGCATCAATACCTCCAACCTACAGAGAAAAATAACTAAATATAACTATGTCAAATTTATCCCGAACACCCTGTACATATATTTGAATATATATATATATATATATATATATATTATATATATATGTGTGTGTGTGTATACATATATATGTGTGTATATATATATATATATATATATATATATATGTGTGTATACATAATATGTGTGTATACATATATATATATATATATATATATATATATATGTGTGTGTGTATACATATATATATATATATATATATATATATGTGTGTGTGTGTGTGTGTGTGTGTGTGTGTGTGTGTGCGTACATTACTTATGATAATCAAATTGCAAAAGAATACCTGAAAAGTAAACTGAGAGAGATGTTCGTAGATCAAACAAGAAATGTATCTCATATAAATGCCATTCATTCTTAGTATACATATTTGTCTGTCTGTTTACCAAAAATAACAAAAAATAACAAACAAAAAAATGAATACTTCTTGTAATTATTGCACCATTCTTTGGTATCAGACAATTTTGCATTCTTCTGATAGAGCTGAGTTGATGGTGTGTCAAAAATCTGGACCAACCAGGGATTCACTGGTTGAGGAATAGCCAAGAGCCAAGCTGAGCTATAAACAGTATAAGCTTAGCAGAACCTCCCACTCCAAAGCACTTTAATGTTGTTAGGGGGTTGTGGGTTGTGGGGGGTGCTTTATAATGTCAGTCAGTATACCTATGTAAAGAATGGGATAGATGGATGTATAAATAGAAGTAGACTTGTATAGATCGATAGATTGATAGATAGAAATAGTGACAGATAGATAGATAGTAATATGTATATATATATATATATATATATATATATCTTATTATAATGGAGATTGTGTGTTTTTCTGTCTGTAACCGAAACTATATTACTACTTATGTAACAATTCCCTTAGTTATTGACATCACATTCTCCATGATTGTATTTTTATTTTAAACTCAATTATTAATAAAATTGTTTTACATTATTAACACTGTTAACCATCTCTACATACTAACAACCTGCAATTATATTTATATATACAACAAAATAGCAGTTTACAGTGTGAATGGGAAGGCTAATTTGCATATTGATATTAAAAATGTGATTTTATTAAATATGTGCTTGGTATTATTGATTTCTAACTGTTTGGTTTTATTTTAATGAATATAAGCAAACATCTCTTCAATGAATCTTAAATGAAATCCATTAACAAGAAAAAATAACTGTCATTTTATTCTTTACTTCCTCTTTTAACTAAATACTTAAATTAGAAAAAATAACAATGAAAGACGAGAGTGATGGAAGAGTAAGTTTCAGTTGTTCGATTTTTCAATTATACTCCCCTCTGTTTCAAATCATTTTATCTGCATTCTTATTTAGTTTCATTAGCCTTTCTAATTTAATACAATATTTTAGTACATTAAAACTTAAATACTTGCACCCGGAGGGTGCATATATTTGCTAGTTATTATAATGGAGATTGTGGGTTTGTTTGTCTGTAACCGAAACTATATTACTATACAAGCCACAATTCCCTTCGTTATTTACTCCACATTCTCCATGATTTTATTTTTTATTTAAACCTCAATTATTAGTAAAATTGTTTTACATCATTAAGACTGTTAACAATATCTACACACTAATAACATGCAATTGTATTTATATATACAACAAAATAGTGGTTTACAGTGTGAATGGGAAGGCTAATTTGCATATTGATCTTAAAAATTTGATTTTTAATAAATATATGCTTAGTATTATTGATTTCTAATTGTTTGGTTTTATCTTATTGAATATGAGCAAACACTCTTGGGGATAAATCTTAAAAGAAATCCATTAACAAGAAGAAATAACTGAAATATTATTCTTTACTTCCTATTTTAACTAAATAGTTAAATTAGGAAAATTTACCACTGAAAGACGGGAGTAATGGAAAATGATGGAAGAGTTAGTTTCAAAGTTGTTCTATTCTCCGATTATACCCCCTCTGTTCCAAATATTTTTATCTGAATTCTTATTCAGTTTCATTAGCCTTTCTAATTTAACGTGATATTTTATTATATTAAAACTTAAATACTTGCACCCAGAGGATGCATATATTTGCTAGTATATATATATATATATATATATATATATATATATATATATATATATATACTATATATAATCCAAAAGTCCAGAGAAGAAATCTTCCTTACGACACAAGAGTTTTATTTTTTTTTTAAACCAAGTCGCAGTTTGAGAGCTCAATGTGTGCTCTTAATGTTAGAGTCACAGAGCAAATATATAAGTAAAGAAATAACAAAAGACTTAGAGATTTAGCATTATAGTCTATTTCAGGGAGCTTAGACAAATAGTCTAAATCTCCCGACTCATCCTTCGCATCCGATGCGTCGGGAGATTTAGACTATTTGTCTAAAATTTTTAATTCTTTTTATTTTACGTATGCAACATGTGTTTCAGATCCGTTGTCTTCTTCAGGCATTGAGTTATTATTTTGGCAGAATATGTCCAATATTTGATAGGTTGTGTGTGTTTCTGCAACTTTTCTATTATATATATATATATATATATATATATATATATGAAATGTATAGTAATTTATTCATCAATAAATAAATTTGCATTTTCTTTCTTTTTTTTTTTTTTGTACCTACAGTCAATATGGCTAGCATATTTCCTTGGGCTATATGCCGATGAAGAGATTGAAATTGCATATTTCTCTCCTGTGGTTTATCTTGGAGTCTGGATGCTGCTGATCTGTTTTGTTGGATTAGCAAGATGTCTTTTTGGCTGATCATGCCGGAAAATATAAATTTTGGCTATCGGAACTCAGCTAGGTACCCCCCCCCCCCCCAAAAAAAAAAACCAAAACAAACCCAGATTAGATAGTGAAATATCCATGTAAATTCAATTGCCTCAAGGCTATAAAAACTTTTTTTAAAAACAAAAAAAAAAAAACAATTTATTCTCTAGAAAATGATTAATGAGGGGGTTTGGGTGGGGGTGGGAGAAAATCACAGGCAATTTTTGTATAAAATTGAAACAAACTTAAGAATTCTTTGTATTATCTTGATTTAGAACCATTGCCAATCGAGGAAAGCTACGTAACTCTTAGTCTCATATCCAAAATAGTTTATTTGTCATTGATACAATTATAAGATCCTTGATGGGCACCTCATGGTGTGTAATAGTTTACAAGTTATATTAGCAGACCATTGTTAGTGAGTTTGATTCCCACTGGGAGCCCCATAATCCTGGCCTTATTCCACAGCTAATCTTAGTAAATAACTATATAATATTTGATACTACATCAAGTGCGATTTGAGCAACTCATGAGGTGTAATGTTTAATGTGCAGCTCATTATTAGTGAGTTCGATTCTCACCAGGTGCCCCAGCAGGTTTTGGATTGAATTAAGCTTAGCTTAATGAATGACTAAATACTATGAGTGATTTTACGACTAAGTACTGAAAGTATACAAAACTAGTTGAAATATCTGTCTACTTCGGGTAAGAGGTCAGTTAAAAGTAGAAAGAAAAAAACAGTTAGATAGAAGTAAAGAGAAACCAAACTAGACGTTCACATCATGGCTGAAATGGAAAGGAAAAAGATAGAATGGGGAACAATCTATCTCTGTCTATCTCTGTCTGATGTCTCTAATGTCTCTACTCTCTCTATCACCCAAATACTCTATCACTCTTGTGTATATACCCAACAAGGGTATATGGGTACATAACAACAATTCCTTTTCAGGGTGGACCTGGGAGTAATGGAAACAAAGGGGTGACTCCACACAGCTCCAGAACTGGAGCCTCATGGCCAGGTTTGGTTTAGTGGTGTATCCAGAACGCACTTTGCGGTGGGTCTTGCAGTTGGTATATTTTAGTCTTCACTGACAGGACATCTGTGTGATATAATAGAACTATCTATCAAAATATAGATATGACCCTGACAGGCACTACCACTCCGAATTGGAATGGACCTAGGTGTAATGGTGATAAATTGGTGACTTTTCACATCCCAGAACTCCATAACTGGGGCTTCACCATCATTTTATTTTTGTTTGCTTTTGGTGGTGGTGGGGGATGTCTCCCCTCTCCGCAAGGGGATGCACTCAGTGTATTTTAAGCCCCACTGACAGGGCAGCAATGAATTTATTTTTGAGAATGTTTGGTTTCTTTCTGAACATACCTCATTCGTTTTTTTTTTCTTTCTTTTTTGAAATATGAAGGATGTAAGTTTTTCTTATCTATATTTATGGAAGGTCTTTGTGCAATGTAGTGATATTTGAGTATTACCCATAAATCATCTTACCTAGTCAGTTGTTGGTATTGTCCAAATTCTCTCTCGGTAATTGGCAGGATTCCATTAGTTCTGGTTAGTGGCCAAGCATTTAATATCAATTAATCCAACTGATTAAACTAGCAAGGATACCCATGTGCTTTTTTTTTTTTTTTTTTAATTGAAATAGATCACTAAGTAGGCCTGAGCCTATTCTAGTAGTGACCACTCCAAGCGGTGATTTAAGAGGTTTGAATTCAGAGTTTTCTTTCTCCTAGACTGGTCGCCTAACCAAGGTTAAAGAGCCCAGTGTGCCCTACTATTTACCCATAGCTGGAGGCAGAATAGTTGGATTCATACCTTTCTGAAGGGTATTGGCGCTATGTGAAATGCAAACAGCCTTGATGGGTGACCACTTAAAAAGAGCAGTTACTCTAAGCAACCTGAGGCCTGTATGTCAAACTATGCAAACCCTTGCCAAAAAAACAAAGTTAAGCAACAATGGGCTGGCTTGAGGTTGATGGGTGTCCACTTTTAAATTTAAAAAAAATAGATCACTAATTAGAACTGAGCCTATTCTAGTAGTGACCACCCCAAGCGGTGATTTAAGAGGTTTGAATTCAGAGTTTTCTTTCTCCTAGACTGGTTGCCTAACCAAGGTTAAAGAGCCCAGTGTGCCCTACTATTTACCCATAGCTGGAGGCAGAATAGTTGGATTCATACCTTTCCGAAGGGTATTGGCGCTATGTGAAATGCAAACAGCCTTGATGGGTGACCACTTAAAAAGAGCAGTTACTCTAAGCAACCTGAGGCCTGTATGTCAAACTATGTAAACCTTTGACAAAAAAAACGAAGTTAAGCAACAATGGGCTGGCTTATTAGGTTGATGGGTGTCCACTTAAAAAGAGCAGTTACTCTAAGCAACCTGAGGCCTGTATGTCAAACTATGTAAACCTTTGACAAAAAAACGAAGTTAAGCAACAATGGGCTGGCTTATTAGGTTGATGGGTGTCCACTTAAAAAGAGCAGTTACTCTAAGCAACCTGAGGCCTGTATGTCAAACTATGCAAACCTTTGACAAAAAAACGAAGTTAAGCAACAATGGGCTGGCTTATTAGGTTGATGGGTGTCCACTTAAAAAGAGCAGTTACTCTAAGCAACCTGAGGCCTGTATGTCAAACTATGCAAACCTTTGAAAAAAACGAAGTTAAGCAACAATGGGCTGGCTTATTAGGTTGATGGGTGTCCACTTAAAAAGAGCAGTTACTCTAAGCAACCTGAGGCCTGTATGTTAAACTATGTAAACCTTTGCCAAAAAAAACGAAGTTAAGCAACAAGGAGCTTGCTTGAGGTTGATGGGTGTCCACTTTTAAATTTTTTAAAAAATAGATCACTAATTAGAACTGAGCCTATTCTAGTAGTGACCACCCCAAGCGGAGATTTAAGATGTTTGAATTCAGAGTTTTCCTTCTCCTAGATTGGTTGCCTAACCAAGGTTAAAAAGCCCAGACTGCCTTACTATCTATCTATCTACTTATCTCAGTCTATTCATATCTATCTATCTATCTATCTATTCCAGTCTGTTCATATCTATCTATCTATCTATCTATCTATTCCAGTCTGTTCATATCTATCTATCTATATATCTATCTATACATCAATCTATCCCAGGCTGTTCATCTATCTATCTATCTATCTATATATCTATCTATTCCAGTCTGTTCATATCTATCTATCTATCTATCTATTCCAGTCTGTTCATATCTATCTATCTATCTATCTATCTATTCCAGTCTGTTCATATCTATCTATCTATCTATCTATCTATTCCAGTCTGTTCATATCTATCTATCTATATATCTATCTATTCCAGTCTGTTCATATCTATCTATCTATCTATCTATCTATCTATTCAGTCTGTTCATATCTTATATATCTATCTATACATCAATCTATCCCAGGCTGTTCATATCTATCTATCTATGAATTTCTCACCCTGACGCCATCATGTGTTTTTTTTGGTCAACAAAACAATATGTGAACAATTATTGACATGTAGTTGTAGTTATTGCTGTTGGAAAAACCTAGAAGCATAGCATCTTCTATTTTCTCTGGTTGGAAAGTGTGTGTGTGTGTGTGGGGGGGGCATCATCTTTTCTCTCACTCCTATCTCCTTTCTTTTGTTGCAGCTCTGGTCTTCTACTTCCTCGAACAACTCTAAGACATCTTTTTAATACACTCCTTTATTTACTTATCTAAGACGTCTTTAATATACAAGGGTGAGTCAAAAAGTAATGCCATTTTTTTTTTAGGACAGGTATAATTACCAACACAGGAACATGTGTCATCCATCAAAATAAAGCTGGTCCTCTGGGGATCACATCTCCACTTCTCCACATAGTCATCATTTCTCTCAATAGCAATGTTCCACCTTTGAATGAGAGCATATATCCCTGCCCCATAAAATTCTGTTGACTGTTCTTTGAGCTACTTCTTTATTACATTACAGATTTCACTTCCACGTCACTGGAATAATGTTTACCTTCAGACTATCATCTTTTTGGTCCCATGAAAAAGGGTTTGAGAGGCAAACATTATTCCAGTGACAAGGAAGTGAAATCTGTAGTGAAGAAGTCGCTCAAAGAACAGTCAACATAATTTTACAGAGCAGGGATACATGCTCTCATTTGTAGGTGGAACATTGCTATTGAGAGAAACAGTGACAATGTGAAGAAGTAGGGATGTGATCCACAGAGAACCAGCTTCATTTTGATGTATGATACATATTCCTGTATTGGTAATTATACCTGTCCTAAACAAAATGGCATTGCTTTTCGATTCACCCTCATATAACCCAACGGTACATCAAGGAGATAGCATCCTTAAGATGACATGTGTCCCCCTCAAAATCTCAGGATCATCTGATTACCTCAACATCTCGGAGCCAACTGATTAATTTTCAAATCTATTTTTCTTACTTTCTATTGTCGCCTAGTTATATCTGAAGCCATCCAATCCCAGCAAAGTCTATCAAAACTGACCTTAAGGTTAACATTTGCCACTCAAACTCATTTGATCTAATGTCTCTGAGTTCAATTTCTATTTCACTTTTTAAATTCTATACTACTCCCACAATAATAGATACAGCTAATCTATTATTTAGCAGCAACTCTCCAACATGGAAAACACAGCACTATCCCTGATGTGGTCTGACTTTGGTCCTATGCTCTATAATGTTTGTTATTCAAGTTATACTACTAATTATAGTTATACTACTCCCAAAATTAATAGTTATACTACTTTGTTTGTTATTCAAGTTTTTTGTTATTCAAGTTATACTACTTTAAAATTATACTACTTTAGTAGTTATACTACTAATTATAGTTATACTATTAATTATAGTTATACTACTATTCAAGTTATACTACTCCCAAAATTCAAGTTATACTACTCCCAAAGTTCAAGTTATACTACTCCCAATATTCAAGTTATACTACTCCCAAAATTCAAGTTATACTACTCCAATATTCAAGTTATACTACTCCCAAAATTCAAGTTATACTACTCCCAATATTCAAGTTATACTACTCCCAAATTCAAGTTATACTACTCCCAATATTCAAGTTATACTACTCCCAAATTCAAGTTACTCCCAAAATTCAAGTTATACTACTCCCAAAGTTCAAGTTATACTACTCCCAATATTCAAGTTATACTACTCCCAAAATTCAAGTTATACTACTCCCAATATTCAAGTTATACTACTCCCAAAATTCAAGTATACTACTCCCAAATTCAAGTTATACTACTCCCAAAATTCAAGTTATACTACTCCCAAAATTCAAGTTATACTACTCCCAAAGTTCAAGTTATACTACTCCCAATATTCAAGTTATACTACTCCAAAATTCAAGTTATACTACTCCCAATATTCAAGTTATACTACTCCCAAAATTCAAGTTATACTACTATATTCAAGTTATACTACTCCAAAATTCAAGCTACTCCCCCAATATTCAAGTATACTACTCCCAAAATTCAAGTATACTACTCCCAAAATAATAGATACAGCTAATTTATTATTTAGCAGCAACTCTCCAATATGGAAAACACAGCACTATCCCTGATGTGCTCTGACTTTGGTCCTATGCTCTATAATGTGTCTATATAAGCATATCAGTAAGATCCTCCCTTACTTTCTGTTGTTACTTTCCTTCCTTCCTTTCTTCCTTTCTTCCTTCCTTCCATACCATCCTTCTCTCCATTTTTTATTCAATCCTTTTAAACCACAAGGTTCCTAGTTCGATACCGGTCCCCGCCAACTCAGCGTATGAGTAGCACAGGGATCTGTGCGGTAAAGTAAGGAGCTGATGGTAGGTGTGGTGCTCCACTTCAGATGCCAAAACAATCTCCTTGGTCTAGCGCTATTGAAAAGGGGATAGACTCCCTCGCTGACTGGCTAATACCGACTTTAGGCCGCCCCGTGGACTTTACTTTTTTTTACTTATATATTATTTAAATTTTTCGGACTGTTGTCCTCAATATTTATTGTTATACACACAACTTCTTTCTTTCTTTCTTTCTTTCTTTCTTTTCCCTACTTTCATTGATTCCTTTTTTAAAGCTTCTTTCCTGCCTTATTTTCTGTTGTTATTTTCCTTTCTTCCTTCCTTTCTTCCTTCCTTTCTTTCTTCCTTCCTTTCTTTCTTCCTTCCTTCCTTCCTTCCTTCCTTCCATACCATCCTTCTCTCCATTTTTATTCAATCCTTTTATAATTTAGAAACTTTAAAAATATGACACCATTATATATTATTTAAATTTTTCGGACTGTTGTCCTCAATATTCATTTTTATACACACAACTTCTTTCTTTCTTTCTTTCTTTCATTCTTTTCCCTACTTTCATTGATTCCTTTTTTAAAGCTTCTTTCCTGCCTTATTTTCTGTTGTTATTTTCCTTTCTTCCTTCCTTTCTTCCTTCCTTTCTTTCTTCCTTCCTTCCTTCCTTTCTTTCTTCCTTCCTTCCTTCCTTCCTTCCTTCCTTCCTTCCATACCATCCTTCTCTCCATTTTTATTCAATCCTTTTATAATTTAGAAACTTTAAAAATACAACGCCATTATATATTATCATATCAGATCTGGTCCTGTAAATGGTCTCTTTTTTTTTCTTCATTTCCAGCAGAGGAAAAGAGAAAAGAAAAGAAGAGGCTGAAAGAAAGATTGAAAGAAAAGAAATAAATAAAGAAGTGTATACATGATAAAGAGGGTTGGAGCTTTGCAATAAAGGCAGTAGGGTCGAGACAATCATAAAGGTGCTAAGGCTTGACGTGACCAGCTGATTGATTGGAGGGGTCCTCATCTACTGACCATCTAGCTCAGCCTCCAGGATTCCATCCTTGAGCATCATGGGTTGCCATCTACAGCCAACAGGTGGCCCCATGGTGGGGGGGGGTCTTACCTTTGAACAGAGGTGCAGTTGGCATAGAAGGTGGTGGTTGATGGTTTTAATGTCCTGGGTATGGCATTAAACTGCATCTTGTGTTGAAGTTCCAATTCTGGCACTCTGGGGAGTGTGGAGTGCCACTTCATTGCCATTACTCCCAGGTCTACTCTCACCCAAAGTCATAGTAATTGTCTATCAATTAAATAGATTAAAAAATGAGTATTAAAAATGTGTTGTTTTTTAAAAATGTTTCTCTGAATGTTTGAGATGAGGCTTGAAGATTAGTATTATCTGCATTATTCGTTCTATTGTCCCCATCTTCGTTGTTGGCCTTCTTCAGGTATTTCTTGTCGGACTCGGGAACCTTCTCAGACTCGGGAACCTTCTTTTTGAACTCAGGAACTTTCTTGTTGTAATCGGGAGCCATCACGGAACTTTGAACCTAACCCTTTATCTAGTCCACGGGGGTATCCTGTTCTCATTCTGCTAACCATCGCTGGGGTAGGAGTTGTGTTAATTATTTTTCTAACTGCCTTCACTCAGGATTGAACTTGGGATCCAGAGATAACTGTCACTTAGAACTGTCTTAACCTAACTACTTTATCCACTAGGCTATTTTTAAAATGTGTTTAAAAAAAATTGATTTAAAAAAAATTGGAATACTAAACAAGAATGAATAAAACAAAATATCTTTGGCATAAAACAACCCATGAAGGGTTGACATGCTGTTGAAATAAAATCCAACCAACCAACCAACCAACCAACCAACCAACCAACCAACAATATTAATTTGTTGTATTTTATATAAATGAGTAAATATTGAATGATAGTAGTTGTACATAGTTATTAAAAAAATATATTTTATATAAACAAAATATATTCTATAAACATTCTATAAATTATTTTATAATATATAATATTATACTATATAATATTATATATATAATATATTAATATATAATTATATAATGTGTCTATAATTTGACTATAATTTTTCTATAATATTATAATACATATTATATAATATTATATATATAATATATGGACCATATGACCTTTAGGCACCCCTTTTGCTTTGCTGATTCATAAGTACATTTTTTCATTTACGCCGTCAACATCCGGTTGCTTGTTAACAGACGATTTTTAGAGGAGTTTTTAAAATTATAAAACTAACCTCTAACCCTCACCCTAACCCCTAACCCTAACCCCTAACAAACAACCAGATGTTGACGGTGTAAATGAAAAAAATGTACTCATGAATCAGCAAAGCAAACGGGGTGCCTAAAGGTCATATGGTCTTAATATATTAATATATGATATATTGTAATATTATATAATATTTTATTTTCAAACATATTATAATATCATATAATATTATATAATATTTTATTTTCAAACATATTATAATATCATATAATATTATATAATATTTTATAGTATATTCTACCCATCTATGGGTTAAATAGAAAAACATGAGTTTATAAACAAAATTGTATTATGCATTAAGAATAAATTTATTTCACAACTTTGTCGGCATTAAATGACCCACCGAGGTTGATATGCCGTAAAACAAAACAAACCAAACCAAACCAAACCAAACCAAGTATATTCTATAAACAAAATATTGAATGATAATAGTTGCACATAGTTCTGCTATCATAAATACAAATGTGCCATAATAATTGTGACATTTTCCTTTAAGGTCAAAGGATAGCAATTAAAGTATCTGCGCATTAATGCCACAAAAAATATGTCATTTCGGTTATATGATTGCTTCTCTTTTACAATGTGCAATGCAGGCAATTATATGTTTCACTTCCTCGTGTATGGAAGTGAAACATGGACCCTGTACTCCCACCAAGAGTGGCGGCTAAATAGCTTCTACCTTCGCTGCCTTAAACGTATACTGGGCCTCACCTGGAGGGACAGGATCACTAACACAGCAGTTCTAGATAGAGCTCAACTCCCCAGCTTGTGTTTTCTACTGAGACAGCGTCATTTCCCGATGGCTGGATCAGGTCCGCTGAATGGATGATGGACAAATCCCGAAGGACATCCTCTATGCAGAGCTTTCGTCTGGTAAGAGACAGATTGGTCGCCCCCAGCTGTGTTTTAAGGATGTCTGCAAGAATGATCTCATTTTCTTGATATTTGTAACCAGAATTATCCTAAATGCCAACCGCCCTGTTGGCTGGGGCTGTATAATACACTGACTGCACTTCTGCAGAGGGGTAAAATCTCCCACTATGGGGCCACCTGTTGGCTGTGGGTGTTTAAGGATGGAATCCTCATGGCTGAGCAGTCCATGACATGCAACACTCCACTTTGGCCCTTACTTGGACTAAATAGGCGGTCGAAGAGGCCCTCTCTGATCAGTCGGCTAGTTACATCAAGTCCTAGCAACTATATGATTGTCCCAACCCTATTGCCCTTATGGCAAGTCCCCAACTCTTTTTATCATATATGTGCTAGAAGGCGGTGACTGAAGGTCTTAGTGTCCTAGGTATGATATTAAACTGCATCTAGTAGTGAAGTTCCAATTCTGGAAATCTGGGGAATATGGAGTACCCCTTCATCACCATTACTCCCAGGTTCTGATTAAGATTCTGTGTGGTGTGAGTAGATAAAAATTGGTAGAAATAGAAAGAGTATATCATTTTTATTTATTTATGATATATCCGTGTTAAGGGATATATTATGAAGTTGGTAGTAAGGTATATTATCACAGTAGTAGCTGGTGCCTCGAATAGCAGTACGCCTTCCGAGCAGTCGTGGTGGTATTCTGACTAGTAGGCGCTTGTACCACCACAGTGTCGAATATTTATAGAGGACACTATCCAATTAGATTATAGTGAGGGGGTACCTAGGTATTTACATATTCATTATATCAGTTTAGTAAGCAAGTAATAGCAGCAGTTGGTAGAGTGTCAGTCAAAGAACCAGAAGTTTTTGGGTTTGATACCGGCCCTCGCCAACTCAGCATATGAGTAGCACAGGGATCTGTGCAGCAAAGTAAGGAGCTAATGATAGGTGTGGCACTCCACCAGCAGATGCCATCTCCGTGGTCTAGTGCTAGTGAAAACGAGACAGACACTCTTGCTGTCTGGTTGATACCAACTTTAGGCCATCCCAACGACTTTATTTTAAAAAATTATATATCTAAAAGAAGGATTCTGTATGTCTGTGAACCATGTCAGCAGGTACTGTAGAATATGCCAATTTTACCTCCCCCCATGGCGAACCATGATGCTTAAGGACGGAATACTGATGGCTGAGCAGTCCTTAACATGTAACACTCCACTTTCGGCCTTGGGCTAGATGGGCAGTTGGAGAGCCCCCCTCCGATCAATCGGCTGGTCACATCAAGCCCTAGCACCTATATGAATGTCCTGACTGTATTGCTTTTATGATACTTTATGAGGAAGTGCGTCCCGGTCTCCTGCCCCAAAAATTGCTACCCAGTGACTATTAAAATAACGACCCAGCTCAGTCTATTCAAAACTATCCATCTTCATATCTATCTATCTATCTATCTATATTTTTGAGGCAGGAGACCGGGACGCACTTCCTCATAAATTACCAAAACTCTCACTAAGAAACAACCTTGTATCAAATGCTAACTTTCTTTATTTTCTTTTTCTTTTTTTCTTTCTTCCATTTAATATACTTTTTCTGTTCTTTCGGGTTTTTTCTTTCTTTCTTCCTTTTTATTTACTTTCTTTGGTTATTTCCTATAACTGCAACCTAAAAAAGGGGAACCACTCTGAATGAATTTTATCTGCTAATTAATCTACCCATTATTTTCCCATTAAACAAACCCTAAACCCTAACTTCTTTTTTCCTAGTAGATCAATAAACAAATAAATGAATAAATAACTAATTTATCAGTCAATCAGAGTGGTTCCCCTTTTTTTAGGTTGGAGTTTATGACAGTAAACGAGAAAGGAAAAAGTGCTAAAAGGCTGTGGCTGAGGGTCTTAGTATCCTAGGTATGATGTTAAACTGTATCTAGCATGATTTCTGATTTGCAAAATTTTAACTGATGATGTAGCTTCGGTTCTGAGCAAATATCAAACTATCTCTTTGGTACAAATAATGTTCAATATATATGAAATAATAATAGAAAAAAATTTTTTGTCATAGATGCAGTGCCACATTGGGATGTTGATCTTGCTAGGAAAAAAATCAGAAATCATTGATAACTTAAAATTGGTTGACTTTCAGATTTTTTTTAATAGCATTTTTGGATTCTTTGGACCAAAATGTTTTTATAAACCAATTTTTAGAAGTAGGGAAGCTCTAGAACTCATTTTACAGACAAAAATAGATTACAGAATGTCGTCATTTTCACCAACCATACCAAATTTGGAGAGCTAAATTGATATGACTAAATCGAATTTTTAGAATTGGAAGCTCAAATTTTGGGGATTGTCAAATGTTAACATAGTCTACACCTGGAAAAAAATTCAGAAAAATTGAAGGTGGGTGACAATTTTACTTTTTTCTGGATGATTTGACATGGAATTACCCAGAAATCAGCGGAAATAGATAGATAGATAGATAGATAGATAGATAGATAGACAGAGAAAGAGAGAGAGGGGGGGAGATTGATTGATGGATTGATACATAGATAATCTGTCCAGATAGATAGATAGAAATTGAGTGAGATAGCTTGATAGAAATAAATAGATAGATAAATAGATAGACAGAGAAAGAAAGAAAGAAACAGACAAACAGATAAATATAGATAGATAGATAGATAGAATTGAGTTAGATAGCTTGATAAGAATAGATAGATGAATAGATAGAGAAAGAGACAGACAGATAAAGATAGATAGATAGATTGATAGAAATTGAGTGAGCTAGCTTGCTAGCTAGAAAGAGATAGATAGATAGAGGTAGATAGATAGAAAAGATAGACAGACATGTAAATGGAGATAGATAGATAGATAGATAGAGAAAGAGATATAGAAAGATAGAGAGGTTGAGAGATACAGAATAAGATAGATGGAAATAGATAGATAGATAGGTAGATGGACAGATAGATAGAAATTGAGTGAGCTAGCTTGCTAGCTAGAAATAGATAGATAGATAGATAGATAGATAGATAGATAGATAGACATGTAAATGGAAATAGATAGATAGATAGATAGATAGATAAAGTGAGATAGAAGGATAGAGAACTTGAGAGATACAGTATAAGACAGATGGAGATAGATAGATAGATAGATAGATAGATAGAAATTGAGTGAGCTAGCTTGCTAACTAGAAATAGATAGATAGATAGATAGATAGATAGATAGAAAGATAGATGGATAGAGAAAGTGAGATAGAAGGATAGAGAAGTTGAGAGATACAGAATAAGACAGATGGAGATAGATAGATAGATAGATAGATAGATAGAGGTAGATAGATAGAAAGATAGATAGAAAGATAGATAGATAGATAGATAGAAATTTAGTGAGCTAGCTTGCTAGCTAGAAATAGATAGATAGATAGATAGAAATTTAGTGAGCTAGCTTGCTAGCTAGAAATAGATAGATAGATAGATAGATAGATAGATAGATAGAGGTAGATAAAAAGAAAGATAGATGGATAGAGAAAGTGAGATAGAAGGATAGAGAACTTCAGAGATACAGAATAAGACAGATGGAGATAAATAGATAGATAGAAAGATAGATAGAAAGATAGATGGATAGAAAAAGTGAGATAGAAGGATAGAGAAGTTGAGAGATACAGAATAAGACAGATGGAGATAGATAGATAGATAGATAGATAGATAGATGGATAGATAGGAGAAAAGGAGAGAAAAAGATGAGTTGGCTGTAATGGTGTTGCGGATGAGGAGGGTTCCATAGGTGTGGGGGTCGTATTTCCTGGAGACCAATGATTAATGATTCTTTGATGCTAGCACTGCTATAAACTATCTCCAGAGAATATCAGAACAACTTTTGGGTCTTCTTCGCCAGAATTCTTGAAGCCAATAAATTCACAGTGTAAAGTTGTTTGGGCAATGGAGATTATATATAGTCTATAAAAGCTTGATTTACTCCATGTCTGAACTAAGAGTAATGCTCCTACGCTTGAATAATTCAGAAAAATGGAAAATCTTTTCAGGCAGAAGACAGACTATCAGCTTTAATGATATATAGATATAGATATATTTACATCAGGGCCGGCTTAGCTCAGTCAGTAGTGTGTCCAGCTGGGAACCTCAAATTTCCTGGTTCGATACCGGCCCTCGCCAACTCAGCGTATGAGTAACATAGGATCTGTGCGGTAAAGTGAGGAGCTGATGGTAGGTGTGATGCACCGCCTCAGATGCTAAAAAAACAATCTCCTTGGTCTAGTGCTAGTGAAAAGGGGATAGACTCCCTTCGCTGACTGGTTGATACCGACTTTAGTCCACCCCGATGAATTTACTTACTTTTACTTTATATATTGATATAAAAAGTGATACCATTTCCGTCCCATAATAGTTGTGACATTTTCATATAAATTTCTTATACAATATGTAATACCCATTGTAGGACAGAGATTGTAGAATTTTTATTTCTACCTCTGCCTAATGATAGTTCTTACATTTTGTAAATGGAGGTGCTCGTTGTGTAATGATTATAGTCATAAGAAATAGCTCATAGATATAGATAGAATAGATAGATAGATAGATAGATAGATAGAATGGATAGATAGATGGATGGATGGATAGATAGATAGATAGATAGATAGATAATGAACAGACAGATAGATAGATAGATAGATAGATAGATATAGAATAGATAGATAGATAGATAGATAGATAGATATAGATAGATAGATAGATATAGAATAGGCTTGGAATAGATAGATAGATAGATAGATAATGAACAGAATAGATAGATAGATAGATAGATAGATAGATAGATAGATAGATAGATAGATAATGAAGAGATTGAGATAGATAGCTAGATAGATAGATAAACAGACTGGGATAGATAGATAGATAGATAGATAGATTCAGATAATGAAAGTATTTCTGCCCACATGATTCGCACTTAATTAGACATATCTACAAGATCTATCTATCTATCTCTCTCTCTATATATATATATATATATATATATGTATGTATATATATATACATACTATATATATATATATATATATATATATATATATATATATATATATATATACATACATATATATATATATATAATATTGTATTTCTAGGTATTAACAGTATTCTATCATTTAAGTAATATTTATCATAATAAAACTCATATTAATTAACCTATTTTGGCCAAAAGTATGAAATCATAAATATTACATGCACACACACATGCACGCACACAAGCACACTCGCATACACGCACACACACACACACATGTTCACACACAAACACACTCACATACACACACACACATATATATATACACACATATATACGTATATATATATACGTATATATATATACGTATATATATATATATGTATATATATATACATATATATATGTGTGTATATATATGTATATATATATATATATATATGTATATATATATGAGTTGGATGTAGATGTTTATTAAACCAATGGTGTTTAAAGAAATAAACAAGTTCAAATCCTGGACAAAACTGTTTGTATTTCCCACGGCGCTAATACCCTTGGGAAAGGTATGCATCCAACTATTTTACAAAATCTTTTTGAGATAATGTTTTGATTTTGAACTACATCAATGCATTGGCCCATAAATCATTGACATTGTAACTGAGTGTGAAGTGTTTATCTGTTGTTTGTGAACGACATTAAAGTATTGCCACTTAAAACATTGATTTTCTAATTAAGGATTAAGTATTTACCAGTTTAAAACAGTTGTGAACTATATCTAATTGCTTGCATATTATTAGTATTAGATAGGAATAATTAAGTGAATATAGATAATTGTTTATGGATGAATATATACAATTTTAGAGGGAAGCGCGTGGTGTAATGGTTAAAGTCATGGGAAATGGACTCGTCGCCCCGAGTTCAAATCCTGGACGTGGTAATTGCATTTCACTTAGTGCTAATACCCTTGGGAAAGGTATGAATCCTACTCTCCCTCCAGCTATGGATAAATAGTAGGGCAGACTGGGCTCTTTAACCTTGGTTAGGCAACCAGTCTAGGAGAAGGAAAACTCTGTTAAACTCCACTTAAAAATGACCTTATGTCGCATCCTGCTTGTGCGGAGGGATTGGTAAATATATATATATTTTCCTTCATTGTCACGCTGTGATCTGCTGGAGCTGCAAAGTATACCAGTAGACAAGTTCTCTTTTTTTGTTAATCAATACTAGGTCTGGTCTCCTTGCCGGAATAGGGTGATCCGTCTTTATCTCAAAGTCCCAATTATTATTATTATTATTATTATTTCAGGAGAGAAGGGGATTAACCTGTCAATCCCCACAAAAATCCACAATTTCCCCCGATAAGAGACAAGTGATTTATGTCACGTACAATCTTCAAAAATCAATAGATCTAAATACTTACATGCATATATTTATTGTTTAATGATTATAAATCTAAACCTTCCACAATCTATACAACAAAATATAAGTGTGTTATATAGATAAGTAAACATAGATATATCTAAAGATCTTTTGGGAGTTACAGAACTTTATAATGGCAATAAAAATTGATTTTAATTGGTTAAAGTCATGGGAAATGGCCCCATCGCCCTGAGTTCAAATCCTGGATGTGGTAATTGCATTTTCCCTTAGCGCTAATACCCTTGGGAAAGGTATGAATCCTACACTCCTTCCAGCTATGGGTGAATAGTAGGGCAGACTGAACTCTTTAACCTTGGTTAGGCAACCAGCTTAGGAGAAGGAAAACCCTGAATTCAAACCTGTTAAACTCCACTTAAGAAATTGACCTTGTGTCACATCCTGTTCATGCGGAGGGGTTGGTAAATATATACAATGGAAATAAAAAGACTATATTTTAAAAAATTTCTATTTATCTATTTTCCTTATATACATATATATACAACATAGAATAATTAAATACAATCTTAGAATACATATACAAGGGTAATCCCAAAAGTAAGGTCTCCAAAGTGCTAAGGATTCAGAGAAACTGTTCGAGCAACTACTGGCAACACTGCTGTGTTTGTTGTGCATGCACCTGCACTTTAGCTTGGCAGTTGTTTCTGATGGAGCTCCCAATTTATGCTAACGCTAAGTGTGAAGTTTGCACAGTTATTCAGATTTTCAAGACAAAAGGCATTGGTTGAACCGATTGAAATTCATTGCCAATAAATGAAACTGTATG
Organism: Doryteuthis pealeii; assembly: GCA_023376005.1. Classification (NCBI taxonomy): domain Eukaryota; kingdom Metazoa; phylum Mollusca; class Cephalopoda; order Myopsida; family Loliginidae; genus Doryteuthis; species Doryteuthis pealeii. The sequence goes on from CM042145.1 coordinate 87,583,912, forward strand.
GCAAATTGTGCATGGATGTCAAAAACGTCTGCAAGTAGTGTACTGAGTTTGCAATGATGTTCAAGTCTTGGCTTGGCAGTCGTTTTTGATGGATCTCCCTATTGATGCTACAACCAAGTGTGAAGTTAGTGCAAGTTTATTCATTTTTTAAGCACAAAAGGCCTTAAACCGACTGAAATTCATCACCAATTAATGCAAGTGTATGGGAAGTCATGCGTAGATGTCAACATTTGATACACCTTATTATATATACTGATATTATTGATAATATAGTGATATTACATATAGTATTTAGATGCATGCATAGAATAAGCTTTTGAATAAAATAAAAATTCAATTTTTATACCCTTAATAATTTTGATTGTTTGTTTGTTTGTTTGTTTTGTTTTACGGCATATCAACCTCAGTGGGTCATTTAATGCCGATAAAGTTTTGAAATAAATCAATTCTTAATGGATAATATAATTTTTTTATAAATACATTTTTCTATTTAACCCATAGATGGGACCCTAACAGATACTACCACTCCGGGTCAGAATGGACCAGGGAGCAATAGTGATGAAGGGGTGCTCCACATTCCCCAAACCTCCAAAACTGGAACCTCACCATCAGATAGAGTTTAACGTCATTCCCAGGACATGTAGACCCACAGCCACCGCCTTCTAGCACCCATATGATAAAAAGGGATTGAGGCTTGCCATAAGGGCAATAGGGCTGGGAAAATTATATAGGTGCTAGGGCTTGACGTGACCATCCGATTGATCGGAGGGGCCTCTCTGACCGCCCGTCTAGCCCAAGATAGGGCCAAAGTGGAGTATTGCACGTCATGAACTGCTCATCCACCGGGCTCTATCCTTAAGCATCACGGTCGCCACCCACGGCCAACAGGTCGCCCCATTGGGGGAGTCTTACCCCTCTGCAGAGGTGCAGTCGGTGCATTCTAACGCCCCAGCCGACAGGGTGGTAATAATTTTGATGACTGAATAGTGAAAATATAAATTTATATGACTAAAAGATTTTATCCAAACTAAATGCTTGAAACTTTTACATCAACTAAATAAAACAAAATACAAATTTGACCTTAAAAAAATAAAAAAGAAGAAAATAACAGTTACTATATCTTGATCTTTATCAGAGGAAAGGAAACAATTATATTACAGAATTTTTGAAATGTCTAATCTAATTCGAAACCAAATTTTTCCAACTTTACGTTGAATAATTCAAAAACTTATTGCTATCTCCACAGTGTATCTTAAATCTCACTATTATTATTTCTTTCTTTTTTTCTTTTAGATATTTTTATTTTTATTTTCCAGAATGAATTTGATTCAATCCCAATGTAGTATTTTTCATGTTATTTTATCGAGCTTCCATCTATGAGCTGCCCAAAGCTCTGCTAGATTGGATTCCATTGGTCTGGTCTATGCTGGCTAGCTCGTGTCGCCACAATAAATATAAAATCAATTTTCTCTCTGACATGGCTGGGTCAACATGGCTGCTAGCAAACGATCTGGTCAAGTCACTCTCATCAATAGTAAATAAGACGCATGGCAGCTCTTCAAGATTATCAATAGTTCATTTCTATTCAGAGAACAAAACCTAAAGATAAAATCCACAAAGTTTAATTTGCTTATTTTTATCTCTGCCTATGTTTCTATGTTGGTTAGTTGGTTGGTTGGATTTTATGGCATGTTAACCCTTGTTGGGTTATTTTATGCTGAAGACATTTTGTTTCAGTCATTCTTAATGGGTATTCCATTTTTTTTTCTAACTCTGCTATTTTTTTATCTCTGCCTATATTTCTATGTTGGTTAGTTGGTTGGTTGGTTGGTTGTTGGTTTTATGGCATGTCAACCCTTGTTGGGTTATTTTATGCTGAAGACATTTTGTTTCAGTCATTCTTGATGGGTATTCAATTTTTTTTTCTAACTATGCTTATTTTTTATCTCTGCATATGTTGGTTGGTTGGTTGGTTGGTTGGTTGGATTTTATGGCATGTCAACCCTTGTTGGGTTATTTTATGCTGAAGACATTTTGTTTCAGTCATTCTTAATGGGTATTCAATTTTTTTTTCTAACTCTGCTTATTTTTTTTTATCTCTGCCTATATTTCTATGTTGGTTAGTTGGTTGGTTGGTTGGTTGGATTTTATGGCATGTTAAACCTTTCGGGGTTATTTTATGCTAAAGACATTTTGTTTTATTCATTCTTGATGGATATTCAAAATATTTTTTCTAACTCTGCTTATTTTGATCTCTGCCTACGTTTCTATGTTGGTTAGTTGGTTGGCTGGTTGGTTGGATTTTATGGCATGTCAACCCTTGTTGGGTTACTTTATGCTGAAGACATTTTGTTTTAGTCATTCTTGATGGGTATAGAATTTTTTTTAAAAACTCAATGTTTTTTAAATACATTTATGGGTCTCTTTTTTTTTTCATTTTAATCCATAGATGGGATGCTAACAAGTATTACCGTTCTGGATCAGAGTGGACCTGGGAGTAATAGTGATGAAGGGGTACTCCACACTTCCCATAGTTCCAGAATTGAAACTTCACCACTAGATGCAGTTTAACATCATACCCAGGACACCAAGACCCCCAGCCACCACCTTCTAGCACATATATGATAAATAGGGTTGCCATAAGGGCAATAGGTTTGGGACAATCATATAGGTGCTAGGGTTTGATGTGTCGACCCGATTTATTGGAGTGGAGGGGACCTCTTCGACTGCCTAAGTAAGGGCAAAAGTGAGTGTTTGGATGTCATGGACTGTTCAGCCACCAGGATTCCATCCATAAGTATCATGGGTTGCCACCCATGGCTAACAGGTTGCTCCATTGGGAGTATTTTGAATTTATTTTCAAGTGTAGACATATTAACAAATTGTTTCTCTGTCACTTACAACCTACTCGATTTCAACATCTATTTTAACTGTATTTGTATTGTTCAAATCTCTAAAATCAATTAAAGGTGAAATATTTGGAGATATCAAATGGGGTGCATAGATACCCAATAATCTTTAAGTAACACTATTTGCAATAAATGTTTCATTTTATGTTTATTTAAAATTTGATGTACAAAGAGAGGGACCAAGTGAACAGAGAGACAAGTACAAAAAGATAGATTGAAATGCAGGCTCACACACACACACACACACACACACACACATATATATATATATATATATATATATATATATATATAAATAGGAATATCTGAAGCTAATAAATCACCAAAAATAAAAATTTGAATTGATTTCTAAGTGCAGACATATCAACAAATTGTTTCTCTATCACATACCACCTGCTTGATTTCAATATCAATTTTACCTGTATTTGTATTTGTACTGTTCAACTCTCTAAAATCAATAAAGGTGAAATATTTGGTGATATCAGTAGGGGTGCATAGATACCCCATAATCTTTAAGAAAAATTATTTGCAGTAAAGGTTTCATTTTATGTATTTTTGAACTATAAAGTATTTTTGAAGTAGATAAAGAAAAGTTTGTAGCAAGTGAGATCAATAGAGAGACAAGTATAAACAGATAGATAAAAATATACTTACTTGTATTAACTTGTCAAACTCTGTGTTACAGATTGTAAATATAGGTTTATCTATGGAAATATCTACTTAGGAAGTTATATCAGTGAAGACTTTGAGTGTATAAAGGCATCATATTGTATAGAACATGAAATTTAATATGGTAACTGTATACATAAAAATCCCCACAATGTAATGGAATAAAACAATAAAATAGTGTGCAGGTTACCAGCACTACTATGTTACTTTCTCACATAGCTTGAGATCCAACAAGATGACAATTCCTAAGATCCCAACTTTTCAGGATCATTTTGTGGACTACCAACTGTGTATAAGGTCACAATCTTATATAGAACATGAAATTGAATATAGTAACTATATACATAAAAAATCACCACAATGTAATGGAATAAAACAATAAAATAGGGTTAAATTGAACTTAACGGGCCTAAACCTAAATTCCACCATCGTATGTCTCCCCGCCTAAAGAAAAAAAATACCAGAAATCAGGGATTTAGCCGAATCTAATGAAATTTTCAGTGTTGATATATTAATGAATAAAAGATATAATGCATCAGTTATTTTATTTAAAAACTTTTACATGTTTTCAGGTCAGTTAATTTGAACCATGTATCTTTGAGAATCTGTGTTATACCTCAAAGATAGGTGGTTCCAAGTTAACTGACCTGAAAAAATGTAAAAGTTTTTAAATAAAATAACTGGTGTATTATATCTTTTATTCATTAATATATCAACACTAAAAATTTCATTAAATTCGGTTAATTCCCTGATTTTTGGTATTTTTTTTTTTTTGACAGGGTGACATACGATTGTGGAATTTAGGTCCGTTAAGTTAGATTTAACCAAAGATAGAGTGCATGTTACCAGCACTACTATGTTACTTTCTCACATAGTTTGAGATCCAACAAGATGACACTTTGTAAGATCCCAACTTTTTAGGATCACCAACTGTGTATAAAGTCACAATCTTATATAGAACATGAAATTGAATATAGTAACTGTATACATAAAAATCAATTGGGGGATCACATCAAGCCCTAGCACCTATATGATTGTCCTGACTGTATTGCTCTTATGGCAACCTTCCAACCCTTTTTATTGTATGTGCTGCAAAGCAGTGTCTGAGGGTCTTAGTGTCCTGGGTATGATGTTAAACTGCATCAAGTGGTGAATTTCCAATTCTGGAGCTCTGGGGTGTATGGAGTACCCTTCATTGCCATTACCCCCAGGTCCACTCTTACCTGGAGAGGTAGTACATGTTAGGGTCCCCATCTAATAATAAATAATAATGAAATTAATCATAAAATCTTTGATAGTGAAAATGCTTCATCTAATTGTTACATAATTATTAGTACACTAATATTTGGCAATAGTGTAGAAATCATAATGGCGATTAGTACAGCTGATGGCCTTGAGGGTGAGTGACAGCGCTTGACCTCACTCTCACCTTGCCTTCCAGGAATAAATCATGAGAACCGGAAGGCATAGAAGACCCTGTTCCGGTTTAAGGATAGAAGCAACTCAGTCAGTTAGAAGTTAGAAGCCAAGCTCGTAAGATGTGAGTCTCACTGCGCAGACGTCTGGTTTGGGGATTTAACAATAAAATAAGATCAAAAGTAAATTGAAGTCTTGTGTTTATTACCTAAAAACTAACAATGACACAGGGCTTCTGATAACGAGAAATCCCCATAGAAGACCAGACCGGAATCCCCAAGTCAACACCAGACGCTAGACCAGACCAAGATGATAGACGATCAGAATAGCAAAGCCGGACAGAAGAATAGATGTCCAAGATATAGAAGCAAGTAAGAAGTAAAGAAGTAATGAAGAAAGGGTATACAACATTATATAATTTGGTACTGTGAAAACCTTCAGTACGTAACATAATTACACAACACTAATAAGATGAACTCATAAAATGATAATACTAAAAATGCTTTATCAAAAAAAAATAGAAATAATCAGAGAACTATAACTTAGTAATTCTGGAATCGTTTCCTGTGAATTAAAAAAAAGACCCCTACTATTATTCGGTAATAAAGAAAATATTGTGTAGAGATTCAGAAAAGAAGAACTCAACTCATTAATTATTGAAGTTTCAATAGCCAAATTGATGAAAGCAACGTCCATGGAATGCAATTTCATATTTTGTCCAAAGTTAGTTTATTTTTTAATTTTACCTGTTTGTTCTAAAAAGACAATATATGACGTTCTACTAGGACACCAACACATGGACACACCAGCATTTTAAGAAAAAGGCAACAACCTCCTAATATTATACAGTAATAAGTGAAAGTAAAGTAAAGTATGCAGAGTGGTTTATTTTCAGTATCAGCCAAACAGCAAGGGAGTCTATCCCCAGGTCCACTCTTACCTGGAGAGGTAGTACATGTTAGGGTCTCTATCTAATAATAAATAATAATGAAATTAATCATTAAAATCTTTGATAGTGAAAATGCTTAATCTAATTACACAACACTAATAAGATGAACTCATAAAATGATAATACTAAAAATGGTTTATAAAAAAAATAGAAATAAACAGAGAATTATAACTTAATAATTCTGGAATTGTTTCCTGTGAATTAAAAAAAAAGACCCCTAATATTATTCGTGTTATGTATTAGAAATACATTAACGAGAAGATTGCGAGTGGTTGTAATAATAGTTTATTATTACAATAAATACAAATAACAAAAATGGCTTCCGGCTGGCAAGGTAAAAAGTCTCTGAGCGTAAAAGAGGGTTTGGTAAAGATTACTTATCTTCTGAAGAGTTATAGCACGTGTGTTTACATCCGAGAATACGAAACAACGTTTGTGGTTGGAGATCGCCTCACATCACACTGAGCTAATCTACCTGTTGTTCTTTTATACGTATTCATTTGCATATGTGAGGGATTATCCAGTTACTTCCCTTTACAACAATTCAGTAATAAAGAAAATATTGTGTAGAGTCAGAAAAGAAGAATTCAACTTATTAATTATTGAAGTTTCAATAGCCAAATTGATGAAAGCAACGTCCATGGAATGCAATTTCATATTTTGTCCAAAGTTTTTTTAATTTTACCTGTTTGTTCTAAAAAGACAAACTCATAAGTGGCTTTCTATTAGGGACACCAACACATGGACACACCAGCATTTTAAGAAAAAGCAACAACCCTAATATTATACAGTAATAAGTGAAAGTAAAGAAAGGTATGCAGAGTGGTTTATTTTCAGTATCAGCCAAACAGCAAGGGAGTCTATCCCCTTTTCACTAGCACTCGAACAGGGAGCTTTTCTTTGGTATTTGTGGTGGTGTGCCACACTTGCTCTTCCCACTTTGCTGCACAGATCTAAACTGTGCTACTCATGTACTGAGTTGGCTAGGACTGGTATCGAACCGAGAATGTTTGGGTTCCGAGGCGGATGCTCTACCGACTGGGCTAGACTGGCCCTTTAAAACAAAGATTATATAGAGACTCAGAAAAGAAGAACACAACAGATAATGTTCTACTTAATCATTGAAATTTCAATGACCAAAGTGGTCAAAGCAACGTCCATGGGATGCAATTTCATATTTTGTCCAAAATTTGTTCATTTTTTAATTTCACCTGTTTGTTTTGAAAGGACAAACTCATAAGTGACATTCTCCTATGGACACACCAGTGTAGGCCGATCAGAAAAAAAAAAAACTACATCAATCAGCTATGTGTGGATGTGGATGCTGCGCAGAAGACCTGCCAGGGCCGATGACCAATAGGGACGGTTGATGAGAGAGAGTCATGGGAATCTGTGCTCGCAGCATGACCTGATGATGATGATGATGATGATGATGGCTGACCCAGAATGTTATGATAAATAGTAACAATGATAAAACTGGGAAAAAGTTACATACAGGGTTACATAATACCATAGTGCTTTGTGCGACCTGACATGAACGTACATATGCATACATATGTTAATTTCTGAATGTTGACAGTCGAAGTATGTATCGTAGTTTATTATACGAAGTGGAAGTAGATCATCATTATTATTATTATCACAACATTATATTATCACATTATTATTATCACCATTATTATTATCATTATTATTATTATTATTATTATTATTATTAACATTATTATCATCACTATATTATAGTGAAACGGCTTGAACTAAAAATTCAAGAAAAAAATAGGTTATTTTATTGTTTATTAAAATGTCTGCACTGGTCACATAATTTCTTCTTTTCCAGTAACGTAAATTATTTCATAAATGATTTATACAATATTCATCTTCAGGCATCTAATTATATAGTCACAATATGCCAAATTATTCATTCAATTAAAGAAAGGAGATCAAATTAAGAATATATATATATATATATATATATATATATATATATATATATATATATATATATATATATATATATATGTATTATATACATATAAGTGTGCATATATATGTATATATATAAATATACATATATATGTTTATATATGTATGTATATATATATGTATGTATATGTATATATGTATATGTATATGTATATGCATGTGTATATATACATGTATATGTATATGCATGTGTATATATATGTATATATGCATGTGTATATATATATATTATATATATATATATATATATTGATTCATACACATACAATACATTCTAGTTAATTGTGCCAGCGGTTAATTGAGGCATTCGTTTATTTAAGATGATAATTGAAAAAAGGAAAAACAAATAAAATAAAATATCTGAAGAAAAGAAGGCAAGAACAAATTTTCTTTTTTTTTCTTTTTTTTTCTTTTCTTTTTTTATCTGTCTTAGAAGCTGTTCATACTTTCAGACAGCTTTCTTGATAATTCTTATTCTGTTGATGAGTCATTTGCTGAACCCTCCCACTGCCCGCTCCCCCTACCCCCAAATCATGTTCCTATTTGCCGATATCCTAAAAGACAAAGAAGAACTTCTGGTGTGGATTTTTATTGGATTATCTTATTGGTATAAGCCATAAACAGTTTCCAGTCTGATTTGATGTTGCACACTGTGAAAAATGAATCTTACACAATTACTATGAAATGTCAGATGAGTGGCGGCCATTTTGAATTTTAAGTTTTATCTACATCTTATCTACATATTTGGTGTGTAGTGTAATGGCTAAAGTCGTAGGAAATGGACTTGTCAACTTGAGTTTAAATCCTTGATGAGGTTGTCTACATTTCACATAGCACTAATACCCTTGGGAAAGGTATGAATCCACCTGCTCTCCCTCCAGCTATGGGTAAATAACAGGACAGACTGTGCTCTTTAACCTTTGTTAGGCAATCAGTCTAGGAGAGGGAAAACTCTGAATTCAATTTTCCTTTTAACCCCATTATATTTAGTGGTCAAGCTGAAAAGGAATTAAGGAAAGAAAAGGAAGAGACAAAGACGAAAGTTAGTTTTAGGATTCAGGCTTTATTCATGGGTTATAGCTACCTCAGGGAGAGGAAATTTCTTCCTGTCTAGTAATAGTGTCTGATTCCAGTTGAGGCCCTACTCCAAATGGTTGAGAGATTATCTTTGTGGTAGGGAATGGGTCCTTTTTTCTGCACATGCTCAGTGGGTTCTTCCTGTCTGAAGGCTCATGGGAGATTGTTATTTTTTATTTTTCTTATTTTAATGTTATTTAAATCCCCACATGTAACATCTGTTGCTGGAAGTGTGAGGTAGACAGTTCCACATACAGCAATTCTTTTTTTTTGGTAATGAAAAGTTGACCTTTGACATTAGGCTTAAGAACTTTTAATGACAGTATTAAATACTTTTTACAAATATGATAATAAAAAAAAATTATACTCAGCTATTAGACATAATCAATTCTTTAAATATTAAATTACTTAACTCTTGTTTCAGTTCATGAGAGATCCTGATGTGTGAACAGACCTGGTAGCTAGAATTAAATTGAGGTCTGTCAGATTTAGATGTCCATGGAAAAATACTGGGACTGTTGGTAACCCTTGACCCAGAGGTGCAAAATTTCACGCGTCATCACAGACACGTGTTAGTTAGTTAGAATTTAGATTTGACCCTAGCTTTGGAAGTAGAAAGATGTAGTTGTCTTCCCTGCCAAGTCATCTCATCCATATGGTGGAATCATGGGCTAGATGAATAATAAAAGCTTGATCAAGTGAAAAGTCTTGTTAGTTATTAAAAACAATGACCAGCCCAGACCAGCCCAGAAGTTAGAAGAATTAGCAAAGAAGAAATCTCTCTCTCTCTCTCTATCGTTCAAGATGAACTCTCACCGTTTATATACCTGATGTTGGGTATACAACACTCTTTGCTAACTAAATTTCCCCCCACAGCTGTACCAAGTTTTCTTGGCATTTTTCCCTGTATGATGGGATATTTCAAAGTTCACTATTTATTCACCTCAGAACTCATTCTATTCAAATAAAGACCTATTATTATTGTAATTTGAGACCTTCTGCTCAATTATAATGAACTAACCATCAGTGGTTTATGGTAGAATCACAGTGGTGGGAGAACTGCTGTGAGCGGTTTAAAGTAGGCAAAGAGTTCATTTTCAAATTTATTACACACACTAATTCAGTTACACTCACATCTTTTGTAATCTAAGTAGATATTCCATTAACAATGTAAAAATTCTTTTCAAATTTCAGACAGAAACATTGTTTATTTTGTTTTGTTTTTTTAAAACATTGTTTTGGCGTAATCTCTTTCATGTGTCTATTTCCTCCTCAACAGATGATATTTGTTACCCTGAGGCAGATTAGAAATGCATATCTAATACATATTTATTTTAAATATGTGTTTCGATACTATGAATCTTAATCGAAACACTTAGTGTCAGTACATTTTGTCAAATATCAATAAATCATCCTCATTTTTTCTATTTTTCACTCTTACTCAATATACTGTCGGATTCATTTCCACTTTTAATTTGGTTGTTTTACAGCATATCAACCCTTTTCAGGTCATTTAATGCCAAATCAAGACAGACTGGAGAAGAAAAAAAGATGAAAATAGAGAGAGAAGAGAGAGAAAGAAGAGAAGAGAGAGATAGAAGAGAAGAGAAAGGAGAGGAGAGAGAAGAGAGAAGAGAAGAGAGAAGAGAGAGAGAGAGAGAGAGAGAGAGAGAGAGAAGAGAGAAGAGAAGAGAAGAGAGAGAGAGAGAGAGAAGAGAAGAGAGAAGAGAAGAGGAGATGCTGGCTGTTTGCTTGTTTTGCTTTATGGCATATCAACCCTTTTCAGGTCATTTAACACCAAATCAGGTCATTTTGATAAAAAAAGACTCTAGCTGCAGTTGCTTAAGTGGTCACCCAATTAAATATTGAACAGGCTCATTGCTGCTTAACTTCGGTGATCTAACGGGAACCAGTGCTTTCACATTTCTACTTTGCATACTTAAAATAAATATGTATTAGATATGTTTCGATACTATGAATCTTGATCGAAACACTTAGTGTTGGTACATTTTGTCGAATATCAATACATCACCCTCACTTTTTCTATTTTTCACTCTTACCCATTTCTCAACAAATATAGATAAACATATATTTTCAGTAAATATTAGGAGAAAATAAAGATGCTGCTGCAGATCCACTGTGTCTATAGACGAGCCGTCTCTGATACAGTTGCTATGATACCAAATCAAGTGAAAATGAATGATGATTAATGTAATCTGTTTCTAGAATTTTAGATTTTTGATCTATTAAGAGAATTTGCACTTAATGTATTATAGATCAGGGTTATTATAAATGAAGGAATATAAATAAAAAGAACTCTTTGAATAAAAATGCCAAAATAGACCAAAAACTGGCGGCGCAAGTAGACCTAAGGATTTATGCCACAAAAGCCGCCTGTTGAATTATGAACCATTTAGCTTGTGGAATCTGTCATGGGAGCTGAAAATAAAAGATGTGGCACTGTAAACTCTCCGTCCATTATTGGCCATTGTTCTCTCTATGGTAACCTGTACTAGACAATATTTCCCTCTTTTGGCAAATATTTATTGGCACAAATCACTTCAGTTTGCAAAAATATCTCCCTGGGCCTCTTTTATCAACTGAACATGTCACCTACAATTTACTGTGGTAAGATTTACAGCATTCTCTTTATATGTGTCCAGAGTGTGTCTCGTATACGTAATTGGACTTCATGTGTGTGTCTGTCTGTGTGTCTGTGTGTGTCTGTGTCTGTGCAAACACTTATAAAAGTACCAAATTGCTCTTTTATTTACAGCATTCTCTTTATATGTGTCCACAGTGTGTCTCGTATACGTAATTGGACTTCATGTGTGTGTCTGTCTGTGTGTCTGTGTGTGTCTGTGTCTGAGCAAACACTTATAAAAGTACCAAATTGCTCTTTTATGTGTTTCTCTGTGTTTCCCAAAAGACGTAATGATGTGTTCATGCAAACATACAAAAATTATGCTTACCAACAGGCATATATAGACACACATATACATGTGTAAGTAAGTAAAGTCATCGGGGTGGCCTAATGTCAGTATCAGCCATACAGTGAAGGAGTCTATCCCATTTTCACTAGCGCTAGACCAGGGAGATTGTTTTATATATATATATATATATATATATATATAAATAGAAAGAGAGAGAGCGAGAGAGAGGCTGAGAGAAAGAGTGTAAGAGAGAGTTAGATTGATAAGTTTGTGCATATATATATGTATGTATATGTATGCATATGGAGGTGTGTGGCTAGTGGTTAGTCGGGGAAAATGGACTCGTCGGTTCGATTTCAATTCCTAGACGAAGCTGTTGGCATTTCACATAGCGCTAATCCCCATGGAAAGTTATGAATCCATATATTCTCCCTCCAGCTATGGGTTAAATAGTAGGGCAGACTGGGCTCTTTAACCTTGGGTAGGTAACCAGTCTAGGAGAGGGATAACTCTGAATTCAAAATTCCTGAGGTCAGTCGTTGATTGGGTTCGTGGCATTCCTTGATGCACCAATTATTTCCTATCGACTGTGCCAAAAAGTGTGGAATGGTCTTACACAAGCCTTCACCACTATAAACAAATCACTGTGCTGGTTGCTCACTGGATGAACACTCATGCGTCGAAAATCAACGAGAGAGTCCATTTTTAAAATTTTTTATGTATGTGTGTGTCCATAAATATATATATTTGTGTATGCATGTACAGACATTTTTAGTCTGTAACCCTTTCAGTTTAGGGTGTATAGACACCATCAAACCTACACATATACACATGTACATATACACATACACATGCACACACATATACACACATGTACACACACTCACACATACACATCCCCACATATGTAGTATTAGATAGAGAAAATGCCCTCTTCATGGCACCATTTCCAGTTTGCTTTGTAAAATTTGATCTTTTTTCTATATTTGCTGTATTGAAATTATATAACATTTCATTCTCAGGGGGAAAAAATAAATAAATTCATAAAAGAAAAACATCTTTAAATAAATAAAAAAAATGTTTAATAAAAATAAGAAATAAAAATAAAATTTCCCTTATTATAATTCTTAATGCATTAATTGCGGCTTTTAAATGTGAAAACGGGAGGGAAAGAAGTCAATAATGTCTGAATGGGCAAACTGAAATTTTCAAAGATTTAAACAGCAAATTATATGAATTAGGAATTCAATGCTTTTTTTTTCTAATGTAATTGTGCCAAATTCTTTTGTGTTCAGTCGTTTCTTAGATGAGCCAAAAGGTCTTTCATATTTCTTTTCAATAAAATCAGACTGATCTTTCTCTACAAAAATGACAAGTAAATGATGAATGACAAAGTTACTGCTGATGCTGGTTGGTTGGTTGGTTGGTTGATTTTACAGGTTTATTAGTGTAACTGCCATTAAACCGACCAGTTAATTATGTTAATAAAGTTATTTTTGTTTATAAACTAGTTTGATAATAGAAATGACTGTTTAGGCAGTATTCATAATAAACATTTCTGTTTTCTCAGTCCTTTTTTTTTTAACTTTCTTCAGCAACAGCTCTTAGGTTTTACAACAGCCTTATTTGCTTGCTTGATAAAAAATACAATCTTCCTAACAATAACCATTTTATTGAGCTTGAATAAGTGTTTATTACCAAGGTGTCTCATAAATAAATAAATACTTATTCACCCATTCTTGATTTCTTAAATATTTATTGACTTTGATATAGAGCTCTCACCAGTGACTTGTAATTGGTAGTTTTTCATTTAATTCCTTTATTAGGAAGGTACAGAAACCATCTAATTTTTCAATTTTTATTATCAATCAAATAACTTTCACAGTTGTATGGTTTCAAGTATTGTATCTAATATTGCTAGAATAAATGTTGGATCACTAAATACCAAAGTGAGCAAATCTGAAATTAGTAGACCTGTTCACATATCTCAGTAGCAATATCTTATTGACTGAACGTTGGTTGGTTGGCTCATGTAACTGCCACTCAACCGACCAGTCAATTATGTCTTATTTATATATAGTTATTTTTGTTTATAAAGATTAACTACAACCACAGTATTCAATTTAGAGTAGTTTAATGGGTTTAATACCATTTGGTGCTGACCACTGGTTTCTGCGGTCTATGAACCCTAACTGGAAAAGGGTAAGGGGAAGTCAGAGTTAGAGTTTTTACGTCACTTTTTGGATAACGGTAAGAGCTTTCTATTTCTTTGAGGATTTTCACATTTCTTTGAGGATTTTCTATTTCTTTTTAAAAGTATTCACTGTTATCCTTTTATTAAATGTTATTTGTTTTTCCTTGTACAGTTTCACAGTGTTTATTAAATAAACTTAATGACATTGGTAAAGAAGCGTCATGCCATCCCTTTCTTTGAGACCTCTAGGCAGTAAAAATTAGGCCATTTTATGCTGAAGATGTTTTTGTTAAGGATTCAATTTTTTAAATCTCATAATATAACCCTTGATGAATTGACCTGCCATTAAAATCAATCAAAAATCTATCTGTTATTTCCTATAACTCCAACATAAACAAAGGGGAACCACTTTTGACTGATAAATTATTTATTTATTTTCCCATTAAACAAACCCTAACCCTAACCATGTCTTCTTTTTTCCTAATAGATCAATAAATAAATAAATAATTTATCAGTCAAGAGTGATTCCCCTTTGTTTCTGTTGGAGTTATAGGAAATGACCAATCCATCTATCTCTCTTTTATTTGTTATATTTAGCATATGAGATATATACGCAAATTTAAGAATAGGACATTGGTTTTCAGGTATTGTTACATAATTTATGAATGTACCTGCAGTTAGAATTTTAAATAAAGTTCATTAGAATTAAAAGCTGAGGTGGGGAATTTTCCATACCCATTTGACATAGCAATGATCCCAACTTCACCTTCCAGAATACAGATGCGTGAGAACAAGTTTTAGTTTAGTTAGTCAGATTTGACCTGGCTTTCAAGGAGCATAGATGTTGTTGTCAGCTCCCGGGGTCCATCTCACCCGCAGCAGAATCATGGGCTGGGGAAATAAAGCTTTATTATTAAGAACACCAAGTCTTGTTGTTAATTAAATGTTAAAACAAGAAATGTCCAGCCCAGCATGAAGAAGATGACCAACCCTTAAAAGAAGCCCACTAGATGAAAGAACATGGCAGCCAAGGTAGAAGCAACAAGCAGAAGTTACCAAGTAAGACCACCTACCATCAATTATCATCTATCTATCTCTCTGTCTCTCTCTCCATTATATACCCGATGTTTGGTTATTTCCTATAACTCCAACATAAATAAAGGGGAACCACTCTTGACTGATAAATTATTCATTTATTCATTGATCTACTAGGAAAAAAGAAGACGGATTCTGGATGTTGCATGGAGGACATGTCAGAGGCAATGACAAACCCATTTCCTCTGATGGTAACCATTACACAGCATGGCTCTAAGAAGCAAGGACGAACTCATAAGTGATGTTCTTCTGTGAATACCTTCACATGGACACCCCAGAGTGGGCCGACCATCCAGAATCTACATCAATCAGTTCTGTGGGGAATCTGGATGCTGCACGGAGGACATGCCAGGGGGCAATGAGCGATAGGGATGGTTGGCGAGAGAGAGTCATGGATATCCGTGCTGCCAGCAGCTGCTGCTGATGATGATAATGATAATGATGATGATGATGGGTATTTTGAGAACTGTCTATTTCTGAAGCAATTAAGAAGATTTACTAGGGACGGTTGGCTAGAGAGGGTCATGGATATCCATGCTGCTAGCTGCTGCTGCTTGCTGCTGCTGTTGATGATGATGATGATGATGGTGATGGGTATCTTTGAGAACTGTCTATTTCTGAAGCAATTAAGAAGATTTACTAGTTTAGGACTGCTTGTTTGTTTGTTTGTTTGTTTGTTTGTTTTTTTGTTTTTTTTTACCATATCATAGTCAGAACCTACAAAAATGTTTTAGCAGACAAACCCATAAAAAAATGCCTGATCCACGGGATTAACGGACAGACACATTAAGATAAGTGCTGAGGCAGGTAAATGGATCAATACAAGGATTAGCAGCCATCGGCCTGATTTTACAACAGACAGACAGGCAGACAGACAGGCTGACGGACTGACTGATGGACCAACAGACAATATTAGCCGATCTGAAAAAAAAAAAAAAAAAAAAAACTAAAGTGGCAGGAAAGATGAATCAGCAAGTTATAAATCACAGCGAGTCACAGATTTTACAAGTAGATTAATTTACATGCGTTTTATTGATCTTTTTTTATTTAAAAAAAAAAATTTCTGCATCTTTATATTCACACCAGGAGCCAGTTTAGCTCAGTTTGTAGAGCGCCTGACGAGAAACCACAAGGTTCCAGGTTTGATATCAGCCCATGCCAACTCAGCATATGAATAGCACAGTGATCTGTGCAGTAAAGTGAGGAGCTGATGGTAGGTGCAGTGCCCCACCTCAGACACCAACAAACAATCACCTTGGTCTAGCACTAGTGAAAAGGGGATAGACTCCCTCGCTGTTTGGCTGATACTGACAATAAACCATTCTGTTGACTTCACTTTATTAATATTCACACTAGTTGTCTTAGAGTTTTCATTATTAGTTGTATTATTTTACTCAGTAAGAATTATGCACCAATAATAACTAGTAGAATTCACTTAAATCTGAGTGACAGTGAGTCTCCTCAGCTCTCCAGGACTCTTCTAAGTATTCTAGCTGATTATTATTATTATCATTATTATTATTTCACTTCTTGTAAATTTTTCCCACCAGCATAAGCTGATGGTCTTTCATAGAAGTCTTGGTGACAACTAGTCTCCTCAGCTCTCCAGGACTCTTCTAAGTATTCTAGCTGATTATTATTATTATTATTATTATTATTATTATTATTATTTCCCTTCTTGTAAGTTTTTCACACCAGCATAAGCTGATGGTCTTGGTGACAACTAGTATCCTCAGCAATCCAGGACTCTTCTAAGTATTCTTGCTGATTTCAACAGTCTGATGATCTGGACAGTTTCAGAACATCCTTAGATCTCCAGTGCCTAGAATCTCTTTTCCTGGTTCTTCGGCTATGATTGCTATCAATCTCATTTCATAAATTTTTCAGCTCTCTAGCAAGGTCATTGTATTTATCAATTTATCCAGCTCTCTGGCATTTCATAACTTTTTCAGCTCTCTGGCAAGGTCATTGTATTCATAAACTTTTTCAGCTCTCTGGCATTTCATAACTTTTTCAGCTCTGTGGCAAGATCATTGTATTCATCAATTTTTCAGCTCTCTGGCATTTCATAAATTTTTCAGCTCTCTGGCAAAATCATTGTATTCATAAACTTTTTCAGCTCTCTGGCATTTCATAACTTTTTCAGCTCTCTGGCAAAATCATTGTATTCATAAACTTTTTCAGCTCTCTGGCATTTCATAACTTTTTCAGCTCTCTGGCAAAATCATTGTATTCATCAATTTTTCAGCTCTCTGGCATTTCATAAATTTTTCAGCTCTCTGGCAAAATCATTGTATTCATAAACTTTTTCAGCTCTCTAGCAAGATCATTGTATTCATCAATTTCTTTTAGCTCTCTGGCATTTCATAATTTTTTCAGCTCTCTGGCAAAATCATTGTATTCATAAACTTTTTCAGCTCTCTGGCATTTCATAACTTTTTCAGCTCTCTGGCAAGATCATTGTATTCATCAATTTTTTCAGCTCTCTGGCATTTCATAAATATTTCATCTCTCTGGCAAAGTCATTGTATTCATAAACTTTTTCAGCTCTCTGGCATTTCATAACTTTTTCAGCAACTATATATTCTTATTTAAGACCAATATTTTG
>CM042145.1:87606744-87644244 GCA_023376005.1 Doryteuthis pealeii
TTTATATCCTATCCCCAATACATCTGGTTCTTTCTTCTTGTGGGCTGGTAAGCTGAAATGGAATTTAGGAAAAGAAGCGAAAGAACAGAGATGAGGATGACTTTAGAGTAAGACCTTTATTAGTGGGTTCACACTATTTCCTTGAGGGGAAATATTTCTTGAGCAAATCAATAGGTGTTCCCTCTTCAAAGTCTTGGAGTAAAAAGGGCTGAGATACCTTTTTGGCGCCAAGAATTCTGGGTTTTTTTGCGCATGCTCAGTTCAACAGTTCAAGACAGACATACCCATCTTTGGCTGAACCAACATAGCAGTAGCACCCAACAACAAATGAGCCCACAACTACAACAACTCGGAAAAAAAACTCTTTACCCAAAGGGTTTATATAATTTGTTACTTATATCACGTCGGGGTCACCATTATGGGGGAGTAGTTTGGTTCGTTCATATTTATATCCTATCCCCAATAAAAATGGTTCTTTCTTCTTGTGGGCTGGTAAGCTGAAATGGAATTTAGGAAATGAAGAGTAAGACCTTTATTAGCGGGTTCACACTATTTCCTTGAGGGGAAATATTTCCTGAGCAAGTCAATAGGTGTTTCCTTTTCAAAGTCTCGGAGTAAAAAGGGCTGAGATACCTTTTTGGCGCCAAGAATTGGGGGGGGTGTATGCTCAGAGGGGTCTTCGGGTTTGAAGCCTTCTGGGAGATTGTTACTTTTTTTGTGTGTCTTTTTATTTTTTATTTTTTAGTATTTAATTTTGTTTTACTTTTGTTTGATTTATTTTCATTTAGTTTAATTTTATTTTTATAAACCCCCACACATTAATCCCCGCACATATCAATATGCCTGTTTCTAAATCTTCTATTATTATTATTACTAGTACAAAATAAAAAACGCGCTCCGGGCGATGTAAAAATAGATTTTTGAAACATATTGCCTGAGGGGTGGGAGTTAAAAATTCAATGTCAGCGAGTTTGTACCCCAAGTAAGTAAAATCATCAAATTCATTAAAGGATTAGAAAATAAAACAATTTGAAATGTAAACTTTAAATATGTATTAAAATAAAACAAACTATATATAGATATATAATACCAGTCATGTATTTATTAAAACTTGTTTTATAAAACAATGAGGACTGTCTAATGTTGCATGTTCAAATTTTGAGTGTATTTATTCTATGTTATGATGATTTTGGTAATGTGACATAAGCAGTGACGTAATTTTTGTTACAGACAAAAAACGGAAGCGAATCTCCATTATTAACAGTGACATCTTTTGGATGGTCTCTGTTTTCCTCCTAATCTCCAGTTCCACCAGCCTCTTTTCCTGGGTCCATTCCAAGGGCTCCAACTACAATTCTAATCACCATAACTTTCATGTTTCACAGCTTCTTCAGCTCTCTGGCAAGATCCAAGTATTTGTCTATTATCCTTATTATTATTATTATTATTATTATTATTATTATTATTATTAAGACATTTCCTGATGACTGATGAAGTTTACTGCATTCGCTTATTATGTGATTGACAGTTTTGTCTCTTTCCCCACACATTCTACATTTGCTATTCCGTTATGTCTTATCTATTTTTGCTTTTATATAATTTGTCCTTATTATAATTATTATTATTATTATTATTATTAAAGACATTTCCTGATGACTGATAAAGATTATAAACAATATGATTTTCTTTCCATACAGATAAACATTAAACTATTGAAAATCTTTCCAAGTTTCCCTATAAATTTCCATTCATTATTGTTATCAATATGATTATTGGTCTTAAGAATATTCCTGTTGAATAATTGAAGCAATAAGAATTAAAAGAGACAAGTCTGCTACTTGAAGAATCAGGAGTTGTGTTGGCATCCAGACGATCAAGTGGATTTGAGTGATTTTCTTATCTAAGAAACAAAGATGACTTGTGAAGCTGTTAGACATTCCTTTACTTCAAGTCAAGTTGCACTCTTCAAGTGTAAATAGAAAGAATTCATATAACTGTTTTGTGAATTGACTTCATTCACTCAAATGCCTCTTATTATATAATGTTGTTTGTTTTACTTTTTTATTTGAAGAATATTGTTATAGGCAAAAGAAAAAGAAAGCCAATTCTATACCTCTTCCTCCTCTTCCTCCTGCACCTCAATAAAAATGCAATATACACATGAAGACAATTTCACGTTCATCTTTAGATATTCACATTCCAATGAATTTATCAGCATTGTCTAAATAGAAATATAAAAAAAATATAGAAAACAGAAAAATTGCATCGTTTTAGAAATCAAAGGTTTGATTTGGCGTAACCATTATTACCTCTAAAATAGAATCTGGCAATTGTGTTCAGGTGAGTTGGATTATTAAGAATTAATAGTAACACTCTTTGAAAAGGCATGAATCCACATCCCTGTACATTGTCACACTACTAAATATATTGATAAAAAATGTTTGGGTTTTTCACTCTTGGGAAAGGCATGAATCCACATCCCTGTACACTCTCACACTACCAAATATATTGATAAAAAATGTTTGGGTTTTTCACTCTTGGGAAAGGCATGAATCCACATCCCTGTACACTCTCACACTACCAAATATATTGATAAAAAATGTTTGGGTTTTTCACACTTGGGAAAGCATGAATCCACATCCCTGTACACTCTCACACTACCAAATATATTGATAAAAAATGTTTGGGTTTTGCACTCTTGGGAAAGGTATGAATCCACATCCCTGTAAACTCTCACACTACCAAAGGTATTGACAAATGTTGTGGGTCAATATGATAAAATGGGGATATTACTTTTTATACAGGCTTTTGTTCATTGCAAGCAAAAATGTATACCCAATGGTGGTGTCTATCTGAAGAAATGGTGGTTTTATAGCTGAAAACTTGCTCTATCCAATGGTGTTATTGTTCTCTCTGTATCTGTTGTCGTTTCTGTGAAAATGCATAGGAAGTATTACTTTTAGATTGAGTCTCTTATGAGAACACAAATGGTGGTGACTACACTTGAATATATGGTTTAGTAGCTGAGAACTTGCTCTATCCAAAGGTGCTATTGGGTTTTTATTAAAAGAAATAATTTCTGTAATGAGAAAGGAATGAAGACAAGAGAAATATTATGTATAAAAGGGTGTATTTTATTATGTTCGGTGCAAAGGGTTTGCTAAAACTTAATAGCTTTTAGCAGTCTTTGAGTTCTTTAAGGGTGAATAATTTTGTTGTAGGCTTGTTTGTTGTCTGTGTCATGTGTCTGTTCTAGTAGTCAGCGCTGGTGTGTTCTGCCAGGAGAGACGTGTTATCTCTCCGACTACTGTCGTTGTTCTCAGAACGTCCGGCCTCGTCCACTGCTTTTGCACTCTTTGAAAATGTGTATTAGTTCCTCTATTTCCATGTAGTTTCCATGGAAATAAAGACTTTACTTTTGTAGCATTCTTCATATAAACATGAAAATGCTAATAAAATCAACTTTATGTTCACTTTTGTTAAATCAAGTAGGATTTTTGTAGTTTTGTTTTAAAACGTCTTAAAGATAAAAAAAAAAAAAAACCCTGCAAGTTATACCATTTTACATAGGCCATACCTACATCACTCATCATCATTTACTAGAGGCCACAGAATCACCAATATGCACTACATGCCAAAAGAGATTTACAGTGAAGTATATACTGCTAGAGTGTGTAGACTTTGATCTTGTACGAACAAAATACTACCTAGCAAATAATTTGAAAAAACTTTTTATGAAAATAAGACTATCCAGGATTTTACATTTCCTAAAATCAGTTGGATTGTACTAAAAAATATGAGTAATTGAACAATAGTTAAAACCTACACATATATACATTTGTTTTCTACCAAACTATTGCTACGAATCCAAAACTTAAATGACCCACCGAGGTTTATATGCCGTAAAACAAAACAAAATAAACCAAACAAACCATTTTATTGGTTCGTTTTCTGTTCTTTACTATTGAACAAATAAAGAAACAAAAATTGTCAAGAAATTTTGAAGAGTTATCTTCTCTTTAGAAACACCTCCATTTTAAAAAAAAAAATTTTTTTTATTTGAGTCATTTCGAAATGTCAATAATCTAAAGACAAGTGCTGATTAAATTGTTTTGTTTTTTGTTTTTTATTTTGTTTTGTTTTTATTTGTTTTTGTTAAAGCTAAAGTTTGTAAATTCTTAGTGACTGGGATTGTTAGAAACTTCCAATTATTCTCTGCAAGAAGGTAAAGTCAAATGGAATTGGCCTAATGTCAGTATCAGACAGACAGCGAGGAGTCTCTACCCTTTTCACTTGTGCTAGACCAAGTTGATTGTTTTGGCATCTGAGGTGGAGCACCACACCTACCATCAGCTCCTCACATTGCCGCACAGATCCCTGTGCTATTCATACACTGAGTTGACATGGGCCAATATCGAACCAGGAACCTTGCGATTCCTATGCAAGTGCTCTACTGACTGGGCTAAACCAGGCCTATATATATATATATATATATATATATATATATATATATATATATATATTTAAGAAATGGATATAAAGTAACCTACTCGAGTTTCATCATCTGAATCGTCAGGGTTACATCCGCTGAATTAATCGAGTTTTCGATTAATATCAGTTGGTACCACGTATGTCTGTTGAAACGGGTCTTATCTTTAATAGATGAAGATAAGACCCGTTTCAACAGACATACATGGTACCAACTGATATTAATCGAAAACTCGATTAATTCAGCGGATGTAACCCTGACAATTCAGATGATGAAACTCGAGTAGGTTACTTTCTATCCATTTCTTAAATAAATTTTGCTCTACATTGTATTGAGCACTTTGTATTTGTTTTTTCACGGTCTTAACCTCTGGATACTGTGCGCTCCCAACGATCATACCCGTACCTACTGGTAAGCCACTACTCATATATTAACATATATATATATATATATATATATATATTATTATTATTATTATTATTATTATTATTATTATACTAAAGTTGAGTTAATAAACATTTGCTTCCTAAAGGGTTTTTTACTATTTAGTTTAATGACATGAAAAATATACTAAATTATTCCTTACTTTTAGGATTGAATTATGTTTGAAAAAAATTCTGTTTTAATTGGTTCTAATTAGTCATAATTTGCAATTAAGTAAAAAAACCGACCAATCTCTTACTTTACTCTCTGACTATCAATTTCTTCCCCTCTATGTATCTCTTGACTACCTCCTTGTTATATAATGTTAGTTTCTCTTGAGCGTAAAGAGAGAGAGAGAGAGAGACTGGAGAATATGAAATGTATTTCTATGTTAAATTTCACAACCAGCAACCCGTAGCTTAAATGAGGTCAAACATTTACTTTCTTAGAAAGCTTACAAAAGGTTTCGTCCGGCCGTATTTATATTTTTTAAAATTTTTATTCACTTTGCTAACTCCTTTTTCCCTAGTCTTAATTATCTACCCAGAGCTGAATGGGTGACACAATAGGTCACATTTTTGTCTAATATATATATATATATATATATATATATATATATAGGTTTAGTTGTGATCAGAATAGGGTGTCAATGTACTCAATACAATGTATCTGTGACAGAGAGAAATGTATTTATGCAAAATATGAGTCTACCTGCTATGGGTGTCACCTCAACAAAACGTCCCTTCTCATAACATTTTTAGCCACTCTGCAAAGTAATTTATTCTTTTTCTAATACCACTTAATTTTGTACTTCTCAGCCACCAAAGATTTGATGAAAGACAGCTGTTCAAGCCTGCGGCAACTGTTTTTGATTTTATCTCCATTTATTGAATAGCCTCAAAACAAATATTTTTGCAAGGTAAAAATATTTTTGCTATAAACCGGTTCTGAATAAAGCAAAGTTTACATCTATGGAAAAAAATTCTGAAAAATTAATTTTGCTTTTTTTTTAAAGAAATTCTACTTATATATTGAATAACCTTCATATCCCCACCACACACACACACACACACACACACACACATACACATGTAATATATATATTATATTCTTTGTTTCTTCTCTTTTGGAAGTCCATTGCCATGACAATGATGTCACTCCATATTTCAGTTGTGGACCCTCTAAAGCTTGTTAGTCCAATTCTGGACTTGCAGATGCTGGTTCACACACATTGCAGGGGAATTTCCATTTACATTGGTTGTTCATGATGAAAAGATGTCCTGTTTATCTTGATATTATATATGATATGATTGCATATATATATATATATATATATATATATATATATAAGACCATGGAATATTTCTTTGTTATGATTTTCAGATGTAGACGTTCAAGTCTTCTAAGACATGTGATATAAATGGTAAAAAAAATGTCCCATATTTTTTACTTGAGTGTTTTCAACCATTTCTCTGGTCGTCCTCAGGGGGAATTTTTGATTGTAGGTGTTTGTTTGTTTGGTGCAAGTTTCATTCCTTTGGAAGTGTTTCTTTTTCTTTTTTTGTGATTTATTTTGGTGATAGAACTATTGTAGGAGGGATGCTAAGGTTAATATGATAGTTATTAAAAATATATAATATATTGTTGCGAGTGTTAAATGCTATTCTCTATCATCTAAATCCCGATGTACGGAAATAAGAAAAAGACTTGAACGTCTACATCTGAAAATCATAAGAAGAAATATTTGATGGTCTTTAACAAAACCTGCTTAAATAATAACTTGCACAAAGTACAAATATATAATATATATATATATATATATATATAATATATACTAGCAAATATATGCCACCCTCCGGGTGCAAGTATTTAAGTTTTAATGTAATAAGAATATTAATTAAATTAGAATACTTATGAAACTAAATCACAATGCAGATTTTAAAAGTTGAAACAGAGGGGGGTATAATTGAAAAATAGAACAGCTGAAACTTACTCTTCCATCACTTCCGTCTTTTTTTCTAAATTTCCTAATTTAACTATTTAGCTAAAATAGAAAGTAAAGAAACAAAATTACAAGTACGTTATTTCTTCTTGTTAATATATTTCGTTTAAGATTTATCCTCGAGATTTTTAGTCATATTCATTAAGATAAAACCAAACAATTAGAAAATCAATAATACTAAGCACATATTTAATAAAATCAAATTTTTGATTTTATTAGTAATTGAGTTTTAGATAAAAATAAAGTAACGTAAATAACTAGGGGAATGTGACTTGAGTAGTAATATAGTTTCAGTTACAGACAGAAAAACACACAATCGCCATTATAATAAGAATTATATAATTTTGAGCCGCAACATTGTGTCTGTGGATGACTAATATACATGCTCCCAATATTCCGGTAGAGCTCTGTAGAGGAGACATTAATTGAACTCTCATGATTTAGTGTAAGGCATTTACTCGCCTGTCATTTACAGACTTGAGTTCTCTGGTGATTGTAAAAACATACACTATGTAAGTATGTATCAATTAATTGGTCACATCTGACTGACAGTTTCTGAGACTTGTAAAGAGCTTGACAGACAAAAATCTGTTGGGTTTCGCTCCCAGCTAGAAGTAGCTGTTAATAAGTCGAACCGAACTGATGAGAAGTAAACATCAAAGACTGTGTCCTTGGATGACTATATATATATATATATATATATATATGTACATATTTTTTGAAAGAATATGTGCTTAATTGGAGTCGTACCTAATTTTGAAAATTAATTAATTAATAATGAATTAGGCGGGAATGCCTATTAAATGTATGGCTAAACAAATCGAGAAAAATCAATCTCTGTATGTACATTCGCCTATTAGGCTCATCAGCAGAGCTATAGATAGGAAGGCCACCCTGTGCGTGATTTGAAACCGGACTGCAAGCTGACAGGCCGATACCATAACCGCTACACCAAACGGACCTCCTAGATTTACGATTTGTTTAGAGTAGATAATTGGTACGACTCCAATTAAGCACATATTCTTCAAAAAATTGTCAGCAAAAAAGCCATTCCAAACATACCTTGTTTACAACTTATCATATGTACATATATATATATGTTATATATATATATATATATAATGTATAATATATGTGTATATATAATATATATAATATATATATATATATCTTTTCAAATTCTTCAAAGCTGCTACCATGTTTTCACTGTAGTAGCATTATATTTTGTAATATATAGAGCATTTATAGTCGTCTGAAATTTTTTCTCTTTACCACGGTTTGGTGTTCTAGGTACACATACTTCTATATGTACCACTCCTGGTGGGTTGAGCTCTCAGGAAATGGGATTTTTCTGGTGACCCTAATTATGCAAAAATTGCACAGCTCTCCTTACAATGGATAGAGCTCTCCCTAGTGGCCTAGTATGTTATAAGAGTAAGATTCCATTTCAAAAAGTGGGTGTGTAGACAGTGTGTGGTAAGATGTCTGACTGATAAGAATTCAGTCGGATTTCAAACTGAGCCTGAAGCAGCCTTCCTAGTCCAGTCACACTGATGAGCCATGAAATGGTGAAACAGAACTGTATGTGAATGACAATATTATATATATATAAATATATATATATAATTATATATATAACATGTAATACTAATCTTATTAGTAAACACTTGTGGTAGGAAAAAATAGTTTGTTAGTAAAAATACACTCACCAAACTTCACCTGAGGAAGGTGGAAAAAATGAAAAGACCAAGAGGGTCGCACCAACCGAAAATAATCAATTAATACTATAACACTTGGCCAAAAGAAATAAGATATTTATAAATAATATATATATATTATATATATATATATATATATATATATATATATAAACCACTAGAATTGTCTAAAGCTAAAATGTAAAAATTGCTTGATACCTAAGTAAAGCATATAATAAAGTTAAACCTAATGAGTAGATATATCTACTAATAGTTTCGCTTAGTGGCTCATCATGGAAAACAGTCTGATTCTTGCCCTAATGAGCTGCTAAGTGAAACTATTAGTAGGTATATCTGACTCATTAGGTTTAATTTTTACATATATATATATATATATATTGTGTGTGTGTGTGTGTGTGTGGCGTGTGTGAGTGTGTGTGTTGCGTGTGTGAGTGTGTAGACAAACACAGGATGTTGTACAAGATGGATGTTTATTGTGGTAGTGATGTCGACGTTATAACATTTCGGTCTGTTAGACTTCTTCAGGATGTTGGGTTGAGTTCTTGCTCCAACGGCAGACATTTTCAATACTGGTCAGTTAGGAGGTCATGAATAGGGGAGGGTGGTCAGATTAAGTTGGTAGTTCTATTTATTTATCTATTTTTCTCTGATGGAGTGTGTAGCTATATATATATTATAATATATATACCAACCCTTCCGCACGAGCAAGATGCGAAACAAGGTCAATTTATTAAGCGGAGTTTAACAGGTTTGAATTCAGAGTTTTCATTCTCTAGACTGGTTACCTAGCCATGGTTAAAGAGCCCAGTCTACCCTGCTATTTACCCATAGCTGGAGGGAGTATGGATTCATATCTTCAAAGGGTATTAGTGCATGTGAAGTGCAAACGCTCATCAGGAATTGAACTCGGACCGACGAGTCCATTTTTTCCTACAACTCCAACCATTAGACAACACACCTCCATATATATATATATATATATATATATATATATATATATATCTTTGAAAGGAAGGAAAAACTCAACACCGTTATCCATAATAAATTATTTCACACTAAATTGGGCAATAATAATAATACAGTGTGTCTTCGAAATCACATATAGAATCATCCCTTACTACCAAGTTTTGGATATGTAACATCTATATATATATATATATATATATTATATATATATGTGTGTGTGTGTGTGTGGTTGTATATGTTGTGTGTGAAGAAAGGAAGTGATCCGACGGTATGTAGTATATTATTATCTTATAGTTCAATTAACAGCACTGAATTAAAGAATTATTACTGAAATCTTTATAGATGCCTTTACACATAAATTTCACAGAATTTCATTCTTGTTCCCTTCAATAATGATGTTCATCTTGTTAGGTAATATCTTACATAATTCAATTAAAATTCATTGCCACAGAACTTGTGAAACAACAAAAGAACAATGTGAACTGGCTGCATCTACAGCATTTTACACGATGTGATGGAAAACCACCAAAGGCTGATATATATAATATATATATATATTATAATATATATGTATGTAGTATTATAAAAAATTGAAAAAATACAGGTTAAATGAGTTAAGTGGGGAGTTTATTGGCTGACGCTGCAGTGTTTCGATCTATTAATTAGATCATCTTCAGGGCTTTTGTTGGTATGTGGAAGGTGATTGATTCGTGTGTGAAATTGAATGTTGGTTCAGCTTTATTTAGACGGTCTATTATTTGTGATATGTTATGATTAAGTGGGTATATAAACAGAATGTCGTAACATATAATGGAAGTAATGGGAGTTTGTAGGTAAAATGTATGTGAAAGGTCCGGATTCTCACCACTTAACTCATTTAAACCTGTGTTTTTTCAATTTTTTATTGTACTACATACCGTCGGATTCACTTCCTTTTATTTATATATTATATATATATATATATATATATATATATATACATATTATGTATATAGATATATAAATATATAGGTAATTATGATTGGTAGTAGTAAGAAGCGCGTGGTGTAATGGTTACAGTCATGGGAAATGGACTTGTTGCCCCGAGTTCAAATCCTGGACATGCTAATTACATTTCACTTAATGCTAATACCCTTGGAAAGGTATGAATCCTATCTCCCTCCAGCCATGGATAAATAGTGGGCAGACTGGGCTCTTTAACCTTGGTTAGGCAATCAGTCTAGGAGATGGAAAACTCTGAATTCAAACCTGTTAAACTCCGCTTAAGAAATTGACCTTGTGTCGCATCCTGCTCGTGCGGAGGGGTTGGTAAATATATATATATAGGTAATTATGAACTTTAGTTTTGTAAATTAGGGTGTCCCAGAAAAAACAGAACCTAAATTATTTAATAATTTTCCCATTAAACTAACCTAAACCCTAAACCCCAACCCTAACCCTAAACCCTAATTCATTTGTTTAATGGGAAAATTAACAGTTTTATTACAAAATTTGTGGGTTCTGTTTTTTCTAGGAAAACTAATTTACTAAACAAAAGTTCATAATTACCAATATATATATATATATATATATATTATATGCTTCCTATCCCCCTGGGGTTGAGTACTTTGGGAGATTTCGCTGACGACCGCCAACTAAAGCGTAAATGCAACACTCTCCTATATAAGGGATGGAGCACTATATGGCGTCATTTACATACATAGGGATGTGTGTATTAAAAACAGTTAAATCCCCTTCACATTCTGTAGGGGACTATAGCCTAGCGGTTAAGGTATCTGACTGACGCTGAACCGATCGGATTTCAATCCCGGCTGTAGGTAGCTTACAAATATCTAGCCACACTGAAGAGACTTGTTTTTTTTTAAGTCATGTTGTTTTTGCTATGGCCCATATATGTTTCCACATTGATTTCCTCATTTTACTCGCACATATATATATATGTGTGTGTGTGTGTGTGTGTGTGTTTGTGTGTGTGTGTGTGAAGAAAAAGTGGAAGTGAATCCAACAGTATGTAATATAGTAAAAAATTGAAAAAAATTGTAAAAAATTGAAAAAACACAAGTTTAAACATTATTCATTTATAAACTTTTTACAATATTACATATATATATATATATATATATATATATATATAAAGATAAATCTAATGAGTCAGACAAACCTACTATTAGTTTCGCTTAATGCTCTTCAGGGCTAAGTGTCAGATCTTAGCCCTGAAGAGCATTAAGTGAAACTAATAGTAGGTTCGTCTGACTCATTAGATTTATCTTTATTATTTGCTCTACTTAGGTATTGAGCACTTTTTACTTATTAGCTTATTCTCCTAGCAGTTATATGAATATATATATATCTTATATACATATATATACATATAAATTGTTTTTTCTTTCGGACAAATACTGTACCAATAGATTACTTTTTGTTGGTACGACTATCTTGGTCTTTTCTTTTTTCCAAAAAATTTTTTCTCCCCGGTTGATGTTTGGTAGTATATTTTTACAATCAAACTATTTGCTGGGTTTTTTCTCACCGCGAGGATTTACCAACACGCTTGGTATATTAAATTATATTATATATATATATATATATATATTATATATATGTTGAAAGGATAAATAACCAAAGGAAAGAAAATGTTGAATGGATGAAATTGATTTAATTTGAGTTAACAAAGAATACATGAGTACATGAACAAACTCCTGGTTGAAACACATGTTGGTAACTCAAATTAAATCAATTTCATCCATTCAACATTTTCTTTCCTTTATTTATTTATCCTTTCAACATATCGTCGGACTCATTCAACATTTTCAACTTATATATATAAATATATATATATATAAACGCAATGCTCTCCTATAAAAAGGAATGGAGCACTCTATGGCGGCCTTCACATACATACATACAGATGTGTGTATTAAAACAGTTAAAATCCTCTTCGCATTCTGTGGGGGATGATAGCCAAACGGTTAAGCTGTCCAACTGCTGCTGAATCGATCGGAGTTCTATCCTGGCTGAAGGTAGCTCACAAAATGTCTAGCCACACTGAAGAGACTTGATAAGTCGAAACACATGTCTATGAATCATTATATATATATATATATATATATATATATATGTGAGGAAGAATGAATAAAGAAAAAAAAGAATAGAATGGATAATAAAAGATGAATTTAATCAATATCACTTACACATGTGTTTCGGTCAGTTCATCTGTGTGAAAATATTCCGCACACAGAGAAGAATAATAACACTTTATTTTTGCAATACAAAATCCTAAAAAAATCAAATATTCAAACTCTAACGGTTCTATTTCAGCATTCCAAAAGTGATTTAAAAAAATTCTCTTCGAACATTTCTAAAAATTCTATGTTTTTTTCCCCAACAAATTTTTCATTCAAAATAAAATTTCACTCTGATGAAGGTCGAATCTTCTTTGTGTGCAGAATATTTTCACACAGATGAACTGACCGAAACACATGTGTAAGTGATATTGATTAAATTCATCTTTTATTATCCATTCCTTTCTTTCTTTTCTTTATTCATTCTTCCTCATATTGTCGGATTCATTTCCAATTCCATTTTTACATATATATATATATATATATATATTGTACTATTCATAAGTATGTTGATTATGCAGCTGATTCATTTCTATTCAAAATGATGTTTGGCTGGGAGGAATCTTCTCAGATCTTAGTCATGTCTAGCCACACTGAAGAGACTTAATAAGTCGAAACACGTGTCTATGAATGATATATATATATATATATATATATATATATATATATATATATATATATATAATATATATATATATATATGTATATTGTACTATTCATAAGTATTTGATTATGCAGCTGATTCCTTTCTATTCAAAATGATGTTTGGCTGGAGGAATCTCCTCAGATCTTAGTCATACGCCTATTGGTCTAGTTTTTATTTTTATTTCCTGAAAGATGAACGTAGTCAGAAGCCGGGTAGTCTGTGTTTTTATTTTTATGCCTCCAAACTGATTGTATGTATCTTACTTGTATTTAGTTATCCTACACTCTGAGGCTTAAATACATCATTGGTGTGCTTACTTCAGGATCCTGGTTTTTCCTTTCTTCTTCCCCCCCCCTCTGTTGCGCAATGCTGGAATTGTATATAGGATTCCAGTCTGGCTAAAGTCAGACTAAAGTAATCAGTTGTAAAAAGTGTCTTTTTATCTGCCTTTTAAATGCTGACTCAAAGTTTTTCAATGCAAGAAAAAGAAATGGGGAAAAAAAAAAAAATTCTTCTGCGGCACGGTCGTTTCTACATTAAGTATTTAAGCGAGTCGGTTATGATATATACATGTACAGTGTTGTCCAAAAATAGTACTACACCCTTAATTTTATAAAAGAAGTTCATTTTTTTCTAAACCAGAGATTGTAAGATTTTATTATCTCTAATCAAAACGGATATTATTAGGTATTATCTATTACCAAACTTCAGTACTGAAACTCTGTAACCAAACATATAAATATGCAACTAAAGTCACACTATTATGTTCACTTTCAGACTAATACACATTTTCAAAGAGTGGACGAGGCCGGACGTTCTGAGAACAACAACCGTAGTCGAAGAGATAACATGTCTCTCCTGGCAGAACACACCAGCACTGACTTACTAAAACAGACACATGACACAGACACAAACGAGCCTACAACAAAATTATTCACCCTTAAAGAACTCAAAGACTGCTAAAAGCTATTAAGTTTTAGCAAACCCTTTGCACCGAACATAATAAAATACACCCTTTTATACATAATATTTCTCTTGTCTTCATTCCTTTCTCATTACAGAAATTATTTCTTTTAATAAAAACCCAATAGCACCTTTTGATAGAGCAAGTTCTCATCTACTAAACCACTATATTCAAGTGTAGTCACCACCATTTGTGTTCTCATAAGAGACTCAATCTAAAAGTAATACTTCCTATGCATTTTCACAGAAACGACAACAGATACAGAGAGAACAATAACACCATTGGATAGAGCAAGTTTTCTGCTATAAAACCACCATTTCTTCAGATAGTCACCACCATTGGGTATACATTTTTGCTGCAATGAACAAAAGCCTGTATAAAAAGTAATATCCCCCATTTTATCATATTGACCCACAACATTTATCAATATTTTTGTAAGTGTGACAGTGTACAGGGATGTGGATTCATACCTTTCCCAAGAGTACAAAACCTTAAAAAAATTCTATCAGTATATTTGTACTGTGAGAGTGTACAGGGATGTGGATTCATGCCTTTTGGTAGTGTGAGAGTGTACAGGGATGTGGATTCATGCCTTTCCCAAGAGTGAAAAACCCAAACATTTTTTATCAATATATTAGTAGTGTGACAATGTACAGGGTGTGGATTCATGCCTTTTCAAAGAGTGTTACTATTAATTCTTAATAATCCAAACTCACCTGAACACAATTGCCAGATTCTATTTTCAGAGGTAATAATGGTTACACCAAATCAAACCTTCGATTTCTAAAATGATGCAATTTTTCTGTCTCTATATTTTTTTTATATTTTCTATTTAGACAATGCTGATAAATTCATTGGAATGTGAATATCTAAAGATGAACGTGAAATTGTCTTCATGTGTATATTGCATTTTTATTGAGGTGCAGGAGGAAGAGGAGGAAGAGGTATAGAATTGGCTTTCTTTTTCTTTTGCCTATAACAATATTCTTCAAATAAAAAAGTAAAACAAACAACATTATATAATAAGAGGCATTTGAGTGAATGAAGTCAATTCACAAAACAGTTATATGAATTCTTTCTATTTACACTTGAAGAGTGCAACTTGACTTGAAGTAAAGGAATGTCTAACAGCTTCACAAGTCATCTTTGTTTCTTAGATAAGAAAATCACTCAAATCCACTTGATCGTCTGGATGCCAACACAACTCCTGATTCTTCAAGTAGCAGACTTGTCTCTTTTAATTCTTATTGCTTCAATTATTCAACAGGAATATTCTTAAGACCAATAATCATATTGATAACAATAATGAATGGAAATTTATAGGGAAACTTGGAAATATTTTCAATAGTATTATATATTGTATATAACTGGTATTATATATCTATATATAGTTTGTTTTATTTTAATACATTTTTAAAGTTTACATTTCTAATTGTTTTATTTTTTAATCCTTTAATGAATTTGATGATTTTACTTACTTAGGGTACAAACTCGCTGACATTGAATTTTTTTACTCCCACCCCTCTGGCAATATGTTTCAAAAATCTATTTTTACATTGCCCGGAGGGTGTTTTTTTATTTTGTACTAGTAATAATAATTATAATAATAATGATAATAAGAAGAATAATAATAAGAAGAAGAAGAAGAAGAAGAATCTGTTCTTGAGAATGAAATGCATAAAATTATCTGGACTTTGAGATAAAGACGGATTACCTTATCCCAGCCAGATCAGACCTAGTATTTATTAAAAAAAAAAACAAACTTGTCAACAGGTAGACTTTGCAATTCCAGTAGATCATACTATTAATTAAAAAAACATGATAGCTTTGAAAAATTATCTAAATTTTTGATTCTAAGTTAGGTTAATTGTTTTGGATAACATTATACTTTGAAATAATTTGTTGGTCAGTTATTTGGGGAAAAATGGAATTTACTCTTTTGGTTTTACTTTGGTTTAGTTAAAGGGTTACAAAGTTTACATGGGTGGGTAGTATCTCTTTTTTTTTCTTCTTTCATTTCTTTCTTAAAATGACCTAGGCAAGGGCATGCACTAACTCACACAATTTTACTAAGTACTGTCTGGCTTTGTCATTGAAGAGATTACTATTCTGATCAGTCTTTTAAAGAACAAATAAAGCTGTGTTACTTTTCACTGGTAAAGTCGGACAATTCTTTTACTTCTTGTGGAAGCAGAATTATTTACCAGTCATTTACTGATTGTAGAGAAAGAATTGAAAGTACTTTCCTCCACCCAGCCCAAAAAAAACTATTTGGTACAAAGTAGATATTTTTGAAGCTTAGCTTTGTTCTACACAGAAACAAATGTAGAGAAATGCATGAAAAAATTTTTCACCTTACGGAAATAATGAAAATTATGATTGAAAAACAATGTTTTTCTTTTTGCACCGTTAAATCAACTGAAATTTACCCTAGCCAAAAAAAACTTACAACAAGAGGATTTTTTAAAAAATTCTATGAAAAATCAATTAATGGTCCGATTTTCATGAAAATTTCCATAACTATTTACCTTTGGATGTAAATATGTCTGAAATAGTTTTTTCCTAAAATATATTAGGGGAAATTTTTTTTTATGAGGTCTACCCCCCCCCCATTTTATTTTAAGAGATATTAAAAAATGAAATGTCAAAAAACGATTTTTACTTTTTTCTATAAAGATAAGAGTCTGAATAACTATATCAAAAAATTTGTATAATGCTCAAGGCAGTAGTTTTTGTAGAAAAAAATCATAAATTCTGAAATAAAAAGTGCAAAAAGAAGATTTAATATTCTATTAAATTGTCAAGAAAAAATTTTTTTTTAAGAAATTAATTTTTAAGAGATTTTAAATCTTTTGTGTGCTTAAATACTTTTGTTTTTTTAATGTTTAAAAATCTTCTTTTGTGTGTAAATGTATATATGCATTAAATATCACCAGGGCTTGGTTTTTGAGCAAAACTAATAGAGATTTGATTTATATTCGCGAAGATAATTTAAAAATAAAATTTAAACGATAACAGCATGGGTTTTTTTTCATCTAATATTTTAGATAGTAGACATTAACATTTCTTTTCAGAGTAGCTGGATCAATGCAAGGTCTATTTTTTTTACATAGGGATTTAAATGGGGCATGCCACGAGGATTCAACTCACGATTAAGTAATAATGGATCTGCGGGACTAACTTTAAAAAATCCCCCTCTACCCAGGTAGTCGGTGCTAGTCTATACATATATGAAGAGTAGTTGTGTGAATCTGTATGTCTGGAGGAAACTTCGAAAATAAAACAATTAACGACAAAGTAAACATATATACAAATTAAATATCACCAGGGCTTGGTTTTTGAGCAAAAATAATGAAGATTTGATTTATATTATGGAATACATTAAAAATTAAATAACATATAAAATAACATCAAAATTCTACTCGGTCATTTTCGGGGTTTTATGATTTTTATAGGTCATCCTGTGACTCGCTATTCAGTAGTAATAGATCTGCAAACAATTATCAAACCATGTTTTTTTTATCCTCTATCCAGGCTTCGCTGGTTAGCTGCTTCTAGTATTATAGTAAATTACTAAACTCAACCTGTTGGTTGGTTGGTTGGATTTCAAAGCATATCAACCCTTGTTTTTTAAACTTAGCTTTGTTCTACATGGAAAAGCGAACTGTTCACAGTACAGTAACCAGATGTTTTAAGAAATTTTCTTTGGTTTTGTTTTGGTTTGTTTTGTTTTATGGCATATCAACCTCAGTGGGTCATTTAATGCCGATAAAGTTTTGAAAGAAATCAATTCTTAATGGATAATACAATTTTTTTTATGAATACATTTTTCTATTTAACCCATAGATGGGTTAAGAAATTTTACTCAGACTGAAAGAATCTCATTGATTAGGCAATCTCAAAACCGTGGATTCCAAGGATCTGCTTGAAGCCATACATACAAATCTGGCTAGTAGCCCTCAGAGAGTATCATGCGAGCTCAGCATCTCACAATCCAGTGTTTGTCACTTTCATGACATCAGCAAAAAGATCTGGAGCTGCTGAATTGTACCTCATGTTACCAAAATATGCAAAACTTTTGACTCACCTTAGCACATCTGACTTAGAGGATAAAAAAAAATTGCTAGTCCAATGTAAAGTCTTTAAGGGCCAACCCTTGCCCTTAAAGCATTTGCGCTTGTCCAGTGGAATTGGATCCCTGGTAAAGAGTCCCTCGATAATGAATCCTTTGGTTTCATCTGGTAAAGAGTTCTCAGTTCCTGGTAAAGAGTCCTTCGATAATGAATCCTTTGGTTCCTCTGGTAAAGATTCTCAGTTCCTGGTAAAGAGTCCTTCGATAATGAATCCTTTGGTTCCTCTGGTAAAGAGTTCTCAGTTCTTCAGTTCCTCGTAAAGAGTCCTTCGATAATGAATCCTTTGGTTCCTCTGGTAAAGAGTCTCAGTTCCTGGTAAAGAGTCCTTCGATAATGAATCCTTTGGTTCCTCTGGTAAAGAGTTCTCAGTTCCTGGTAAAGAGTCCTTCGATAAGGAACCCTTTGGTTCCTCTGGTAAAGAGTTCTCAGTTCTTGGTAAAGAGTCCTTCAATAATGAATCCTTTGATTACTCTGGTAATCGTATAAGTCCTTCCTAAGTATTGGTAAATGTCCAGTAATCCTATGTCCGTCTTCAGTGAGCACATTTATAATTATGACCAGAGGGGGGTTTAAGTAGTGTGTCTTCCACACAGTATGCTTAGTGATTGGCTACAGGAGTCAATCACATGACCTTGGCCAGTCTATAAATCCTGGTGGGGAATTAGAGCACATCTTATATCAGAATAATTCTAACAGTAACTGACTGATAATTTTGTGGTGTCTGTATTCACACTGAACATAATTCTTTTTTTGGTTTGTTTTATGGCATATCAACCTCAGTGGGTCATTTAATGCTGACAAAGTTTTGAAATAAATTCATTCTTAATGTATAATCAATTTTGTTTATAAATTCATGACCACATTCCCCAAACCTCCAGAACTGGAACCTCACCATCAGAATGAGTTTAACGTCATTCCCAGGACATGAAGACCCTCAGCCACCGCTTCCTAGCACCCATATGATAAAAAGGGTTGGGGCTTGCCATAAGGGCAATAGGGTTGGGGCAATCATATAACACCTATCGGTCAAATAAATCTGTTTGGAAATTATTTGTATTAGAAAGGAATACTTGATATTATATTATCATTATCTTATCTTGTTATCTTCTATTTCCTCCACACGTTCACACTTGCTATTCTGTTGTGTCTTATCTACAAGTTGTGTCAAAAAAGTATCAAGATTTTATGGACTTTTTGACACACCTTGTATTCTGAAAAAAAAAATTTCCATTCATTAATTTTTTTCAGAACACAAGGTGTGTCAAAAAAGTACAAAGTTTAAACCTGAAATGATAGAAATGAAAAATGAATGGAAGGTTTTTTTTTTTCAGAATACTAGGTGTGTCAAAAACTACAACAAATCTTGATACATTTTTGCCACACCTTGTATTTTTGCTTTGATATAGTTTATTCTTATGGCATTGCCTTGTGTAATTATCATTTTCACTCCTTTTGAGTTTTTCACATTAGCGTTAGCTGATGGTATTTCACTGGAGGCTGAGTGACAACAAGTCTCCTCATGTCTCCAGGACTCTTCTGAGTATTCTAGCCAATTGCAGCAGTGCAATAGTCTGGATGGTTTCAATTCTTCCTCTGATTTCCAGATCCTCCAGTCTTTGTTCCAAGTTTATTGGGACTGTTCCAAGTGCACCAACTACAATTGGTATCACTTTCACTCTCAGCTTTTTCAATTCTCTGTATTTAGTCCAGGTATTTATCCATCTTTTCTTCATCTTGGGTTGCCTCTGGTATTAAACCTCTCTCTGCATCCATCTTTGTTAATTCTTATTAAAGTTAGAAAGAAGAATACTCATTTCAATTTTGATATCTTTATTTTCCCAAGACCCAAACTTTAATACAGATGAAGAAGAATTAATTTTCACATCCAACCAACAGGTTGTCTTCAAGCCAACTGCATCTTCCTTACTGATTTGCTCACCATGTGATACACTCAACCAATAAGAATATCCACTCCAGGTCTGTTACAATTTTGGTGGCCATTTATAAACTGCAAGTGAGAGCACTTTACAGTGGAGATCCTTCGTGTTCAATAGTGTTCGGTAAAATCCTTTGGTTGTTTCTTGGTGTTCCTTAGTGTTTGGTAGAATTCTTTGGTTGTTCCTAGTGTTCCTTACTGTTCGGTAGAATCCTTTGGTTGTTCCTTGGTGTTCCTTAGTGTTTGGTAGAATCCTTTGGTTGTTCCTTGTGTTCTAGAATCCTTTGGTTGTTCCTTGGTGTTCTTTAGTGTTCGGTAGAATTCTCTGGTTGTTCCTTGGTGTTCCTTAGTGTTCGGATATGTGGTATCTTCTATTGAGTCAATAATTTTCAGAGATAATTTCTGGTTGACTGATCTTGGAACTGGTCTGAATGTATCTATTAAATATGGGCACCAAAACTTCTGGGCACTTCAGGTGATTGCTATGTCACAATCTCCATTAAAATAACTAGTAAAAAATAAAAAACACCCTCCGTGCGATGTATAAATAGATTTTTGAAATCTTTGAAGTAAAAAAATTCAATGTCAGCGAGTTTGTACCCTAAGTAAGTAAAATCATCAAATTCATTAAAGGATTAAAAAATAAAACAATTTGAAATGTAAACTTTAAATATGTATTAAAATAAAACAAACTATATATAGATATATAATACCAGTCATGTATTTATTAAAACTTGTTTTAAAAAACAATGAGGACTGTCTAATGTTGCATGTTCAAATTTTGATTGTATTTATTGAATAAATACACTCAAAATTTGAACATGCCAAAAATCGTAGAATAAATTTTATTCTATGTTATGACGATTTTGGGTAATGTGATGTAAGCAGTGACGTAATTTTTGTTACAGACAAAAACCGGAAATGCATCTGTGATATTGACACTTTTACTTTGTGATCAAAGATCAGACATGGTGCAACATTTGCAACAATGCAAGATGTTCATATATTTTAAAACTTTTATGCATGATCTTTTACACAATTATCTGACGAATAGAAAATAATCAAATATACAACTGAAATAGATGATTCAATAGATAAAAAAATTTCTTACATTTCTGTTTGATTATTATAATTTTTTTCAAAGATTATTATTGTTGGTTTTTCTGTATATAAGGTGTGTGCCAGACGGCTACTTTTACTTATAGACTCGCCGATAAACATGTGACCAACCTATTGTCCAATCACTGGCAGTGCTCTGCTGCTGATATTATTATTTATACTGGCTGATTCTAATGTTAGCTCACTACTACTTGGATCTTCTTGGACAATGGATCAAAAAACTTATTGACTTACCAAAGGATTCTATACCACAGGACTTATTGACTTACCAAAGGATTCTATATCACAGGATTTATTGACTTACCAAAGGATTCTATATCACAGGACTTATTCACTTACCAAAGGATTCTATAACTCGGGACTTACTTACTTATTCACTTTAAGTTCTTTACAACTGGCCAAGGATGGCGGCCAGATA
Organism: Doryteuthis pealeii; assembly: GCA_023376005.1. Lineage (NCBI taxonomy): Eukaryota > Metazoa > Mollusca > Cephalopoda > Myopsida > Loliginidae > Doryteuthis > Doryteuthis pealeii. Next base: position 87,628,681 of record CM042145.1, read on the forward strand.
CTTAACAATAATAATTTTTTTCAAAGATTCTTTTGTCTTGTATATCTTGTCTAATTAATCGTCATACATATGATTTGAGCTCAACAGATCAAAGTTAACTAAAAAAAAAAAATCGCAATATGAGTAAAGGTAAAATATCATACATCTTATCATAATGGAGATTGGGTGTTTATCTGTAAGCAAAACCTTATTACTACTCAAGTTACAAATTCCCTTCTCTATCAACATCACATTCTACATGATTTTATTTTTATTTAAACCTCAATTATTAATAAAATTGTTTTAAATTATTAATACTGTTGACCTTATCTACTTGCTAATAACATGCAATTGTATGGAATTGTACGGGAAGTCTAATTTGCATATTGATATTAAAAATGTGATTATAATAAATATATGCTTAGTATTATTGATTTCTAATTGTTTGGATTTATCTTAATGAATATGAGCAAAAATCTTGCGGATAAATCTGGAAAGAAATCCATTAACAAGAAGGAATAATTATAATTTTATTCTCTACTTCCTATTTTAACTAAATAGTTGAATTAGGAAAATTTAGCAATGAAATATGGGAGGGATGGAAGAGTAAGTTTTAGTTGCTCTATTTTTCTGTTGTACCACCCTCCGTTTTAAATCTTTTTATCTGCCTTCTTATTTAGTTTCATTAGTCTTTCTAATTTAATATAATATTTTATTACATTAAAACTTGAATACTTGCACCTGGATGGTGCATATATTTGCTAGTTAGTATCAAGGTAATTATTGTTGGTAAAAAGAATATTACATTAAAAAGTTCCAAAAATTCACTCTGGACTGTCCAGTTGGATACATGGCGCAACGGATAAAGGGGTTGAGCTAAACTGGTCCCTTGACGACTGTTAGATAAATGTAATTTTGGTTAAATTTTATTGGAATAATAAAATCACCCAAAAATATTTTTGATAACACAGAGAGGTTGAAAATTGCAATTCATTTAACTTGAAAGAAGAAACCATATAATTCTTTTTTATTTAAATAAGAAACCATTTACATTTTTCAGGAAACAAAGAAGTCAACATACTTCCTATCTCTCTATTGCACCATCTCTGTCTCTCTCTCTCTCTCTGTCTCTCTCTGACTCTCTCTCTCTCTCTCTCTCTCTCTCTGACTCTCTTTCTCTGACTCTCTCTCTCTCTCTCTCTCTCTCTCTGACTCTCTGCCCCTCTCTCTCTCTCTCTCTGACTCTCTTCCCTCTCTCCTCTCTCTCTCTCTGACTCTCTGCCCCTCTCTCTCTCTCTCTCTCATATATATATATGTCTCCCTGCCTCTTTCTCTCCATCTCTGTCTGTCTGTCTGTCTGTCTGTCTCTCTCTTTCTCTGTCTGCTTCTCTTTCTCGCTTTTTCTATCTGTCTGTCTGTCTGTCTGTCTCTCTCTGTCTCAGTCTCTGTTTCTCTCTCTCTCTTTCTGTTTGTCTCTGCCTCTCTCTCTCTTTTTTCTCTGTCTCTGTCTGTCTGTGTCTCTCTCTTTGTCTCTTTGTCTCTCTGTCTTGTTTTCTGTCTCACTTGTCTTTCTTACTTTTATAACACAAGAAAGACTGTTAGATAAACGTAATTTTGGCTAAATTTTCTTGGAATAATAAATTAACGACCCCCCCCCACACACACCCCGAAAAAAAAAAAAAAAAGGCCAACATTTTGTTCAACTTTGTCAGTTCTGATTGCTACCTGTCCTTTTTATCTTTGTCTAAAGGTTTTCAAACAGTCACCTCCTCATAATTAAATTGTCTCTTTCGCTTCCACATGTTCTTAGTAGGATTTTTTTGTTTTTAATTTTGTTGTTTTTTGTGCTTCTTGTTTTTTCTTTTTTTTTCTTTTATCTTTGTTTGATCTTAAGTGGATAATGGCAAATTTTGAACTTTGATTTATATTTTGAATATTAAGTAAACAAATGGTGCAAAAGCACAAGACAGTGGCTGTCCCAGAAAAAATTTTTCTTTTTCTTTTTCTTCCTTTTTTTCTTCTTCTTTCTTTTTCTTTCTTTTTCTTTTCTTCTTTCTTTTTCCTTTTCTTCTTTTTCTTTCTTTTTCTCTTCTTCTTTCTTTTTCTTTTTCTTTCTTTTTCTTTCTTTTCTCTTTCTTTCTCTTTCTTTTTCTTTCTTTTTTTCTTTTTCTTTCTTTTTTCTTTTTCTGTTTTTTTCTGTCTTTTTTTTCATTTTCTTTCATTTTCTTTCCTTTTCTTTTCTTTCTTTTTCTTTTTTTTCTTTCCTTTCTTTTTTTTTCTTTCTTTTTCTTTCCTTTTTTTCTTTTTCATTCTTTTTCTTTCTTTTCTTCTTTTTCTTTCTTTTTTCCCTTTCTTTTTCTTTCTTCTTTTTTTTCTTTCTTTTTTTCTTTTGAGTTCAGTTCTTCTGGACTTTGAGATCCAGGCAAATTACATTATCCAAATAGTGGATCTGAGACTTTGAGATCCAAGGAGATTATAAGATCCAGTATTGAATCTGATATTGGAAACAACAAGAAAGTACTTATTACATATTGAATGTGGAGGCTTTTAGTTTTATAAGGTGCCTGATCTTATTGTTTTATAATGTAGCTGATATTATTATTGTTTTATATGATAGGGGATATCAGTATTTTATAAGGTAGCTGATCTTATTGTTTATAATGTAGCTAATCTTATTATTGTTTTATATGATAGGGATATCAGTATTTTATAAGGTAGCTGATCTTATTGTTTATAATGTAGCTAATCTTATTATGTTTTATATGATAGGGGATATCAGTATTTTATAAGGTAGCTGATCTTATTGTTTTATAATGTAGCTAATCTTATTTTTTTTTAGACGATAGCGGATATCAGTATTTTATAAGGTAGCTGATTTTATTGTTTTATAATGTAGCTAATCTTATTATTGTTTTATATAATAGGGGATATCAGTATTTTATAAGGTAGCTGATCTTATTGTTTAATATGATAGGTGATCTTATTATTATTTCCTAAGATAGCTGATCTTTTCATTGTTCTCTAATGTGGCTGATATTATTTTTTTTCACAAGATAGTTGATCTTATTATTTTGTCAGGTGGCTAATCTTATAATTCTTTTTTTATAAGGTAGCTGATCTCATTATTTCATAATGAGGCAGATCGTATTATTTTTAATAAGGTAGCTGATGATCTTATTTTATAAGGTAGCTGATCTTATGATAGTTTTATAAGATAGCTGATCTGATTGTTTTATAAGGTAGCTGATCTTATTATAAGGTGGCTAATCTTCTTCTTATTTCATTATAAGCTGATCTTATTATTATTCTCTAATTCAGCCAATACTATAATTATTTCATGTGATAGCTAATCTTATTGATTTTGTCATTGTTTTATAAAATAGCTGATATTATTATCATTGTTTTATAAGGTAGCTGATATTATTATTGTTCTATAAGGTGGATGACCTTGTTATTGTTTTATAAGGTAGCTGTTAATATTTAAATATAAAATAATTTAGCATTCAAGAATAATTAAAGCTTGTTTCATAATTTGTTTTTGTAAAGTAGCTGATAAAAAACATTCATCAAGAAAATCAATGATTCATCAGGTTGATTTGCCATTAAACAAAAAGAAAACAAACCTAAAACTCTGTGTCAAAGTGAACCTGGGAGTAATGGCAATGAGAGTTGATTTGACACTTCTCAGATCTCCAAAATATGACACTCATCATTGGATTCAGTTTCAATATCAATAACAGGACAAATATTGTGTTGGTTAGGTGGTTGGTTTGACTTTACGGCATGTCAACCCTTGTCGGGTTATTTCATGTCGAAGACATTTTGTTTTATTCATTCTTGTTAGATATATTGGGTGGCAAGTGGTTTTGTGTTTTAGGTTTAAATGGTGGCTGTGGTTATTCTTGGTGCATATTCACTGGGTTTGCTTTAAAACACCGTCTTATTTGGTGGTTGCGCTGAAAAGGAAAGAATTCAAAGAAAGAAAAAGAAAGAGACAAAGACAGAAGGTGGTTTTATGATTTAGGATTTATTCACTGGTCATAGCCACCACGTGGCAAGGAAATATCTTCCTGGCCAGTAGTAGTGACTAGACACATTTAAGGCCTGAACTCAAATAGCCAAATGATTCTCTTGGGGGTCAGAAGTGGGTCTTTTTTTTCCCGCACATGCTCGGAGGGTTCTTCCTGTGAAGGCTCATGGGAGTTTGTTATTTTATTAATCTTTAATTTTGATTTTATTTTAATCCCCACAGGTATTCAATTTTTTAAACACATTTTTATTCTCATTTAAAAAAAAATCTATTTAACCCATAGATGTATTGTGGAGTGTTAAGAACACCCCTCACTGATACAATCGTCTAGTCTGAAAAGACTACATATAATGTATATATTTTGAACCAAATAAAAAATACTTATAGTTGACTTCTAACATTGTTTCCTGTGTTATTTATTACTTACCTGTTGGACCATGGTTTGGTTTGGTTTGTTTTTTATGGCATATCAACCTCGGTAGGCCATTTAATGCCGATAAAGTTTTGAAATAAAGTCATTCTTAATTGATACTCATTTTTTTTATAAACACATTTTTCTATTTAACCCATAGATAAGACCCTAACAGGTACTACCACTCCGGGTGAGAGTGGACCAGGGAGCAATGGTGATGAAGGGGTGCTCCACATTCCCCAAACCTCCTTAACTGGAACCTCACCATCAGATAGAGTTTAACATCATTCAGACATGATGACCTTCAGCCACCACCTTCTAGCATCCATATGATAAAAAGGGTTGAGGCTTGCCATAAAGGCAATAGGGTTGGGGCAATCATATAGGTGCTAGAGCTTGACGTGACCAGCCAATTGATCGGTGGGGGCCTCTCAGACTGCGCATCTAGCCTAAGTAAGGGTCTAAATGGAGTGTGGCAGATCATGGACTGCTCATCCACCAAGACTCCGTCCTTAAGTATCTCAGTCGCTACTCACAGCCAACAGGTCTCCCCATTTGGGGTGAGTTTCCCCTCTGCAGAGATGCAATTGGTGCATTCTAATGACCCAGCTGACAGTGCAGTGTTGAACTATTATATAACAAAATGAAATACATATAAACATATACACGTGCTAACCGACAGCAGGGAAGAGGCAAGAAGTACAAAGTATGTGACTTGGACTTTAATTGAAATAGCGATAACGTTGGCTTGTAAACTTCCTATTGAGGACCAGGAATGAACGAAGAAAGAAGAATAGATTTTAGATAAGAATGGTCATGGATTCTTTTTTTTTTCAAACGACACCTCCACTATCATTTTCTACGTTTATCTCTCGGCACACGTGTCAATAGATTGAAGAAGGGGGAAAAGGCAAAGAGAAAAATTATCTCGATTGACAGATGTGGCGGCTTTTTCATATCACCCAACTGAAATGTGGACCTCTCAGTGGTTTATCAACACAAAGTCAACAACTTAAAATGAATTTATATAAGTGACAAGATAACTAAAAAGTCTCTTGCTGTGTTGCAATTTACTTTGCTGAGTCACTTTACAGACTGGCTCAAGTGGTAGAAGATAAAACTGAAGGTCTAAAGTTCTTTCCTGCATTTTCGATTTTATATCATTCTTCAGAATATTCAAATACTACTCTATCCATGTACATTTACTCTAGTTCTCCTTGTTTAGAAGCAGCAAAATATCTCCAAAATAATCACACCACCTTGCTTAAATCTAGGGAGGGTATACCAAAAGTTTTTGTGACCAAATAATTCTACTTTGTTCTCATATGACCCCAAAACAGAGTTCTAATACTCACTAAAATTAAATCAATTTTATTAATTCAACATTTTCTTTCCTTTATTTATTTATCCTTTCAACACACACACACACACACATATATATATATATATATATATATATAAGTTAAGAGTAAGGAAATGAATCCGGCGGTATAAGCATAGATAAAAGGATATGAAAACACACAGAAGACCGTGCAACCTGGCGCCTCCTCGTCCAACAAGGAACAAAAAGAAGTGAGGAAAAAAGCTGCCACAGAAAAGAGAGCTAAAAGAAAGGAGAGACAACAACACCCCGAATACCTACAGAAAGCATCACCTCTTGTTTGCATCCACTGCACCAGAAACTGCCATTCAAGGATCGGTCTGTTCAAAAAAAAAAAAAAAAAAAAAAAAAAAATGGACACTACACCATCGTCTAAAATAGATGGAAGGTTGCCAACTATAAGTTAAAAGTAAGGAAATGAATCCGACGGTATAAGCATAGATAAAAGGATATGAAAACACACAATGCTGTTAAAATGAAAATATTTTACATCATATTCATAGCTAATATTGAACAATATTTCGATTTATATGAAGATGATTTTTATAAATCTAAATATTGTTCAATATTAGCTATGAATATGATATAAAATATTTTCATTTTAACAGCATTGTGTGTTTTCATATCCTTTTATCTCTCTCTCTCTCTCTCTCTCTCTCTCTCTCATATATATATATATATATATATATATATATATATATATATATAGTCATCCACACACACCATGTTTCGACGAATCACATCTCTTCAGTGTGGCTAGGCCTTTGCAGGCTACCCCCAGCTGGGATGTAAACCCGTTCAATGTATTATCCATCCGGCTTCTTAACCAATCAGCCATCCACACTTACAGACGAGGAGGAGGATTTTAACTGATCAATATATACATCTGTATATATGTAAAGGCCACCAGAGAGTGCTCCATCCGTTTTATAGGAGAGTGTTGCCTTTAAGCTTGGCAGTTGTCAGCAAAATCCCCTCTAAAGTGTTCAACCAGCCAGGGGGTGGGGAGCATATATATATATATATATATATATATATATATATATAAAGATAAATCAAATGAGTCAGACGTTAGATTTATCTTTATTATTTGCTCTACTTAGGTATTGAGCACTTTTTACTTATTAGCTTATTCTCCTAGCGGTTATATGAATATATATATATATCTTATATACATATAAATTGTTTTTTCTTTTGGCCAAATACTGTACCAATAGATTACTTTTGTTGGTACGACTATCTTGGTCTTTTCTTTTTTCCAAAAATTTTTTTTCTCCCCGGTTGATGTTTGGTAGTATATTTTTACAATCAAACTATTTGCTGGGTTTTTTCTCACTGCGAGGATTTACCAACACGCTTGGTATATATATATATATATATATATATATATATATGTGTGTGACTTAACTAATCTGATTTTTAGGTGTTTAGCCTTAAGCAAGGTCTGTGGGGATTAAATAAAAATAAAATAAAATAAGAATTTAAAAAAACAACAAACTTCCATGGGCCTTCACCAGAAGAACCCTCTGTGCATGTGCGACAAAAAGGACTGACTCCCGACCCCCAAGAGAATATCTCGGCCATTTCAAGATTAGGCCTTCACAGGGTCTGGTCGCTCCTACTAGCCAGGGAGATCTTCCCTTGCTACAGGCAACTATGACCCAGTCAATAAAGCCCAAGTCATAAAACTACCTCCTGCTTTTGTCTCTTTCTTTTTTGTTCCTTAAATTCCTCCTTTTCAGCACGATAACCAAATGAGATGGGGTTAAAGCAAAAACCCAAAGAACACGCGCCAAGAATATCCAGCTACGTTTAAACCTTAAAACACCCCAAACTTCTTGCAACCCCATAAATTATGAAGCTTCATCTCAAAAATTCTGACAAATAAAACACATGATTTGATGTTATTCTAAAGTTTAAACAAATATCTAATTTTCTACATAATAGCCATTTTGGTCGGTGCTTTTTTGTACGTGCTGTAGAAGTTTTTGTATGCTGTCATACTAACTGTTACGATATTTGTCACCATTTTTAGGCTGCAGCGGAAATCCCTTGTGTTTCTTAGTGTGACAGAGAACATGAGGTGAGTGGCAAACGTCAAGGCTTGCCGTATTCTCGAAGGAAGCGGGCAAAGCTTTGCCTGGCTGTAGAATCGAACCCGCTTCCTTCAGATGGGTTTAAAAGCAAAAACCCAAAGAACACGCGCCAAGAATATCCAGCTACGTTTAAACTTTAAACCACCCACACCTCTTCCTACCCCATAGGTCTTCCTTGCATGACAAGCTCTAAGACCTACTTGATGAAGGTATCAAGTGACTGTATTCATTGATACATTCAACTCTGCTGCCTTTACATCACTGACAATGTCCTTTGCCATTGTAAGGATTCTTCAAGACATTTCTAACAATTTTCTTTTCCATTGTCTCAGAAATTAACCATTTTCTGCAAATTCTTAAGTCATTCTTAACACAATGTGTCTCACTGTAAAAAAAAAAAAGTCGTCGGTGCAGCTTAAAGTCGGTATCAGCCAGTCAGCGAGGGAGTCTATCCCCTTTTCAATAGCACTAGACCAAGGATATTGTTTTGGCGTTTGAGGTGGAGCGCCACACCTACCATCAGCTCCTTACTTTACCGCACAGATCCCTATGCTACTCATACACTGAGTTGGCGAGGACCGGTATCGAACTAGGAACCTTGTGGTTTCTAGCCGAATGCTCTACCAACTGAGCTAATCCAGCCCCTTGTCTCATTGTACTTCTTGATAATACCCATGTTCCTTAAATGTACAACCATAAGCATCTTTCAATACCCTCTGGTTAAAAATGAGACCGTCCAAATCCTCCCAGATGCAATGTATAAATGTATATCCAGATTATCTGGTGTAGCTTAATCGCAGATTTCTTAATTGTCCCTAAATCTTTCGTCCGTTATTATCCTGCAACACCCTTTGGTTAAACATGAGACCGTCCAAATTGTTCAAGATGCAATGTAAATCCAGATTTTCTAGTGTCGCTTAATCGCAGATTTCTTAATTGTCCCTAAATCTTTCATCCGTTATCATCCTGCAACACCCTTTGGTTAAACATGAGACCGTCCAAATTGTTCAAGATGCAATGTAAATCCAGATTTCTAGTGTCGCTTAATCGCAGATTTCTTAATTGTCCCTAAATCTTTCATCCGTTATCATCCTGCAACACCCTTTGGTTAAACATGAGACCGTCCAAATTGTTCAAGATGCAATGTAAATCCAGATTTTCTAGCGTCGCTTAATCGCATATTTCTTAATTGTCCCATTTTATTTCACCCAATTTTAAAAATGAAACATTCTAAATGGTTTTGCTTCACTTAAATGCACAAAGTAAAATTAAAATGAACTGAAAAAAATGAAGTTACATGTTTGTTTTATTTGTATTATTGAAATTGCAAATCATCATTTCTGGCTTATATACCGGGCCTCGCCAACTCAGCGTATGAGTAGCACAAGGATCTGTGTGGTAAAGTAAGGAGATGATGGTAGGTGTGGTGCCCCACCTCAGACACAAAAACAATCTCCTTGGTCTAGCGCTAGTGAAAAGGGGATAGACTCACTCACTGATTGGCTTGATACCGACTTTAGGCCACCCTGATGACTTTTACTTTATATATATATATATATATATATATATATATATATATATATATATGTTGAAAGATAAATGGAAAGAAAATTTATGGATAAAAATTTATTTATTGAAATGCTGACATGTGTTTTGACCAAGAGTTTGTCGCTGTATACATTGTATTCTATTTATTATTATTTTAAATATAAAATAAAATAAAATATATTATTATTTATATTTTTTTTGCTTGAAGGCAATTACAATGCATATATCATATAAAATTTGATAATCATTGAAAATAATCATGACAAGCAAACTCAGCAAATATTGTGCCCCTACGTAGAACATTGTACAGCTGTTTCAACTTTATTAACTCAGCGATGATGAGACTTAATAAAGTTGAAACAGCTGTACGATGTTCTAAGTGGGGCACACTATTTGCTGAGTTCGCTTGTCATGATTATTTTCAATAATTATCGAATTTTATACAATATACACATTGTAATTGCCTTCAAGCAAAAAAAAAATAAATAAAATATAATATACTTTACTCAACAATGCTTCTAAAGCAAATTATTAAATCTAAAACAAAATAATAATAATAGAGAAACATAAAATTTGAGTATACAAAAAGCGTTTTTCTTCTGGGTAGGATATTTTGATATTTGAAAATAAAACAGAGTGAATACAGAGAATTTGGATGTGTTCAAAAAAAGAGTCTTTTTTGAAAATTTAAGAGATGCTTTCGGTTTGATAGTTCATGGAGAATATTCGGTGACATGTAACATTTAATAAAATAAGTTTAAATATTTTGTATATTTTTAACCTGTGTATGAATCTTGAAACAGAAAGCTGTGTTTTAATATTATTGTAATTTTATTTATTTATTCATTTAATATAAATTTCTATAATTTTGATAACTGTGAGATATCCGGAATTTTAAGATATCTGGAATTCATTATATATATATATATATATATATATATATATATATATATATATGAGGAATAATGAATAAAGAAAAGAAAGAATAGAATGGATAATAAAAGATGAATTTAATCAATATCACTTACACATGTGTTTCGGTCAGTTCATTTGTTGGGGAACAATGGAGAACTTTGGAAATGTTCGAATAGAATTTTTTGAAAATCACATTTGGAACGCTGAAATAGACCGTTAGAATTTGGATATTTAATTTTTCTAGGGGTTATGGTAGAAAATAATTTTGAAATGCAAAAATAAAGTGTTATTATTTATCCCTAACATGTTGAAAATTTTCTCAGAGCTTAGTTTGTTATGTTTTGAAATAAACAAAAAAAAAAAAAAAAACGGTGAAGTATTAAAAAAAAATCGTTAATAAAAAGAACCTAACTTTGATAATAGATAATTTTTTCTCTGTGTGCGAAATATTTTCACACAGATGAACTGACCGAAACACGTGTTAGTGATATTGATTAAATTCATCTTTTATTATCTATTCTATTCTTTCTTTTCTTTATTCATTCTTCCTCATATTGTCGGATTCATTTCCAATTTCCATTTTTACATATATATATATATATATATATATTATATATATATATATATATATATATGTATATATATATGTATATATGTATATATGTATATATATATGTATATATGTATATATATATATATGTATATATATATATGTATATATTTCTGCTTTAATTTCTTTTTATGCCTTCCTTGATTTACAACCAATATTATTTCCACCTCTCAACCCGCTTCTCTTCAGTAGACAATTTACTCAACTACATCCCCCAACCCACCCACTCACAAACACCTACCTACCTATCTACTTATCTATATAGATGGGAAGTCTGCCATATTGCTTGCTTACTTACCTGCACATTAGTCTCACTGAAACCTACATTAGACCAATTCAATGAAATCGTGCTTTCAATGTAAGTCAATGCATTTGGCCCAATCAGATTAAAAAGAGAAAGAAAAAGTCATTATGCGTTTTGAGAAGCAGTTGACTACAGGCCATAAAAGATGTACATGTCATTGTAATAAGGTAAAATGAAATAAAAATATACACAATAATCATTTTCACAAAAGACTTAATGTCTTCATTATCCCGATTAATGCAACTGAATGACTTAAAAATCAAATATTACTCTCAGCATCTTCCAAGTTATTAGTCCGAGTCAAAAGTTTGCAGCATATTTTTCATAAAATCAGTACTACTGTATAGCTGCACTACTTGGGTTCTACCCAATAGAATACACCGACTGCACCTCTGTAGAGGGGTAAAATCACCCAATGAGACCCCCTACTAAGCATCTTCCAAGTTATTAGTCTGATGCAAAAGTTTGCAGCATATTTTTCATAAAATCAGTACTACTGTATAGCTGCACTACTTGGGTTCTACCCAATAGAATACACCGGCTGAACCTCTGTAGAGGGGTAAAATCACCCAATGAGACCCCTTACTAAGCATCTTCCAAGTTATTAGTCCGATGCAAAAGTTTGCAGCATATTTTTCATAAAATCAGTACTACTGTATAGCTGCACTACTTGAACTCAACCCTGTAGAATACACAGACTGCACCTCTGTAGAGGGGTAAAATCCCTCCAATGAGACCCCCTTACTAAGCATCTTCCAAGTTATTAGTCCGATGCAAAAGTTTGCAGCATATTTTTCATAAAATCAGTACTACTGTATAGCTGCACTACTTGGACTTTACCTTGTAGAATACACCGACTGCACCTCTGCAGAGGGGTAAAATTCCTCCAATGAGAATATAACTGTTCCAACAATCATATAAGTAACCAAACTCTCAAAAAAGGGACAGGCTTTATGTTCAGCAATAATGCTCTTTCAGCAGAGCATGGGATGTCTGCATCTGTTTGCACACTATCTATTTGTAATCTTTGGCCTTATATATATATATATATATATATATATATATATATATATATATATATATATGTGTTTGTGTGTGTGTGTGATTTTATATGAAAAAAGGGGACTTACCCGGGAAATTGGTCACAATGGTTAGTTGATGCAAGTTTCACAATGATAAGACAGGGATATAACAAATATAAAGTGCTCAATACGTGAGTAAAGCAAATTTATTATAATGGTATACACAGGAATAACCTACTTGAGTTTCACTATAAGGATCTTCAGAGTTAAATCCACCAAATTAATCAAGATATTGTTGGCTGTAATTAATCAATATCTTGATTAATTCGGTGGATTTAACTCTGAAGATCCTTATGGGGAGACTCGAGTAGGTTATTCCTGTGTATACCATTATAATATATATATATATATATATATATATATATATAAAGTAAAAAGTAGTAAAGTAGGGAGTCTATCTTCTTTTCTTTAGCACTAGACCATGGAGATTGTTTTTGCGTCTGAGCTGGAATGACACTCCTACCATCAGCTCCCCAATTTACCGCACAGATCTAAGCTATGCTACTCATGTTCTTACTTGGCAAGGGCCGGTATTGAACTCAGAACCTTGTAGTTCTGAATCAAATTCTCTACTGGCAGAGCTAAAATGGCCCCTAGGAGCATCTTTAATTGACTTTCAACGCAAGCGTAATAAAGCAAGATTCATCTGTTGTTTACGGATTTGAGCTCTCTGCTGATGGTAAAATATATACACCAATGTATGTATTTATCAGTTAAAACTCTGTTCCTTACAGACAGCTGCCGATGGGTTAAGTAATCAGGCTGATGAAAAGTCAATTGGGTTTCGCTCCTGGCTAGAAAGAGTAGCTGGGTCTAGCCACACTGAAGACATGTGAAACGTTGAAACACAGTGACTGTGGATGACTATATATATACATATCTATATATATATACAAGGTGTGACAAAAAATTATCAAGACTTTTTGTACTTTTTGACACACTTTATATTCTTAGAAATGTTCTATTCATTCTTCATTTCTATCTTGGTAAATACAGCTTTAAACTTGGTACTTTTTTGACACACCTTGTATTCTGAAAAAAAATTGATGAATGGAACGTTATTTTTTTTCTCCAGAATACAATGTGTGTCAAAAAGTACAAAAAATATCAATATTCTTTTACACACTTTGTATATATATATAGATATATATAGTATGAACAAAAAGTAATAAGACAAACAGGAATATTTCTTATATGTTATTTATTCTCAACTAGTTTCGACCTTAGGTCATCGTCAAGAGAAAATTTATTGTTTGAAGAAATTGTTTTTAGAGAGTTTTTTTTGAAAGGGAGCATTATAAAAGAATTATAGAAATAGGAATATTTTTTGAGGATTTGACATGCAATTATAATCCGGGTAGAGTAGTGTATTAGTAGTAGCGAGTCCATCTGTTCCGCGAAAAAAAACCTCTACAAATGTGAATAAATATTGAACAAAAAGCAAAAGAAACTGATCTAATTACCAAAATATATGATTTTTTAAAAAATGCGTTCTTCTGCCCTTTGAGTATCCACCCCTCCCCCCGAAATAGAAAGAAAACAAAAATTAATATCAGAAAAAAAAAAAAAAAAAATCAATGTTGAATTACTGAATTAATCCTATATAAGAATTCTATAAGTAAAAATTTCCAGACATAACAAGATACAGAATCAAGAGAGGATGAATTTTTTCATATTCTTAAATTCTTTAAATATTTTTCATACTGCCAGTAACGAGAGAAAAAAAATGTCTGCCTTAGTTCTATTCAAATGAACTTGGGTAAAATGGATGCAAGATGTTATAGAATCATCTAAAGTTTTCAGGTTCTCAGATTAGAATTAAAATTATTCAATTGAAGAATTTGTAAGACAATATAGAAAAGACTTGAATGATATTTATACATTTATTAAAGCAGAGAGAATGTTGGGTTAAATCAATCTTTGTATGTCACCCCGCCGAAAGAAAAAAAAAAAAAATACCAAAAAATCAAGAATTAACCGAATTTAATGAAAATTTCAGTGTTGATATATTAATGAATAAAAGATATAATGCACCAGTTATTTTATTTAAAAACTTTTACATTTTTTCAGGTCAGTTAACTTGGAACCACATATCTTTGAGGCATAACAAAGATTCTCTTAAGATACATGGTTTTAAATTTTGTGTCAGCAATTAGCAGTTGACATCATCATCATCATCATCATCATGTCACACTAGCAGCATAGATATCCATGACAATCTCTCACCAGCTGTCCCTATCAGTCATTGGCCCTGGGAAGTCCTCTGTGCAGTCTATCCCATTTTCGTTAGAACTAGATCATGGAGATTGTTTTTGTGTCTGAGCTGGAACAACACTCGAACCATCAGCTCCCCACTTTACCGTACAGATCTAAGCCATGCTACTCATGTGCTTATCTGTGCAGCATCCAATATCTGTGCAGTTTGTTCATGCATGTCTTTGCTGGACGACCTACTCTGGCATGCTCATGCGATGGCTTCCACAGAAGAACGTCACTTATGAGTTCTTCCTTGCTTCTCCAGCAGTGCTCACTGTGTCTTGTTCTTGAGCAGTTCCCATCTAGCTTATTCTCCAGGTGCTTCATTAGGATCCAAGTAGTGCAGCCGTACAGTAGCTCTGATACAACTATGTCTTGGAAGAATTTTCACTTTAACTTGTCAGTGAGATCGGATTTCCATATTACTGACAATTTGTTTAGAGCAGACCATGTATTTCCTATGTGTGCATTAACGTCGCTTTCTGTTGATGAGTTATTACTACCTAGGTATGTGAATTGTTTCACCGAGTTTGAATAACTCTTAGCAATTGTTAATATAGATTTATTGCAAAAAAGGTTACTATAAAAATGCATTGGAAAATGATTCTATTATAAAAAATACATTGGAAAGGGAATTTACTATAAAAATGCATTGGAAAATGATTCTTATGTAAAAATGCATTGGAAAGGGAATTTACTATAAAAATGCATTGGAAAATGATTTTAGTATCAAATTTCATTGGAAAATGAATTTATTATAAAAATAAATTGAATAATAATTCTACTATGAAATGGCATTGGAAAATAATTTTACTATAAAAAAATAAATAGCACATGATTTTGCTACAGATGTTCATTTTAAATTAATTTGGTATAGCAATAAATTGAAGAAGATATTACTGTAAAAATTAATTGGAAATAATTGGGATATAAAAATGTATTGTAAAATAT
>CM042145.1:87649244-87671744 GCA_023376005.1 Doryteuthis pealeii
GAAGGTTCCTGAGTCTGAGATGGTTCCCGAGTCTGACAAGAAATACCTGAAGAAGATAGTAGGGCACATTGACCGAAACATTGTACAGATAACAATGAAGATGAGGAATGAAGATGAGGAATGAAGAATAGTCCGAATAATCCAAATAATACTAATTATCAAGCCTCATCTCAAAAATTCAGAGAAATACCATGAAGTCTGTCGGCCTCGATAAAACCAAATTACAAAAAACACAACAGAGATTCTGAAAAGCTGGAAAACAAACAAAAATGTGAGCACCATAAATAAAGCCCAGTCCTCCCGACTATTTACCCATAGCTGGAGGGAGAATAGTTGGATTCATACCTTCCCAGGGGTATTAGCGCTATATGAAATTTGCTTTTGTCTTTCTGGGAATCTTATTCCTTCTTGGTTTTGTTTTAAAATAAGCTGAGTTTATTGTTGTTGGGAGACAAAATTGAATTGTTTCCCTTTTTACATTAAGGAGGGGCTTTCCCACATCGGGTAATAGCTTTGGTTCTGAACAAAAATCAAACTATTTTTTGGTACAAATAATATTCAATATATGTGTGAAATAATAATAGAAAAAAATTCTTGTCATAGATGCAGTGCCACATCGGGATATTGATCTTGCTAGGAAAAAATCAAAAATCATCAATAACTTAAAATTGGTTGTCGTTTTTGATAGCATTTTTGGATTCCTTAGGCAAAAATGCTTTTATAAATCAAATGGAATGATCCTCAACACCAAGAATATACACACACACACACACACATATATATATGTATATATATATATATATATATAATAAGTCATCCACAGACACCATGTTTTGGCATTTCACGCCTCTTCAGTGTGGCTAGACACAACAACTACCTCTGACCAGGAACAAAATCCGACTGACTTTTCGTCCGCTCGATTCATGAACCTCTCGGCCATTTGATAGCTGCCGCAAAGGGGTGGTGTTTAAACTATTAAATACATGCATTTGTTTATATATTTTACAACCACCAGAGCGATCCAGTCTGTGAACAGACGATCATTGGTTTTTATATGCTGGCAGTGAAAGTTAATTTAAATCACCCCTAGAGAGCTCTACCGAGTTTTGGGAGCCTATAATAAGTCATCCACATAGATATTAGTAAATGAATGCTATTAGAGTGTATCATTATAAGCTAGATGGGAGCTGCACAAGAATGCTGCGTGCAGTCTTGAATAAGTCGTGGAAACAGCACCCCACAAGGAAACAGCTGTACGGTCACCTGCCCCCCATCTCACAAACTATCCGAGTGAGACGGACAAGGCATGCAGGACACTGCTGGAGAAGCAAGGATGAACTCATAAGCGACATTCTCCTGTGGAAGCCAACACATGGACATGCAAGTGTAGGGCGCCCAGCAAGGACCTACATTGACCAGCTATGTGAAGATGCTGGCTGCTCCGCAGAGGAGCTTCCAGGTGTAATGAATGATAGGGAAGGTTGGCGAAAGATTTTCATGGATACCCATGCTGCATGCGCGACATGATGATGATGATGATGAGAGTGTATCATAATCTCAAAAAATCTCCAACACTGAAAACCCCATACAAGAATTCTTGAAATGTCTAAGAAGTAAATCAATTGATTTTTACTAATTGGAAACATTCAATGAATTGTTCTAAAACAAAATTATTCTTTCAATAGAACTAATGATGAGAATTTAGTCACATGCTACTGGCCAATGCAAATTACAATTTCTCAAAATTTGCTCTATTTTTTTTTTTTTAATTAAAAAAAAAAATCTATATCTGACTTCCACTCAGGTTTTGATTTCAAAACTGGAAAAATTTGGAATTTTTCAAATCAGTGGTGAATACTAATTATTGTCACAAGATGAACACTGTGCTATTGTGACGAGGCTACTATGTTGCCATAAGTATTTTGAAAAACATAGATATGCAAATTTTTTCGTCTATTTCTATAGGCCGTTTGCTTACTGTAATAATAATAACTAACAGGAGCTGTGGATATACAACAGTATGATAATATAATTATTACAACAATTGATATGTTTACTTAAGAGCTATTGCAGTATATATATTTACCAACCCCTCCGCACAAGCAGGATGTGACACAAGGTCAATTTCTTAAGCGGAGTTTAACAGGTTTGAATTCAGAGTTTTCCTTCTCCTAGACCGGTTGCCTAACCAAGGTTAAAGAGTCCAGTCTGCCCTACTATTTACCTATAGCTGGAGAGAGAAGTAGAATTCATACCTTTCCCAAGGGTATTAGCGCTAAGTGAAATGCAGGATTTGAACTCGGGGTGACGAGTCCATTTCCCATGACTTTATCCATTGCACCACGCGCTTCCTATTGCAGTATAGTTCAATATGTAAAAAGCATAATAATATTAATTTAACTCTCTCTCTCTCTCTTTTTCTTTCTTTCTTTCTTCCTTCATTCCTTCCATGCTTCCTTTCTTATTAAGATTGAGGAACAAGCATATTAATATATAGATAACAACAACAACAACAACAACAACAATAATAATAATAATAATAAAGCAACAAACTGAAGAAATAGCACATCATCAGAAGAAACCTCAAGAGAGAAACTGAATCTCTTATAATTGCAAGTGTACAATGTGTGGGGAAAAGACAAAACAATCAGATAATAAATGAATTCAGTAAACTAGCACAAAGAGAGTACAAGACTAGGCACGACTGGGTGGGAAAGGTGATCCACTGGCAATTGTGCAAGAAATTCAATTTTTGCCATTCAACTAAATGGTATTTGCACAAACCTGAATCTGTCCTGGAGAATGAGATGCACAAAATTCTCTGGGACTTTGAGGTACAGACAGATCACTTAATCCCAGCCAGGAGACCAAACCTAGTGTTGATTAAGAAGAAGAAGAGAACCTGTCATCTCATGGATTTTGCCATCCTGGTCAACCACCGAGTGAAACTAAAAGAAAGCAAAAAGATAGACAAATACTTAGATCTTGCCAGAGAACTGAGGAAACTGTGGAACATGAAGGTGAAGGTCTAAATGTAATTGGTGCCATTGGAACAGACCCCAAAGCTCTGGAAAATAATTTGGGAGAATTGGAAATCAGAGGAAGAATTGAGACCATTCAAACTACAGCACTGTTAAGATCAGCGAGAATACTCAGAAGAGTCCTGGAGACCTGAGGAGACTTGCTGTCACTCAGGCTTCAGTGAACCACCGGCTATGGCAGGTGTAGAAACCTCAATAATGATAATAATGATAATGATAATAATAATAATAACGTAGAATTTCCATGAAATGAAAGAGAAATCAAGAGGAGCTAATTAAACCAAAAATGATGATTTGCAATTTCATTACATATAAATCCAACTGTTGTCTTTGCAATAAATAATACAAAAATAAAAGTGACAAAAATACAAATCGGAAAAAATGTTGGGCTGGAAATTCACCTGACGCTGGCTCACTAAAACATAGCATAAATTAGGGCAGGAGACCCAGACGACATAAGATCAAAATTACCAAAATATCTTCTGTAATTCACAATTTCAATGTTACAAATAAAACGAACATGTAACATCACAATTTTCGGTAATTTATGAGGAAGTGCATCCCAGTCTCCTGCCTCAGAAATTGCTACCCGGTGACTATCAAAATAACGTCCCCAGCTATGTCGTCTCTGTGGTGTTACTTGAAAGAAAACAACCATCTTAGGGCGTTAAATGTATTTTAGAGGGGGGCTTCTCTTTTTTGTCGTAATTCTTGTTAATTTATCGTAATTTGTCATAATTCTTGTTTAGATATGAAGATGGATATATAGTTTGGAATAGACTGAGATAGATAGATAGATAAACAAACAAAATAATATAGATAGATATGAACAAATGGAGATGGGTGGATAGATATATATAAAATATATATATAAACAAAGTAAAAAATAAACAAATTGAGGTAGATAGATATATATCCATCTTCATATCTAAACAAGAATTATGACAAATTTCTTTAAATAAACAAGAATTACGACAAATTACGATAAATAAATAAGAATTACACCAAAAAAGAGAAGCCCTTCACCCTAAAATACATTTAACACTCTAAGTTGGTTGTTTTCTTTCAAGTAACACCACTGAGATGACATAGCTGGGGACGTTATTTTAATAGTCACCGGGAAGCAATTTCGGAGGCAGGAGACCGGGACGCACTTCCTCATAAATTACCCAATTTTCTATTAAAAATATCCAGATATTTGTATTTTGTTAAACTTCATAATTCTTGATTATTAAAACAGTTTTATTGAATAACTTTGTAGAAGCAAGTAAGAAAAGTAATAATGATTTTAATATATATATATATATATATATATATATCATTAATTATTATTATTATTATTATTATTATTAATGTGTATAGTTGGCACTATTATACTTGAAAAAGCTGTAGTAATCCAACGTACAGTGTTATCAGAAGAGTGCTCAATATCTGTGATAGAGCATTGATAAATAACATGAAATAATTTTTATTTATCTATATATATATATATATTATATATATAAGGTGTGTCAAAAAGTATTGAGATTTTTTCGTACTTTTTAACACACCCGGTATGCTGAAAAAAATAACGTTCCATTTTTTCTTCATTTCTATCTTGGTGAATACAGCTTTAAACTTGTTACTTTTTTGACACACCTTGTATTCTGAAAAAAATTAATGAATGACACTTTATTTTTTTCAGAATACAAGGTGTGTCCATAAGTACAAAAAAATCTTGATACTTTTTTAACACATCTTTTATTTATACATATACATATTTATATATATATATATATTTATATATACACATCCATCCATACATATACATATTTATATATTTATGTACACACACACACACACACACACACACACACACACACACACATAAATGGGCCGGGTTAGCTCAGTCGGTAGAGCGTTTGGCTAGAAACTACAAGGTTCCTAGTTCAATTCCGGTCCTCGCCAACTCAGCATTATGAGTTGCACAGGGATCTGTGCGGTAAAGTAAGGAGCTGATGGTAGGTGTGGCGCTCCATTTCAGATGCAAAAACAATCTCCTTGGTCTAGCGCTAGTGAAAAGGGGATAGACTCCCTCGCTGATTGGCTGATACCGACATTAGGCCGTCCCGACGACTTTACAACTTTTACGATATATATATATATATATATATATAAAATATTTATGAGCTGGGAGAATTAGACACTTTGTCTAAGCTCCCCGAAATAGGCTATAATGCAAAATCTCTAAGTCTTTTGTTATTTCTTTACTTATAAATTTGCTCTGTGACTCTAACAATAAGAGCACACATTGAGCTCTCAAACTGCGACAGGCTGTTTAAAAAAGACTCCTATGTCGTAAGGAAGATTTCTTCTCTGGACTTTTGGATTATATATATATATATATATATATATATATATATATATATAAACATTTATTCATAAAATATGTTTTCAAAAATAGATATTTTAGAAATTAATTTCTCAGTGAATATTTTTTCCTATTCCCCCAATTCTACAATATATTTTAATAAAAAGAACAACAAAACAAACCAAATTAACACCAAATAAACAGTATTTTAGTTTTATTGCACAGATGAATTTCAACATTTCCAAGCCAATATTATATTCAAATTTCCACTGATTTAATTTCTCTAGAGAATTATCGTTATTGAAAATTGATATTTTAGCATCCAAAAGAGACTTTATTGAAATTCCCTAAAAATAAACTAATATAGAGATTTTTTTAGAAAGATTTTTCTGTTCATTTGAATTTTTCTGTTCATTTTTGTATAAATTTAATATAAATCTTATTATAATGGAGATTGTGTGTTTGTCTGTCTGTAACCGAGACTATATCACTTCTCAAGTCACAATTCCCTTAGTTATTTATGTCACATTCTCCACAATATTATTTTAATTTAAAACTTAATTATTAATAAAATTGTTTTACATTATTAATATTATTGACCATATCTACATGCTAATAACATGCAATTGTATTTATATATACAACAAAATAGTGGTTTACAGTGTGAATGGGAAGGCTAATTTGCATATTGATATTTAAAATTTGATTTTAATAAATATATGATTAGTATTATTGATTTCTAACTGTTTGGTTTTATCTTAATGAGTATGAGTAAAAATCTCGGGGATAAATCTTAAAAGAAATCCATTAATAAAAAGATATACCTCTAATTTTATTCTTTACTTCCTATTTTAACCAAATAGTTAAATTAGGAAAAATTGGCAATGAAAGACGGGAGTGATGGAAAATGATGGAAGAGTTAGTTTTAAAATTGTTCTATTTTTCGATTATACCCCCTTCTGTTTCAAATCATTTTATCTGCATTCTTATTTACATTCATTAGTGTGTCTAATTTAATACAATATTTTATTACATCAAAATTTAGATACTTGCATCCAAAGGGTGCATATATTTGCAAGTCTTATTATAATAGAGATTTGGTGTTTTTTTGTCTGTAACCGAAACTATGTCACTGCTTACATCACCATACCTTCAGTAATTGTGTAAGTTTATCAATGAGTATTTAATTTATAGTTAAAATCATTAATACATAGAATAAATCTTAATTACTAATGATGTCTCTATGAAAATCTGAGATTTGCCTCAAAACAGCCCATATTATTAAGGTATTTGACACAAGGTCATTTAATGTGAGACCACCCACGAACCGAAGCTCATGGGATGGCAGGTGCAAAAAATGCGTAGATCCTATCGGCATTCCTCCTCAAGCACTGGGCAATAAACCCAGCCATGCCCTTTAAATCAAGGGGGGGGGGGTACCTGGTGGGAATGGCCCCATGCGATCATGCCGTTAATTTCATTGATAAAATCAGGCCCCGAAAGGCTCGTGTTATTAGGCTATTCACCTTGCATCCAACATATGCGGGTGTGACACAAGATCTTTTTAATGTAGGACTACCCATCAGTTGAAGCTCATGGGATTGCGGGTACAAAAAAGGCATAGATCCCATCAGCATTGCCCCTCAAGGGAGGTGCTTAAGCACTGGGAAATAAACCCAGCCCTGCCCCTTTAAATCAAGGGGGCAGGTGTTGCCTTGGGGGATAGCCCGTTAATTTAACACTAATAGTCTAGTGGGCAAACCCCGGGCCCAAAGGCCGGGTTATTAGTCCATTTAAAATCCTGCAATGTGTCTCATATATCACTAAGAAATAAAGGTTTACATGATATATGGTGTGGTTAATTTGCATACTGGTTTTAACAAATCTGGATTAGATAAATAATTACTTGGTGTTATTGATCCCTAATATCATTGTTTTATTGTTCTAATAAATGATTTTATATGGAAACCAATTAATATATAATTAGAATAAGTGTAATCTTTTTATATGTGTTTTTATCTAATTTCTTTAATATTTCTGATTTGATATATTTCATTACATCCAAACTTGAATACTAATGCCCAATGGAGAGCGCATATGCTTGCTAGTACATATGAATTCTGATTAATGTTTATTGCTGGTTTGATAGGATAGGAGGTGGAGGAGGGAGAAGCAGAGCTGCTCTCAAAGTAGTTTTTTGACTCACAAGAAGCAAGCCCCTTTGGTTTGATTTTAGAGTTTTCTTTCTCTTAGACCAGTTGCCATACCAAGGATAAAGAGCCCAGTCTGCCCTTCTATTTACCTATAGCTGGAGGGAGAAATAGTTGGATTCATATCTTACCCAAAAGTATTAGTTCTATGTGAAATGTGAACAGCCATGTCCATTTCCTATGATGATAACCATTACACAGTGAACGCCTCCATATGCATACCGTTTTGTTAGAATAGATGAAGATATTGTAAGTGTTCAGTTGTTTTATTGTTGTTCATAGAATCCAGTCCGTAGTTTTCCTTGAAAGTCAGACAACTTGTGTTAATCCAAAGATGAGTCTTCCTGGCAGAAAGTTCAGCCATAGAATCCAGTTTGTAGTTTTCCTTGAAAGCCAGACAACTTGTGTTAATCCAAAGATGAGTCTTCCTGGCAGAAAGTTCAGCCAGCAAGTGAATGAGTACAGTGCAAACGATCTTAAATGCATTCTGTCCTCTCATCTCATTGGCTAATTTCTACCGGAAGTGACTGCTCCCATTGGTAAAATCCATAAACAGAAATGATGATTTTACTTACATCATATATCTAGATAATCCAATCAGTGTTCATATCTATCTATATATATATATATTTCTTCAAAAAGACATTCCATATACCCTTAATCACTTCTTGGTTGAAAGACACAGAACTTTTCTGTTATTTTTTCTTCTTAAATATATGTAGTAGTTAATAACACATAACCTTTACATTATATTTACTATCTCCAGTTTTGTCTTTTATTATTTCTATTTCATTGTTTTACGTTATTTCACTGTCATTAGGTTAAACTGCTGCCGATTCCTTTGAAAAATGAGCGGACAGAACACTAATGATCTTCAAGCATATCTATTTGACGCAAAAAGAGGCGTTCCCTTAATGAAAAATTGTGATATTGGGAAACGTACCTGGTACCTCTTACTTAAGCATAAGACTTATTATCTAGATGTAGATATAAAATGAATAATTTATTTAGGTAATTTATGAGGAAGTGCGTCCTGGTCTCCTGCCTCAAAAATTGCTACCGGGTGACTATTAAAATAATGACCCCAGCTACGGTGTTACTTGAAAGAAAACAACCAACTTAGGGTTAAATGTATTTTAGGAGGGGGGGTTCTCTTTTTTGTCGTAATTCTTATTAATTTATTGAAATTTGTCGTAATTCTTGTTTATTTATCATAATTTGCCGTAATTCTTGTTTAGATATGAAGATGGATATATAGTTTGGAATAGAGTCTATTCCGAACTATATATCCATCTTCATATCATATATTCATCTTCATAGGTCTATTCAATAGACTGAGATAGATAGATAGATAGATAGATAGATAGATAAACAAACAAAATAATATAGATAGATATGAACAAATGGAGATAGATAGATATTTTTGACAAGTAAATGTATTGGGGGGGGAGTTGCTTCTTTTTTGTCGTAATTCTTGTTTATTTAAACTAAAAACAAGACATTAAACAAACATGAATAAAAGAAAATCTTAGTAATAAAGATAAATATGAACAAATTGAGATAGATAGATAGATAGATAGATAGATGAAGATGGGGGCCAGTATTTTAATAGTCACCGGGTAGCAATTTTTGAGGCAGGAGACCGGGACGCACTTCCTCATAAATTACCTTTATTTATATATCTATTAATAATGGAGATTCGCTTCCAGTTTTTGTCTGTAACAAAAATTACATCACTGCTTACGTCACATTACCCAAAATCGTCATAACATAGAATAAATACACTCAAAATTTGAACATGCAGCATTAGACAGTCCTCATTGTTTTTTTAAACAAGTTTTAATAAATACATGACTGGTATTATATATCTATATATAGTTTGTTTAATTTTAATACATATTTAAAGTTTACATTTCAAATTGTTTTATTTTTTAATCCTTTAATGAATTTGATGATTTTACTTACATCGGGTACAAACTCGCTGACATTGAATTTTTTATTCCCACCTCTCAGGCAATATGTTTCAAAAATCTATCCGTTTTTTATTTTGTATTAGTCTAGATAATAAATTAAAATAATTTATAATAGATTATTTCAATTCTTTTTAAATGCATGTCATGATTTCATTGTTTCTTTTAATTTTAACTTAACTAATCAAGCCATTTTATAATTCAATAAAGACATACAGCTCATTCAACTGTGGCATATGGAAATCTAATAGATTGCAATGGTGTTATCAGAATAATAATTGATTAGAATAATTTTATTTATTTTGTTATTGTCAAAATGAACTACAATGGTTACATTACAAAAATACTAATTATACCATATACCTCATTTCAGGAATGAAGCCACCTCTTTTAGAGAGAACAGATACTTTTTACATTATCACAATATTTTTTTAAATATTAAAATATTTTGACGATGACGGCTTTTCAGCTGCTGGTCGAAGACGAAGTCTGTGTTGACCAAAAGAAAGTTTGGCCTGCGAGAAGACGGTAGACTCGCTTCTTTTTGGTCCCCCCTCCGCAGGAACTTGTTGACTCAAATATCTATTTTCCACCCTCTATTTTTTTTTCCTTCTATACTTTCTTTCATTCCTTCTTTCTTTCTTCCTTCCTTCTTTTATGTCTTTCTTCTTTCCTTCCTCCTTTCTTCCCTTCTTTTCTTTCTTCCTTTATTTCTTCTTCCTTCCTTTCTTCCTTCTTTTCATTCCTTCTTTTATCTATTTCTTCTTACTTACTTCTTTCTTTCTTTCTTCCTTCTTTCCCTTATTTCTTTCTTTTTTCCTCTCTTTCTTTCTTTCTTTTCTCTTTCTTTTGTTCTTTTATTCTTTTTCACCTCTCCTTTGTCTTTTTCTCTTTCATCTTTTTAATTTATTTACTTTCTTCATCTTTTTTTTCTTCATTTTCCTTACTTCCTTTCTTTTTCTTTCCTTACTTATTTCCTTCTTTTCTTCCTTCCTTCTTTCTTCTCTTGTTTTTTTTTTTTCTTTTCCTTTTTTCTTTCACTTCATTTTCAACTTTGTATTTTTCTTTCTTTCTTTCTTTTTTTTGCCTTCTTTCTTTTCCTTTTCTCCTTTGTTTGTTTCTTTCTTTAGGGAAGTCCTCCCCCTCCCCCTCCTCCTCCTTCTTCTTCTTCTTCAACTAATCTAAAGTAGCAAATATCTTAGGTAAAACCTATTAATACAAGAGGAAAAATCAAAAAGAGGTTTCTATGTCAAATATACAATTAGAAATCCTCTTATCAGGACTCTGAACATAATACACACAACTGAGAATGGTATACGCTCCCAAACACACACACATACACACACACACACACACACACACACACGCATGCACAAACACATACACACAAATAAACACACACACATAGAGCAAGCAACACTCACACAAATACATACACTCATATACACACATCAAAATACTGATACATCCTTATTCAAATCAGTACTAGCACTTGCTTCTAATATACACACACATCAAGTAAGCACACATACACACAGCAAATACTGATACAGACTTTATTAAATGGCTACTAAACCTTCACCCCCACATACACACATAAAGACTCCCGCACACATGTCAAGCAACATACAGATGCACACATGTATGTACACGCATCAAAATACTGATACATACTTAATTAAATGGATACTAGACCTTATCCTCACAACACATTGAACAAAACACACACACACATACACACACATATAAACATTGCTCTCACACACTCATATACCAAAATACTGATACATACTTTATCAAATAGATAGTAAACCTTCACACACACACACATACACACACACACACACAAACACATACAAACACACATACGGATGCACATACTTATATATACACATTAAAATACTAAATCTACTCACAATCACACCTACACACACATGCACACACACACACACACATACATAAAAACACATGTATGAATGCACACACATACATAAAAACACATGTATGAATGCACACACTTTTTTTATACACATCAAAATATTAATCTTCCCCCACACACACACAGACACACATACACATACACAAACTTGCACACAATTACACACATACGAACACACTCATACAAACACACACTTATATACACACATAAAAAATACTGATACATAATTGATCAAATGGATACTAACCTTGAACAGCCCACACACAAACACACACATACATATGTACACACACTCATATACATACACCAAAATATTTATACATATTTTATCAAATGGCAACTAATCCTTCACATGCATAAACACACATACGTATACACACATACGTATACACACATCAAGCAATTTTCAAATAAAAATAGATTATTTTCATTATTTTATTAAACCCGCCAATTTTCTTCTATAAAAAAAAACAATTTTACCTTTGAAATTTTGTATTATCTTTGTAACACCTGTCCAGTAACTGCCCTGTCGGATGGGGCATTAGAATGCACTGACTGCACCTCTGCAGTGGGGTAAGATTCCCCCAAATGGGGCCACCTGTTGGCCGTGGATGGTGGCCCATGATGCTTAAGGACGGAGTCTTGGTGGATGAGCAGTTCATGACCTGCAACACTCCACTTAGAACCTTACTTAGGCTTAGGCCCCCTCTGATCAATCGGCTGTCACGTCAAGCCCTAGCACCTATATGATTTTCCCTATTGCTCTTATAGCATGCCCCAACACTTTTTTATCATATGGGTGCTAGAAGGCGGTGACAGAGGTCTACATGTCCTGGGAATGACATTAAACTCTATCTGATGGTGAGGTTCCAGTTTTGGAGGTTTGGGGAATGTGGAGCATCCCTTCATCACCATTGCTCCCTGTTCCACTCTGACCCGGAGTGGTAGTACCTGTTAGGGTCCCATCTATGGGTTAAATTGAAAAATGTGTTTATAAAAAAACTGTATTATCCATTAAGAGTTGAATTTATTTCAAAACTTTATCGGCATTAAATGACCCACTGAGGTTGATATGCCATAAAACAAACCAACCAAACCAAACCTGTCCAGTAAGTACTACCATTTATGACATTATGCCAATTATCTTTTACTTCAGTATGCCATATTTTCTACTGATTCTTCCAAGTGCGAAGTTGTCCTAATGGTTCGCAAAATGAAACCGGCGTACAAAAGTTCAAATCCAGGCTGAGGTAGTTTGTATCTGTTATTTGTCTGTAACGAATATAAGGGTATATATAAGGATATATATATACGAGGGTGAATCAAAAAGTAATGCCATTTTGTTTAGGACAGGTATAATTACCAACACAGGAACAGGTATCATACATCAAAATGAACCTGCTTCTCTGTGGATCACATCCTACTTCTTCACATAGTCACCGTTTCTCTCAATAGCAATGTTCCACCTTCAAATGAGAGCATGTATCCCAGCCTGGAAAAATTCTGTTGACTGTTCTTTGAGCCACTTCTTCACTACAGATTTCACTTCTCGTCACTGGAATAATGTTTGCCTCTCAAACCCTCTTTCATGGGGCTGAAGAGATGATAGTCTGAAGGTGCTAAATCTGGTGTATAATCTGGTGAATAGCTGAAAACTTGCTCTATCCTCAGATGTAATTTTTCTCCCTGTGTCCATGGGAATAAATATTGCTTTTGGATCAACCCTCTTATGTGCAAACCAATCATTGTGACTATGTGTAAAAAATAATATTTTGAAAACTTGATTTATCCTAAGGTGTAATTGCGCTTATTGTATCTGTCGTAGTTTCCATTGAAATGAATAGAAGCATTATTTTTAGAACAATACTCTTATGAGTGTACTGATGGGGGAGGAATATATGTAAAAAAAAAATAGCATTTTTTTTAGCTGAAAAATTGCTCTATACAAAGATTGTATTGTGCTCCCTGTGTTGCATACTCTCTTTTCTTACTTTCTTCTAGTGTCTCTTCTAGCGTCTGGACTTCGTCTGGGGACTTTGTGTCTGGTCTTCCATTGGGGATTTCTCTTTATCAGAAGCCCTGTGTCATTATTAGTTTTTAGATAATAACACAAGACTTCGATTTAACTTAGATCCTATTTTATTCTGAAATCCCCACCAGACTACCTGCACAGATTGAGTCGGCACCGTGCATAACACAACTTACCACTGTCGTGGCTTCGGCCAATCTGACTAAAACCCTTTCTAATCTAAACCGGAAGAGGGTCTTCTCCACCGATTTTCACAGTATCCACCGGAAGGAGGATCACGACTGAGGTCAAGCCTTGTCATTCAATCTTTCAAGGCTGCTGGCTGAACTTATAACAGCCATTTTGGTTTCTACACTACTGTACATAAATATTAGGACTCCTAATAATTATGTAACACCTGTATCTGTGGCAGTTTCTATGAAGATGAATAGAAGACATTATTTTTCGAGCATCTAAGATTCTTTCATTTTTGTTTCAATTTTTATTTTATGCTAGTGCATCAATTTGGTGAGTATAATCTGGTGAACGAGCTGAAAACTTGCTCTATCCTCAGGTGTGATTTTTCTCCCTGTATCCCAGGGAATAAATATTGCTTTTGGATCAACCGTCTCATGTGCAAACCAATCATAGTGACTATGTGTAAAAAATAAAATTTTGTAGCTGCAAACTTGCTCTATCCTAAGGTGTGATTTTTCTCCCTGTATCCATGGGAATAGATAATGCTTTTGGATCAAGCCTCTTATGTGCAAACCAATGATAGTGACTATGTGTAAAAGATAAACATTTTGTAGCTGAAAACTTGCTCTTCCTAAGGTGTAATTTCACTTATTATATTTGTTGTAGCAATCATAGTCTTGTAAAATCTATTAAAAAAATACATCATAGCCATTTTGTGAAGCACCTGACAGTGACATCTTTTGATGGTGCCCCCCCCCTTGTCATGTGACCTCTGTCATACAAATCTTAGGATGTTTATAATCTGGGATTTTCTTCTTACCCCCAGGATTAGCTCATCTCCTTAATCCTCTCTAAGACTTCTCGTATTAATTCTGTTTATCAGAGAAACCTTGCACAGTTAATTTTATTACATATATCAAAATCCTAATCCCTTCCTAGGCAAACATTCGCTCCCGATACTTTGGTGATTCCAGTCTTAAAGAGACGGTTCCCTTGGGACATTATAAGTAAAAGTCAAACATCTTAAGACCATCGAAAAATAGTTACGGTAAATGTCTACCATCTAAAAACCAAGCCCTGGTGATATTTAATGTGTATATATATTTACTTTGTCATTAATTGTTTTAATTTCGAAGTTTCCTCTGGACATAGATATACATACAACTGCCTTTTATATATGTATAGATGTATTCATTTAGGTAATCTGAACATTAGCTATATAAATGAGAGTAACCTCCCTTTGTTTATTTCACTTTGAGGAAGTCTTATGTTTTGGTCGGCCATTTTCATTTCACCGTTCTACACTGTACTTGTTCGAATCAATACAACTGCATATTTTAACACGAAAATATCATAAAATGTGTTCTTAATAACAATTAAGTTCCTTTCAAATAATGCGCAAGCACAATTAAGACTTCCTTAAAGTGAAACAAACAAGGGAGATTACTCTCATTTATGTAGCTAATGTTCAGATTTAATTATTAAGACTCAGCTGACGATTTTGGAGGCACTGATAGCGGAATATTTGGAATTTGCAGAATCTGTTCTATTTTTGGCCATGCTAGAATTTGAAGAATTAATTTTGCCAATCAACGCTATCATTCTATATCAGTAAATTACTTATATCTTGGTAATGTCAAATTTCATCATACCTCTAAAAATCTCATTTATGTTGGTGTATGTAATCACAACCAGCAAAAACAGTTCATCATTTTTCAATTTTCTATGATGATAACTGTTGCACTAAAACTCCACACAATATACATATATATTCATAATATATACATATATTATACATATATATAACATTATATATGTACATATATATACACATATATTATGTACATATATAGTACATACCATATATATACTACATATATATGTACATATATATACAATATATGTACATATATATCACATATATAGGTAATATATATACATATATATGTACATATATATACATATATATGTTACATATATATATATATATGTACAATATATTACATATATATGTACATATATATACATAATATATACATATATATGTACATATATATACTAGATATATTACATATATATATACATATATATGACATATATATGTACATATATATATACATATATATACATATATATCCATATATATGTACATATATTATACAATATATACACATATATATATACATATATATACACATATATATACATATATATACATCATATATACATATATATACCATATATATACATATATATCATATATTATATATATATACTATTATTCATATATATACATATATTATAAATATATATATAATATATCAATAAAGGAAGAACTCAATACAGTAATCCCATACATAAATTTATTTCGACAAAAATTGGGGGCCATATAAATCTAAGTTGATTTAAACCGGCTCCCACATTTTCGCCTCATCAGATGGGGTCTCATTTCACTTATGAACAAGCATATTCACAAAAAACCCAAAGAGCTGAATAATATATAATTCAATACAAAAACAAAAAAATAATAAATAAAATATTATATTATATTTTTAACAGAGTGGGAGTGTAACCATAGAAACAGGAAGTGAATTGAAAAAAAGGATACATCTCAAGTTGATTTCTAGGGTGTCCAGACAGACAAAGGTGACATGACAGAAAAAAGAATAGTATATTAAAATATAATATGAACGAGTAAATAAAAAGATTTTAATTTATTATCCATTAGAGTATAATGATGTTATAAAGAAAATACTAGTTAAGATATAATATAATAAATAATTAATAGAAGTAATATTAATAATAAAATATATAATAATAGAAATAAATTATATTAAAATATATAAATCTAATAAAAATATACTCAGAGAGTCTGAGACCTGAGGAGACTTG
This sequence comes from Doryteuthis pealeii, assembly GCA_023376005.1. Classification (NCBI taxonomy): domain Eukaryota; kingdom Metazoa; phylum Mollusca; class Cephalopoda; order Myopsida; family Loliginidae; genus Doryteuthis; species Doryteuthis pealeii. Next base: position 87,665,853 of record CM042145.1, read on the forward strand.
CTGTCACTATATATACATATATAATAATATATATATGTATATGAAAAAACAAAGGATGTTACAAATGCATGGGCTTCATAGGAGAGAATGGCAACCGTTCGGGACTTTCTTCTCTTAACGGTTTATATAGCAACAGCGGCCTCCTCTCTGATGATGTGAGGACCAAGTAATATCATGCATGACCGGATCGGATCGTCTTCAACAAAAATAGAAACCGGTTTGATTATTCTCTCCTGATGAGCATGCATTTGTAAACATCCTTGGTTTTTTCAATATATCATATTTACACTGTCGGTTAAGTTCCAATTTTATTTCATATATACATATATAAATATTTGGGAATAAAAGGCCTTAAATACATGGGTATTGTGGTTATGGACCATTTCCACTCGCGAGTATGCTCATGAGCTTCTTCAGCCACTGATATATTTTATTTAGACAGGCACATGTCCAAACTCATTTTATATTCATACATTTCACCTCCTCATTCAGGGGTGGTCAATTGCATTTTTTTCTTTTCAAGGTGTTTTTTTATTGGTGGAAATTTTTTTTTTTCCCTTCATCGTTTGCCAGGTTGGCAGTGTGGAAATGGTCCATAACCACGATACCCATGGTATTTAAGGCCTTTTATTCCCAAATGATTTTGCTCTGTTTACAATAATTAAACTTTGAGCTCTCATACGGAACCTGAACTCTACAATAACTACTGGTAGAGAATTAGGACCCGCCTAGAATCACCTTGTACCAAGGCGGGGGTCCAGTGAGCTTCAGCCACTGGACCGGTGAGATGGTAAATTAATAGCGTCGATCCCAGAGGGCCATCCCTCCAGGCAATACCTGCCTCATTCACTTAAGGGGGCAGGGCAGGGTTTATTGGCCCAGCGCCTGAGGGCCCCCTTGAGGGGGAATGCAACGGGATCGATGCAATTTTTCCACCTGCCACCATGAGTCTTGGCTTGTGGGTGGTCCACATAAATAGGGCTTGTGCCTGACCCGGTACGAGTGGGGTACTGGGAAAAATAAAACCTTGTACGCAAGAACCTTGGTACCGCACCAAAGTATATATATATACTATATATATATATTAATTATACATGTAGAATTAAAATAAAAGGCACATCTCCTGTTTAACAATTTATTTTTGATCTTTTCTAATTTTCTGGCCAACTTTTTAATGTTGGGTGGAATTGGTGATAAGTCCACCAAAGTTCAGTTCCGGATACTTTTGGCACTTCGAAGTGCCATCATCAGGAATGATGTATTCCAGTTTTTTTTTTAAAATTTAATTTATGTGGAGGCTGAAGGAGAAGAATTGGTGAGAAAGGTGTTTATAGGCATTTTAGAATGTGTGTACTGTATTGGAAATTAATTTTTGTTTAAGGATGTTTGTATTATTTTATGTATAAAGCTTCTAGTATTTGGAGTTTTTGTTTATTTTTTTCTTTGTGCAGAATGGTGTATTTTCCGTTAGAATATTTTGGTAATTAGATAATATATATATATATATATATATATATATATTTATTTATTTAAGTGACCAATACAAAGCTCATCTTACCAATGGTTTTGGATGTTTATCCATCATCAGAGACGTTGACTTTTTGAAAAATGATCACGTATAAACATCCGAAACCATTGGTAAGATGAACTTTGTATTGGTGACTTAAATAAATAAATAAATACAGCTCTTAAAGAAATAATTGAGCACTTTATAATCATTTCTCCAATAATAATAAAAAAAATTACTATATATATATATATATATATATATATATATATATATATATATATATAGCTGTAGAAGAAAGTTTTTCTCTCTACCACGGTTTCAGGAGAACTAAAAATTATTACAGCTGACAGATACAATTAAAAAGGTTATTTCCTATAAGTCTAACATGATCAAAGGGGAACCACTCTTGACTGATAAATTATTTATTTATTTATTGATCTATTAAGAAAAAAGAAGACAGCGTTAGGGTTAGGGTTTAGGGTTTAGGGTTAGGGTTTAGGGTTAGTTTAATAGGGAAATAAATAGATAATTTATCAGTCAAGAGTGGTTCTCCTTTGATCATGTTAGACTTATAGGAAATAACCATTAAAATTACTTTTGCCTGATAAGCATATGGAAAACCAATCTTTAATTTCAAAGGGAAACAGTTTAGATTTAAAGACTAAACTTTATACCAATTAAAATGACAGATAGAGAAATAAAAACAATTCTAGATCAAACAAGTATATATAATATATATATACTAGCAAATATATGCACCCTCCGGTGCAAGTATTTAAGTTTTTATGTAATAAAATATCACATTAAATTAGAAAGGCTAATGAAACTAAATAAGAATGCAGATAAAAAGTTTTGAAACAGAGGGGGTATAATCGAAAAATAGAACAACTGAAACTTACTCTTCCATCACTCGTCTTTCATTTTTATTTTTCTAATTTAAGTATTTAGTTAAAAGAGGAAGTAAAGAATAAAATGACAGTTATTTTATCTTGTAAATGGATTTCATTTAAGATTCATTGAAGAGATTTTTGCTTATATTCATTAAAATAAAACCAAACAGTTAGAAATCAATAATACTAAGCACATATTTATTAAAATCACATTTTTAATATCAATATGCAAATTAGCCTTCCCATTCACACTGTAAACTATTTGTTGTATATATAAATATAATTGCATGTTATTAGGTATGGGCCAACAGTATTAATAATGTAAAACAATTTTATTAATAATTGAGGTTTAAATAAAAATAAAATCATTGAGAATGTGATGTCAATAACTAAGGGAATTGTGACTTGAGTTGTAATATAGTTTCGGTTACAGATAGACAAACACACAATCTCCATTATAATAAGATATATATATATATATATATAAATTAGCTACCCATTAATTTTTAGTTCTCCTGAGGAAAGTGTACCTTGAACACCAAAATTGTGGTAAAGAGAAAAACTTTTTTCTACAACTATAAGTAAAGTCGTCGGGGCGGCCTAATGTCAGTATCGGCCATGCTGCGAGGGAGTCTTTTCACTAGCGCTAGACCAAGGAGATTGTTTTTTAGCATCTGAGGTGGGGAGCCACACCTACCATCAGCTCCTTACTTTACCGCACAGATCCCTGTGCTACTCATACGCTGAGTTGACAAGGGCGGGTATCGAACTAGGAACCTTGTGGTTTCTAGCCGAACGCTCTACATAAGAAATATATTGATCCCTTTTGCTACTACAATGAAAATGTGATAGTAACTTTTTGATGAATATATATATATATTTTTTTTTTAATTTTTAATTTATTATAGTGTACAATACATTTAAAGTGCGATTACTACCACAGGTTTCTGAGCAGCATTTTATTACGGCTGCCCGTCTTCAAGGCAATGCCCTTATGAAAATACATGGACTGTTCATCCTTTTTGGTACGTGACCCCTCGTCTGTTGGCCGTTATATATATATATATAGATTTCGAATCCCGCACAAGGCAGTCTTCTTATCTATAGCTCTGCTGATGAGGCCTACTGCTGATGAGGACAAAACAAAACACGGTAGAGATGTTCATGTAGTGATTTTTCAATGTGAATAAGTGACATGTGCAAGAGCACAGCCAGCAGTTTATGGTAGGATCACAGTGGTTGGAGAGCCGTTGTGAGAATCTGACAGTAGACAAGGAGTTAATATTGCCCCAATGATGGTAAATATAACCAATACACAAATGAAAAACAAAATTTTTGAACATAGCAGAACTATTTCTTAGTTTATAAATAAAACACATAGGCTCCATGACATCATTCCTTAATATTGCCCTGATGATGGTTAATATAACCAATATATATATCAAAAACGAAATGTTCAAACATCAGCAGAACTATTTGTTCATTCATAAATAAACACATATGCACCTGAAGATGATCACAGGGTGCACTTTTAGTAAAAATAAGGATGATCTTGCTAGTCTGGATATTCTATGGAATAATAATTGCAAAAATAAGTAGATGTGTCATATGGTGAAAGGGGGAAATTCCTGGTTCTTTTCTTTTTCTTTTTACTTTTGTAAGAAAAATGCTGAATGCCGAGGCTTGACGAGTTTACAAAAAAGTCGGAATAGAAATTGTTTTTCTGTTTTTGTTTTTTTTTAAGGATTTGAAGAAAAGAAGGTCTGAATATGCAGATTCTGTTGGCCCCTTTTTTGAAAAACGGTTCTTTAATTCTGTGTGTCTTTGACTACAGTATATTCCAGTGGTTTCTGGAATAGACAGAACCGATCCTTGAAACTGAAAGGTTATTCCCTTATTGTGGATTTTATCTTATTTATTATATTTTTTTTTTTTGGCATGATAAATTTTGAGTATACATTTATAGCATACACATGTACACACACATACAATCATTCACAACACACACACACACACACACACACACATATATATATATATATATAGATTTTTTTTGTCATTATTTTCATAGTGAGTTCGAAGCATTAATTAAAATGTAATAATAAATTTTTTGAAGGCGTAATAATGCACATTTATGTTTAAAACATATTTATTTCTTTTTTTTCCTTTTTTTTTCATATTAAGGTTCCAAATATTTTCAAGCTGCTCATCATCAGGGAATGAATTATTTTTCATAATTTTCATCTGTATTTAATAGATTCAATCGTAAAAGAATTTATATATGAAATATTTTCAAAAATCCGCGGAACACGATCACCGCAACGATTTATTACGGAATTTCCGAGCGTAACTATATCTTCGCCGGAAAAAAAAAAAAAAAAAGAAATTTTTTCACAGTTACCACAAACATTCAATGAACAACAACACGATTGAATCTATTAAATACAGATGAAAATTATGAAAAAAAATAATTCACTGATGACTTAGCTTGAAAATATTTGGAACCTTAATATGAAAAAAAAAGGAAAAAAAAAAATAAATATGTTTTTTAAACATAAATGTGCATTATTACGCCTTCAAAAAATTTATTATATATATATATATATATAATATATATATATGAAGGAAAAATAAACAAAGGAAAGAAAATGCTGAATGGATAAAATAGATTTACTAACATGTGTTTCGGCCAGGAGTTTGTTCATGTACACATGTATTCTATTTATTATTATTTTAAATATAAAATAAAAGAATAATAGTAGAAAACTACAAAATCTTTAAGCATACAAAGAATAACAGCCTTCATCAGAGTAAAATGTTTGGTGTTTGAAATTAAAGCGGTCAAAATCCAGAGAATTTTTAAGTGTTCAAAGGCCGTTATTCTTTGTTTGGGTGGGTCACAATTTCACTTTTTCTGGATGATTTGACACAAAAATTTCTGTCTATATAGATGATGGTTTGCTGAACAAACCAAAACTTTATAGCATCATAAAATATGTACTTAACAATAAAAAAAATCAGGATACACTGTAATTTTGATTATTTGTACAATGAACATTTTTAACAGGGGTTTTGCACACATACAGGGTGACCAAAAAACTGGACCCATTTTTGAAATAAAAATATATGTGGAGCCTGCTTTTTTTAAGTCACTCTGTGTGCAGAAACCCTGATAGAAATGTGATCTTCAACACCCCCACACCCCCCCACATATATCACACATTATATATATATATATATATATATATGTGTGTGTATGTGTTTAGAAGGATGTTTCCACCCTATTGGCTGGTGCGTTAGAATGCACCGACTCTACCTCTGCAGAGGGGTAAGATTCTCCCAAATGGGGACACCTGTTGGCCGTGGGTGGCAACCCGTGATGCTTAAGGACAGAGTCTTGGTGGATGAGCAGTCCATGACCTGCAACACTCCACTTAGAACCTTACTTAGGCTAGACGGGCAGTCAGAGAGCCCCCCTCCGATCAATCAGCT
>CM042145.1:87676744-87681744 GCA_023376005.1 Doryteuthis pealeii
CCAAACTTTCCAAACCCTTTTCTAATCCTTTTGGGACTGTTCCAAGTGCACCAACCACAATTGGTTTCACTTTCACTTTCATATTCCATAACTTTTTCAGTTCTCTGGCAAGGTCCAAATATTTGTCCATTTTTTCATTTTCCTTTAGCTTCACCCTGTGATCTGCTGGCACTGCAAAATCCACCAGTTGACAAGTTCTTTCTTTTTTGTTTATCAACACTAGGTCTGGTCTTCTTGCTGGGATAAGGTGATCCGTTTTTATTTCAAAGTCCCAGAGAATTTTATGCGTTTCGTTCTCAAGAACAGATTCTGGTTTATGCATATACCATTTTGTTGTGTGATCAAAATTAATTTTTTTGCATAATTCCCAGTGGATCACCTTCCCAACCCAGTCGTGTCTAGTTTTGTATTCTCGTTGTGCTAGTTTGCTACATTCGCAGAGTATATGGTTTACAGTCTCACCTCTATTACCACAAAGTCTACATTTACTATATTGTTGGGTCTTATCAATTTTCGCTTTTATATAGTTTGTCCTTATGGCATTATTTTGTGCAGCAATTTATTATTATTATTATTATTATTATTATTATTATTTATACATACAAGGAAGGAAGTTTATAGGCTAAAAAGTTCATATAATAACTTATCTTTTGTTGCACTGCAATACCAATGGAAGAAGTGTGTGGACAGCAAGGGAAACTATGTTAAAAAACAAACCTCATGATACTGAGATAGATTGATAGATAGATTTGTGTGATTATTTGGGCATCAAAATGGATATATCTTATATTGGAATAATCCTATACATTTTTGTGAAGCCATCTAACATTAATCTATTTTTTGCAATCTATCACCACCATCCCCACCCTGCTCATCCCCTCTCCCATTTCCCTACTTCTCTCTCTCTCTAAACTAAATAATCTTATTAACACCTCTTCTATTTTCAAGTTTATCGAAGCCTTGCACAGAATGATGGAAACCCTGAATGGCTTTGTGAATGTGCTACACTGGCTCAACAAAACTATATTGAAAAGGAGTAAAGTATCTGCCTAGGAACCGCAAGGTTCCAAGTTCGATACCAGCCTGTGTCCCTTAGTGTTGGGTAGAATCCTTTTGTTGTTCCTCGGAGTCCCTTAGTGTTGGGTAGAATCCTTTTGTTGTTCCTCGGAGTCCCTTAGTGTTGGGTAGAATCCTTTTGTTGTTCCTCAGTGTCCCTTAGTGTTGGGTCAAATCCTTTGGTTGAGCAGAGTCCTTGGTTGCAGATCTGTTCGTCCAGGTTGAATAAGAGCAAATTAACGGCTTTCAAGATTGGCGATTAAATAGTTAACTATATATATATATATATATTTTGCTGAACTTCGCAGTCATTTCCTGTCTGCAAATTTTGTTCCAGGTCCTTTCAAGTTGCCGGATTGATGTGATTATATCTGGTGAAAATTGGCTGATGTATTTGCTATAACTTTCTGCCCTATCTTCAATACAACAATCGCCAGATATAATCACATCAATCTGGCAACTTGAAAGGACCTGGAACAAGATTTGCAGACAGAAAATGGCTGCGAAGTTCAACAATATATGCCTAAAAGAAGAAATGCTGCTTAACTGTACATATATATATATATATATATATGAAATTTGATAATTTGCTTTTGAAGCATTGTTATGTAAAGTATATCATTATTTATATTTATTGAAGGCAATTACAATGCATATGTCATATAAAATTTGATAATTATTGAAAATAATCATGACAAGCAAACCTGGCGATTAAAGTGTGACACATGGAACACCGGACAGCTGTTTCAACTTTATTAAGTCTCATTTGCGGTGTATACCTACGATTTCCCTCCGACAGGAATCAAAACCGGGAACCCAGCACGCAGATTCAGAAAGTCTACCTCTAGGCCGCTGGCGCATAGCACACGATACATACCGAATTGTCAATGATAAACATGCCACTACTATACATAGTACAGTGAGTGTTCTGAGGGAATCGCAAATTAGGCCTATGCCAAGGCGTAAGGAGTAAATGGAATTTGATAATTTGCTTTTGAAGCATTGTTATGTAAAGTATATTATTATTTATATTTTTTGAAGGCAATTACAATGCATATGTCATATAAAATTTGATAATTATTGAAAATAATCATGACAAGCAAACCTGGCAAATAAAGTGCGACACATGGAACACTGTACAGCTGTTTCAACTTTATTAAGTATCATCAGCGGTGTATACCTATGATTTCCCTTGTGTGTGTGTGTGTGCGGGTGTGTATGGAGTATGAGAAGAAATACAGGAGACATGTTGATAAGGCTTTAATGGCAAATAAAAGACTATATAACTTTTACACAGGAGAATGGTAACTTTATAACGGCCCTTTCTATATGTATAGATGACACATACCAAATCCTATGGTTGAAGATAGGTAGTTACAATGCTATCAATATCCAGATAGTCTGATTACAATATATTCTTATATATATATATATATAATATATATATATATATATATATATATATGTATATTTTACAATATATATATATATATATACTGATAGGTTCATATCCATGAATCCCAGTTTCTCTTTTTTCTTCCCCTACCATTTCAAGCTAACTGTAAATACATTTCAATAGTTTCTTAGAAATGAATTACACAGGATAGGTTAAAAGGTAGGAGTTAGACGGCTTTAGTTGGGACACATAAATTTTCCCGTGGACTCATTCAAAGCAAATATGTGCATCCCAGGACGCACTATATTTTTATAGATTTTACCCAATGTTCTGTATCGTTATCCACAAAGGGTCAAAGGGAAGTAAGTTCAAAGTTTAAGGGGACAGGGAGGAGAATGTATATATATATATATATGTATCATTCAAACCCAACTAATGAACTAACCACCAGACATAGACAGACAAAAAAAAACACCGCCAACCACATAAAGGAGGAAGATAAAAGGAGGAAAAAAAAAATTACCACCAATAAAAAAGACACTCGAAAAGAAAAAATACAATAAGATCGCCCCTGGAGGCGGGGAGAAATGTATGAATATAAAATGAATATAAAATGAATTTGGCCATGTGCCAGTCTAAATAAAAGATATACGTGGTCTGAAGAAGCTTGTAGGCCCGAGATACCCACGAGTGGAAATGGTCCATAACCACGATACCTATAGTATTTAAGGCATTTTTATTCACAAATATGTATATATATATATATTATATATATATATATATGTATATATATATGCACAAAAACACATATACATACAAACATACAAAATATTCCTCAACATACATACATATATGCATATAAATATATATATATATATGTTTTGGAGGAGATATATATATATATATATATATATATATATATATATATATATATATATATATATATATATTATATATATATATATATATATATATATATATATGTTTTGGAGGAGTATATATATTATATATATATATATATATATATATATAATGTTTGGAGGAGTATATATATATATATATATATATATATATATATATATATATATATATATATATATATGTTTTGGAGGAGTATATATATTATATATATATATATATATATATATATATGTTTGGAGGAGTATATATATATATATATATATATATATATATATATATATATGTTTTGGAGGAGTATATATATATATATATATATATATATATATATATATATGTTTTGGAGGAGTATATATATATATATATATATATATATATATATAATATGTTGGAGGAGTATATATATATATATATATATATATATATATATATATATATATATATATATATATATCCAAAGATATCAAAATTATGTTCGCGTTGAGTCTGCTATTATGTGCAGCGCACAATCGGCAGACGGAAAAAGGAGAAAAAATGGCTAGGCAACCATTATTTAAGGTATAATAATTTTGTCACGTGGCATGATGTTCGTGCACGTGACACACACAAAATATTTATTGATTTTTATGATCTGACCAAAAATTGACAAATAGGCACAATAGTTCATATAATTAAAAAATTCCCAGATCTTGTCTTTCATGTGTGTGTACATGTGTGCATACATACACATATCTATATACACCAGTCACACACACACACGCACACACACACACACACATATATATATATATGTGAAGAGAAATGAAAGTGAATCTGACGGTATGTAGTATAGTGAAAAATTCGAAAAAAAACACAGGTTTAAATAAAATGAGTGGTAAGTTAATTAGCCGATGCTGCAGTATTGATAAACATCACAGTTCTCCTCATTATTCTGTGATAAAAAATGTTTTTACTCTTCCTTATATCAACAAAAGCCCTGAAGAAGATCAACTCAACAGATCGAAACACTGCAGCAAAAACTATGAGTACGTAGCTGAAGCGGTGTGACTTGAAAAAAAAAAAAAAAACGCTTAGGGTGTTTTTCCCGAAAACTCAACCCCGACCCTAACTCTAACACCAAACCCTAACCCTACCCCCCCCCCCTAGTTAAAATTAAGTTTTATTACAAAATTTGTGGGTTATTTTTTCAGGACCCAGAAAAAACAGAGCCCAAATTATTTATTTATTTTCCCATTAAACTAACCCCAAGCCCAACACTAAACCCTAACCCTAAACCCCCCCTAGTTAAAATTAACAGTTTTATTACAAAATTTGTGGGTTATTTTTTTCAGGACCCAGAAAAAACAGAGCCCAAATTATTTATTTATTTTCCCATTAAACTAACCCCAACCCCAACACTAAACCCTAACCCTAAACCCCCTAGTTAAAATTAACAGTTTTATTACAAAATTTGTGGGTTATTTTTTTCAGGACCCAGAAAAACAGAGCCCAAATTATTTATTTATTTTCCCATTAAACTAACCCCAACCCCAACCCTAACCCTAAATCCTAACCCTAGTTTTTTTTTTCAAGTAACTCTGCTTCGGCTACGGACTTCACTCATAGCTGGGGGGGGGGGGGGTTCAGCAGC
>CM042145.1:87684244-87699244 GCA_023376005.1 Doryteuthis pealeii
TCTCTTAGCGTTTTATTATTGTCCAAATGGTAGCACTAATACTTCTATGGTTTGGGAGAATTTTCACTTTATCTTATCAGCGAGATCAAATTTCCATATGATCAATAATCTGTCTATAACAGTACATGTCACTAATTAACTCTAATTTGCTAATAAGCAGAAAAATGACTAAAAAAAAATTGGTGTAGACTTGTTCCGTGTTGCCTTTTCTTTCCACAATTTGATTACCGTAATTAGTCATACGTCTTCGAGTATAATACGCACTCGAAACGTTCAGCTCTCTTGTGTATAAGTAAGTAAAGTCGGCAGAGTTGCTTATTGTCGGTATCAGCTGGACAGCAAAGGAGTCTAACTCCTTTTTACGAGCGCTATACCAGGGAGATTGTTTTTACTGAGGTGGAACACCACAATTACCATCAGCTCCCCATTTTACCGCACAAATCAGATAACGCAATCTGTGCTACTCATACACTAAATTAGCGGGGTCCAGTATCGAACTCAGAACTTTACGATTAGCTGAGGTAGGTACTCTACCGACTGAGCTAAATCGACCCATCCTGTCTATAATATCCTGGGATGTACAAATTCATGCACCTGTCAATAAAGGGGACCACAAGAAATTCTTCAGAAAATCAACAAAAATAAACTAATAATCCGATTTTAATAACATTTTCGGTATGTGTAGTGATAAAAGAAGTGCTTTTATTTTAAATAAGTATTTACTTTAAAATAAAAAGGCTAAGTTTGTTTTTTTTTTTTTCGTTAGTTTTTGTTTTGCGTATTGACCCCACATATAGTGAACAATAAGTTTCTTTGTAATTTTTTGGTTTCTGAAAATGAACATTGGAAAGAGAATTCAATGACGGAAAAAAATCGATGTTTGAATAAAGTTGGGGGTAGGGCGGCGTATATTTTGAAACTTAAGTCTCGTAAATATGAAAAAATAGTTATCCTTTTTTGTCTCTTTTAAATCATTAGCTTATTTTTCAAGAATGTGATATTATAACATCTACATTTTATTTTTTTTTATTTTAGAGATGTTTTAAAATTTATAAATGTAAAATAAATTCTCCATTCACTTTCTGACAAATGACAGAAAAGTTTGTATTAAAAATATATAGCTAAAAAATAACGAGACTATATTGATGGCTACATGAAAGAAAATATTAAAAAACATTTTTGAAGTAAAAATGGTTGCCTTTGTTTACAGGAGCCGTTTACATCACACATTTGAATCTGAGAACAAGAACTTACATTCACAATAATGACGGTTGTTGCTAGTATATATGATTAAAGCATATTCAATTTATTGAAACTATTGATAGACACTGTTTGTTTTCAAGTGATTAATGATCTTTTCAGTATAAAGAAACATAAATTACACTTATGGCCTGCCATAGAAAAAGGTATGTCTTATATTATTAGTGCGAAAGATAATTAAATTTGTACACCTTCATCGAAAAATGATTTAAAAGAAAAAGAAAAAAAGTACATTATGTGTAATATAAATCTTCTTTTTTTCTTCTTTTTTTTAAACAAACTTGGAATTGTTCTTTATATTAAACGTAAAAGAAAACATTAAACATTTTTTTCCATTTTTTATTAACGATTTGAAATATTTTTCAAAAAGTTGCACACTTTTTTGCTCGTTTTTTTTAAACGATAATCAGCATTGACATTTTTGAATTTTTAGTTGTTAAATTTAATCTAGATTTAACATTTGTTCAATTTTTTATCTGGTATAAAATATATATCTAAGGTTGTCGTCCTTGGTCTACAAGCCTCTCTTTGAATCAACTAATCACAGGCTCGCAAACTTTAGCGGCAAATTGAAGATAGGGTTTCTTTCTCTTTGGTCACCAGCATCTACAGAATTCGGACGAGAAAAAATCATCGTCCTTTATATTCAGCAGAGAGAGGCAGGGAGCCGTAGTTGATACTCCGATAACTCACCAACCTCAAGGACTTCACTTAAGTGCACTGTATTATTATATTTATATGTTTATCCTTCCTGCAGACCAAACCTTCGATTGCACATATTTCAAGCGTAATTTCTTGTTTGTGTATATATTAATAGAAGTTATTTTAAATTGCATGTCGAGTTCATACGTTTCTTGTTTTTAACTCCTGTCTGCCTTACACTCACGGTGTGAATCACCACAATTGGTGAAAACTAAGAATTAGAGTAATGCCAATCACATTACATAGAGAAGCTTTAATCCCCCCGCCCCCCTAAAAAAACAACCTATAATGATTGACTGAATTCGTAGAAACAAAAGACTGCACATATCAACTCAAAGCAATCAGCCCCTTTTATGGATCGAACGGTTTCCAATCAGAAAAGTTGTTCATTGTTATCGATTGATTATTTGATTATTAACGATAATCAAAATTCAAAATGTTTAGTTTATCTTAGCATAAGATCAAATAAAGAAACTTGAGGTTTAGGAAGATTGTGATGCGCCAATTCTCACAGTTGATAAGAACTGCAAACATAGAAAATCAGAACTTGAAACCTTGACTTTTTACTCAAACTCAAAAAAGAAGTAAATAAGAGGACATCTGTTTATTTGCATTTGCATTATGGGTATCTCATTGGGGTGAAATGGTTAACAATTCACACAGACACATTACTACATCTTTTATACACAGTAATGATTATAAACTACATCTTTTGCACATGGTAATAATTATAAACTACATCTTTTGCACATGGTAATAATTATAATCTACATCTTTTGCACATGGTAATAATTATAATCTACATCTTTTGCACATGGTAATAATTATAATCTACATTTTTTGCACACAGTAATGATTATAAACTATATCTTTTGCGCACAGTAATAATTATAAATTACATCTTTTGCACACAGTAATGATTATAAGCTAAATCATTTGCACACAGTAATAATTATAACCAACATCATTTGCACACAGTAATAATTATAACCAACATCATTTGCACACAGTAATGATTATAAACTCCAGTCCTTGATATACGTAAATGATAGGGAATGGAAATGTTATGAAGAAATGTTCTTGTGTGGAGGTTGCGGCGTATTTAGTGTACGTACATGTAAGAGAAATAAAAAATTTGAATAAAGACTTACATACTTAAGCAAGGCTATCTTGTACGATGCGACACAAGTTCGTCGGGAGCACAAAGCCCCCTTCCCCGTCCATGGAACACAGAGCGTGTGTGTTATTTGATTATCAAGGTAGAAAGAGAGAATTTGATTTTGCCGCTCGTCTCTTATATGCTACTTTGACAACGCCACCTAGTGACCATTAGCAGACATAGGAGGTAATTATCTTTTATGTCACCTAGCGCCCAAATAGCAGAACTGTGGCAGGTAAGGGAGGTAATACGTCCTGTCCACTGTTGCATAGTTCTTCAATCTGCGTTGGAGTTTTTCTTTCCAACTGCCAACTGGGGTTCTTCTTTGAGCCAGCAGTTCTCTCTCTCTCTCTCTCTCTCTCTCTCTCTCTCTCTCTCTCTCTCTCTCTCTCTCTCTCTCTCTCTGATGAGTGGTTCTCTCTCTTTCTCTCTCTCTCTCCTCTCTCTCCTCTCTCTCTCTCTCTCTCTCTCTCTCTCTCTCTCTCTCTCTCTTCTCTCTCTCTCTCTCTCTCTCTCTCTCTCTCTCTCTCTCATGAGTGGTTCTTCCCTCTCTCTCTGATGAGTGGTTCCTCCCTCTCTCTCGTGTGTGCATATGTTAGGAGGGAAGCAGAGACAGAAAAACACGTCTTACCCTGGACCCAACTCAACTAACTTCTAGCATTGCCTGATCATGCGACTCTCTAAGTCAATATATTTGAATGATGCATATTTAGGCTGCAGATTCTCATTTAGGTATGATTTATCAATGTATAGTGCGGAGCTGGCGGTAGGTTTGGAGCTCCACCTCAGAAAAAATCTCCCTAGTCTAATGCTAGCAAAAGGGGGATAAACTCCCTCACTGTGCAGATGATACCAACAATAGGCCACTCCATCAACTTTACTTTTTACTTCAACAATGAAAAAAAAAAAAAGGATTTTTCTTGTAGTAGTTTTTTTATTATCTTCGGTGTTCATTTTTGGGATGTAGCTGAGTGGAAACTTTCTGTATATATATATATATATATATATATATATATATATATATATATATATTCTGATTTTTTCAAGTTTTCCGGCCAACTTTTAAATATTTGGATGGAATTCCACCCAAATATTAAAAAGTTGGCCAGAAAACTTGAAAAAAATCACAAATAAAATTGTTAAACAGGAGATGTGTCTTTTGTTTAATTCAACATGCATAAATAAAAAAAATGCTGCCCAAATACACACACACACACACATATATATATATTCTTTTAAACGTGTTTTGTTAAACTCAACGAACAATTCTTATCTGACGAGTTTTTTTCAATCCTTTGTTATTGTCTAGCTATATTTTAAATTGTTAAACAGGAGATATGTCTTTTGTTTAATTCAACATGCATAAATAAAAAAAATGCTACCCAAATACACACATACACACACACACACACATATATATATATATATATGTTTAGTTTAGTTTGTTTTGTTTTACGGCATATCAACCTCAGTGGGTCATTTAATGCCGATAAAGTTTTGAAATAAATCAATTCTTAATGGATAATACAATTTTTTTATAAATACATTTTTCTATTTAACCCATAGATGGGACCCTAACAGGTACTACCACTCCGGGTAAGAGTGGACCAGGGAGCAATGGTGATGAAGGGGTGCTCCACATTCCCCAAACCTCCAAAACTGGAACCTCACCATCAGATAGAGTTTAACGTCATTCCCAGGACATGTAGACCCGCAGCCACCGCCTTCTAGCACCCATATGATAAAAAGGGGTTGGGGCTGTGTGTGTGTATATATATATATGTGTGTGTGTGTGTGTGTTTGTGTTTGTGTGTGTGTGTGTGTGTGTCTACGAGTAAACCTAAAGCCAAAAGCTACGAAAATAATTTCCCTAGCTCAAGCACATCTTTCTTTATTATTATTATTATTATTATTATTATTATTATTATTATTATTATTATTATTATTACACTAGTGAATCATTATGCCTACAAGATAGGAAAAAAATGTCTGCCTGAGGTTTTCTTGCTCATGGTAACCTAAATAAAATAATACTCTGTCATACGCTATTTTCTATATCCGCTAAGTGATTATTTTCAAGCCTTACAAAAAGATGATCTTCACGTAAACACTTACCAGATAATTAGGAGATTTTAAATCTTATCATCTTTTATCACCTTTTAAACATTATCATCATCGTCGTCCTCATCATCCTCATGTTGCACTAACTGTACAGATTCTAATGACTCCCTCTCACCACCGATCCCTATCAGTCATTGCTCCTGGTAAGCCCTCCTTATAGCATCCAGTATCCGCACAAAACTGATCAATGTAAGTCTCTGCTGATCAGCCCACTCTGGTGTGTCCGAGTGTAGGCGTCCACTGGAGAACGTCACATACAAATTCATCCCTACTTCTCCAGCAGTATCCAACATGTCTTGTTCATATTACTTGGATGGTTTGTGTGATAGGAGTTAAGTGGCCCTACAACTGCTGTTTTGAGGTGTGCTGCTTCCAAGATTTGTTCAAGAATTCATGCAGTGTCTTTGAGTAGTTCCTATCGAGTCATTTTCCCTAATCGTTTTCTTAAACTCTAAAGTGGTGTATTTTATTTGGAACGTGGTCAAAACGAACTTAACGGACCTAAATTCCACCATCGTATGTCACACCGCCGAAAGAAAAAAATACCAAAAATCAGGGAATTAACCAAATTTAATAAAATTTTCAGTGTTGATATATTAATGAATAAAAGATATAATGCACCAGTTATTTTATCTGAAAACTTTTACATTTATTCAGTTCAGTTAACTTTGAACCACGTATCTTTGAGAATATGTGTTACGCCTCAAAAATACGTAGTTCAAAGTTAACTGACTTAAGAAATGTAAAAGTTTTTTTAAAAATAAAATAACTAGTGTATTATATCTGTTATTCATTAATATATCAACACTGAAAATGTCATTAAATTCGATTAATTCCCTGATTTTTGGTATTTTTTTTCTTTCAGCGGGGTGACATACGATGGTGGAATTTAGGTCCGTTAAGTTCGATTTAATCTGGAATGTTCTTCATAGAGGTGTGATGTGTTTTTTCAAAGCTCTATAAAACGGATTTTTCTAACGTATTTCTTTAATGTTTGTAAAAAAAATGTCATATCTCCATTGATATAGAACGTACAGACTGCGGTATATATACCTCCCATATTGTAAATTGTTACTTGAGTGGTGCTGGCGAATTTAGGCAAATGGTAGTGGTAGCTCCGTCTATTTAATGTCTTAGGATTTTTATTCTCAGATACGATCATTTACGATCATGGCTTGGACCAGTGCACACCATGCGTTTGATGTTGAAACGTTGTTTTTTTTGGGGGGGGGGGGGTATTTTTATTTTATTTTTTGTTTGTTTTTTGTAAACTGGTGAATCTGTAATTGCTTCACAGAGAGCTTTTCATGTTCCTTTCATGTTTCATTGGAATGGTGTGTTACGATTTTATGAGCCATCCTTTAGGCTCCAAGCAAGAGCGCTTGTCCAGCGGAAATCCTTGGTAAAGAATCCTTTGGTTGTTCCTTGGTGCTCCTCAGTATTGCAAGTCCTTCGTCAATGATTGCAAATGAACGTCTCTCAGTATCAGTGATTAAGTAGTCAACCAGCCACGCACTAGGGCTGCTGGTTGGCTGAGGTTTAAACTACGTGACCTCGCCTAGTCTATGAAATTAAGTGGTGTATTGTAGCACACCATATATATATCAAAATATTCCAACATGCTGCTGTTCCGGATAGAAAATGAATACTATCAAGAGTTGAAAATTTCAGAACCATAGGTTCCTTTATTAAAGAAAGCCACATGGATTACATTGAAGCGCACAAACTCTATAAAATGTCCAATGTGTTTGTGCAGCGTTACAATTTTCGTGCCCCAACCCCTTTTTATCATATGGGTGCTAGAAGGCGTTGGCTGCGGGTCTACATGTCCTGGGAATGACGTTAAACTCTATCTGATGGTGAGGTTCCAGTTTTGGAGGTTTGGGGAATGTGGAGCACCCCTTCATCATCATTGCTCCCTGGTCCACTCTGACCCGAAGTGGTAGTACCTGTTAGGGTCCCATTTATGGGTTAAATAGAAAAATGTATTTATAAAAAATTGTATTATCCATTAAGAATTGATTTATTTCAAAACTTTATCGGCATTAAATGACGCACTGAGGTTGATATGCCGTAAAACAAACCAAACCAAACCAAACCAAACAATTTTCGTACGCTTCCTTGGTGTTATGTCCATTGCAGACAATTGCCGTAGGACAACAAATCGACAATCGAAACAATAGTCTCTTGGCATGATAAAATACAATCACGGAAGATGCCATATTTTTCAAGGCCAAACCACGAAAATTGATTTATATTACTGCCCACCCCTGCAAATGACCAAATTTGAGGGGGAAAATAGAAATTGATTACACCCTATCACTCCAGTGGGTCCAAAACGGAGTCTATGGTGAAAGAAAGGAAACTAAAACGGTTGTTTCAATTAATTTTCACAAGGGTGTAAGTTTTCACAAGGCTGTAAATATAAACTTATTTTATTTATGACAGATATTGCAATTAAGTATGGAGTGTTCACCAATTTAAGATAATTGTGTATTCTATTAATCCACTGGCTCTTAAAACATTTATATTGCAACTAAGAATAAAGTGTTTACCTGTTTAGAATGATTGTGAAGTTTATTAATACTATCTACCAATCTCTATATCTCCGTACGCTATCTACCTATCTCTCTATTTCGGTACGCTATCTAACTATCTCTCTATCTCGGTACGCTGTCTACCTATCTCTATATCTCGGTACGCTATCTACCTATCTCTCTATTTCGGTACGCTATCCACCAATCTCTCTATCTCGGTAAGCTATCTACCTATTTCAATATCTCGGCACGCTACCTAAATATCTCTCTATCTCGGTACGATATCTACCAATCTCTCTATCTCGGTACGCTATCTACCTATCTCTCTATCTCGGTACGCTATCTACCTATCTCTGTATCTCGGCACTCTACCTAAATATCTCTCTATCTCGGTATGCTATCTACCAATCTCTCTATCTCTGTACGCTATCTACCAATCTCTCTATCTCAGTACGCCATCTACTAACCTCTCTATCTCGGTACGCTAATACCTATCTCTATATCTCAGTACGCTATCTACCTATCTCTCTATTTCGGTACAGTATCTACCAATCTGTCTATTTCGGTACGCTATCAACCAATCTCTATATCTCAGTACACTATATACCTATCTCTCTATCTGTAAGCTATCTAAGTATGAAGTGTTTGCCTTTGTAAAATGATTGTGAACTTTATTTATACATTGGATTTTAAAACATTGATATTGCAGCTATTTTCGTGAATTTTGTTTATTTTTCTGTGGAATAAAAAATGATTTTGACTAAGTATGTCCCTTGAAAGAACTTCAACCCCAACCAAAGAGACAGGTGGCTTGATTTGGATAACATAGGTTTGTCGAGTCATTTGTATATGTTCAAAGTGAAACACAAGAGTAGACTATCAAGATCTGCCCAGAGGGAAAGAGCAGAACCAGATGGAGAAATAATAAAATTATCTTCCTTTCCTTTCTTCTTGACCCGAGGCTTTAAACACCAAATGTAATTCATTAAACAATAATAAAGTTTAACATACTAACGTTAATCCTGTTTCGCCGAGACCTTGCACTTCAATTAGCCATGTTCTCAACAGTTGGTAGGTTGGTTGGTTGGTTGGTTGGTTGGTTGGTTGGTTTGATGAGTTGATTGTTTTTGTTTTAAGGCATATCTACCCTTTTGGGGCCATTTAATGACGAATCAAGTAATTTTTGATAAACAAAGGACTCAGTATCTGCTGTCGCTTAAGTGGTCACCAATAAAGTTTGTTTTGGGTTCTTTGTTTCATATCATATAAAACCTTTGTGGGTTATCTAATGCCAAAGCCATCCTTGTTGAAGAATTGTACTATTTAACCCGTGCATTCATACACAAGTACATATCTACACAGATATAATAATATAATTATCGTTATCTATTTTTTTTAATTGAGCATATATAAGTTATTTTCATCATGTCTGTTGGTTTATTTTGGCATATGTGTGCTACAATCCACCACTTAAACTTACAGACTTGGAGTGGTCACGTGGATTAAACTCAGCCAACCAACAGCTCGGATACGTGGCTAGTTAACTATTTAATCACCGATATTGACAGCTTGAACGGCTGTCAATATTGGTGATTACATAGTTAACTAAATTTGCACATTATTCGACATTGACGAACGGACCTGCAACCAATGACTTTGCTGAACGCAAGGATTTTACCCAACACTAAGGAACAACCAAAGGATCATACCCAACACTAAGGGACACCAAGGAACAACCAAAGATGTATTCACTAAAGATTGCGCTCTGCTTAATACAAAAAATCTCCACTGTAAAGTGCTTTCCCTTGAAGCCTAAAAATGGTAACAAAAATCGTAACAATGTTCTGTGATGATATTGATGCTTCTATTTAGGAAGGAGTTATATATTCTAATTAATATCAATTAACTAATTATAATGTAATCAGTTTTCTATGTTTGTCACTTGAGGTATCCATATGGTTGTTTTTCTTCTCATTAATGTTATATTATTATTATTATTATTATTATTATTACTATTATTATATTATTTACTCCTTTTGAGTTTTCACATCAGTATTAGCTGATGGTCTTTCACTGGAGTCTGAGTGACAGCAAGTCTCCTCAGGTCTCCAGGACTCTTCTGAGTATTCTGGCAGATTGCAGCAGTGCAGTGTTCTGAATGGTTTCAATCCTTCCTCTGATATCCAAACTTTCCAAACCCTTTTCTAATGCTTTTGGGACTGTTCCAAGTGCACCAACTACAATTGGTATAACTTTCACTTTCATATTCCATAACTTTTTCAGTTCTCTGGCAAGGTCCAGATATTTGTCAATTTTTTCATTTTCCTTTAACTTCACCCTGTGATCCGCTGGCACTGCAAAATCCACCAGTTGACAAGTTCTTTCTTTTTTGTTAATCAACACTAGGTCTGGTCTTCTTGCTGGGATAAGGTGATCCGTTTTAATTTCAAAGTCCCAGAGAATTTTGTGCGTTTCGTTCTCAAGAACAGATTCTGGTTTATGCATATACCATTTTGTTGTGTGGTCAAAATTTAATTTCTTGCATAATTCCCAGTGGATCACCTTCCCAACCCAGTCGTGTCTAGTTTTGTATTCTCGTTGTGCTAGTTTGCTACATTCGCAGAGTATATGGTTAACAGTCTCATCTCTATTACCGCAAAGTCTACATTTACTATTTTGTTGGGTCTTATCAATTTTCGCTTTGATTTAGTTTGTCCTTATGGCATTATTTTTGTGCAGCAATTATAAGTGATTCTGTTTCTCTTTTGAGGTTTCCCTTTCTTAACCATGTCCAAGTCTTTTGATGTGCAACCTCATCTATTTGTCGTTTGAAGCGTCCATATAATTGTTTTTCTTCCCATTTTTGTTTTCTAGTCTTTGTCGTTCTTCTTCTGTTTGTCCATCTGCCGTTTCTACTATTGTTGGCCGCCATAAGTAGTTTGTCTTTGCTCTTCCTTGTGTAATCTTCAAGTTGTTGGATTGTGGTTTCTACGCATTCCTCTATGTTGGCAAGACCTCTTCCCCCTTCCTTTCTTGACACATACAATCTATCTCTATCATCTCTAGGGTGGAGAGCCTTGTGCATGGTCATTAATTTTCTCGTCCTTTGGTCTATCTGTCTGAGTTCTTCTTTTGTCCATTTTAAGAATGGTCCTGAGTATCTTATAATGGGGACAGCCCAGGTATTAATTCCTTTGATCAGATTTCTGCTGTTAAGTTTCGTTTCTAGAAGTTTTCTAGTTCTCCTGAGATTATTATTATTATTATTATTATTATTATTATTATTATTATATTTCACTCCATTCGAGTTTTTCACACCTGCCATAACCGGTGGTTTAGTGGAGGCTGAGTGGCAGCAAGTCTCATCCGGTCTCCTGGACTCTTCTGGGTATTCTAGCCGATCTTAACAATGCTGTAGTTTGGATGGTCCTGATTCTTCCTCTGATTTCCATTTCACCCAAATTCTTTTCCAGTCCCTTGGGGACTGTTCCAAGGGTACCAATTACGATTGGCACCACCTTCACCTTCATATATCTATATTCTGCACTTGTTATTCTGCTGCATCTTAACTATTTTGCCTTTATATAGTTTATTCATTTTCTTGTGCTGTGATTATAAGAAATTCAGTTTCCCTCTTGAGGTTTCCTCCTCTTAGCCATGTCCATGTTTTCTGATGTGATATCACTCCAGTTTATCGCTTGACGTACCCATATAGTTGGTTTTTTTTCGATTCTGATTTTAGTTTTTGATGTATTTCTGGTTGTCAGTATGTTGCAATTGCTTTTCCTGGCTGCAACAATTAGTATTTCCTTACTTTTATTAGTGTATTCGTCAAGTTCTCGGATCTTCAATGTTGGCGAGATCCCTTTCCCCTTCTTTTCTTGGCATATATAGTAGTCTGTCTATGTCATCTCTCGGGTGTAATGCCTTGTGCATGGTCATGAGTTTCCTTGTTCTTTGGTCCATCTGCCGGAGCTCCTCTCTTGTCCTTTTTTAGGAATGGTCCCAAGTATCAGGTTATGATACCAAGTATGATAAGGTTATGATGAGGTTATATATAAGTATATATGAGGTTATATATAAGTATATAAGTATATATGAGGTTATATATAAGTATATATGAGGTTATATATAAGTATGATAAGGTTATACCAAGTATCAGGTTATGATACCAAGTATACCAAGTATGATACCAAGTATATAACCTTATCATACCAAGTATGATAAGGTTTCTGCTACATAGTTTGGTTTCTAAGAGCTTTCTTGTTCTTCTGAAATATTCCTTTCTTACTTTTTCTTTCATTTCTGTTTGTTTGATGGTGTCAGCTTCTAATATTCCCGGATATTTATAATTCTTCTTCTTCTTCTTCTTCTTCTTCTTCTTCTTCTTATTATTATTATTATTATTATTATTATTATTATTATTAGAGTTTTTCACACCAGCATTAGCTGATGGTATTTCACTGGAGTCCGAGTGACAACAATTCTCCTCAGGTCTCCAGGACCCTTCTGAGTATTCTGGCTAATTGTAGCAATGGATGGTCTCAATTCTTCCTCTGATTTCCAGTTCCTCCAGTCTTTTTTCCAAGCTTTTTTGGGACGGTTCCAAGTGCAGCAACTACAATTGGTATCACTTTGACCCTCATAGTTCACAGCTTTTTCAATTCTCTGGCAAGGTATTACTATTATTATTATCATCATTATTATTATCATTATTATTATCATTATTATTATTATTATTATTATTACTTATATTTTAAAAATTGTTTAGTTTGTTTTAGTTTAATTTTGACACTAATTACAATGACTGAATAATCCTGAGCAATTAAACTAGCGGTGTTGGAAAAAATTCAAATCAATTTGTTATTTCTGTCTTGCAATGGAAGAAGACAATTTTCAAGGGAGGCAATTGAATTTATATCTTTAGCTGCCAACAAAAAAAAAACAAAAAAAAAAAAACAGAGGTAGTCTTGATTGACTGATATTCTCATTGGAATTTCTATGTTTGAAAGAAATTTAAAGTTCAAAGATCTCACTTAGTACATTCATGGAATGGGAAAAAAGAAAGAAAAAAAGAAAGAAAAGATTCTGGCACCATTTATGTTCCATACATCAGAAAGAAAAATAGTTAAGAGATAGATGCAAGGAAGATACGCACACATGCAAACATACACACACACACAAACGCACGCACACACGCACACACACACACTCTCTCTCTCTTTCTCTATCTCTTTTATATATAGAATATATATATATATATATTGAAAGGATAAATAAATAAAGGAAAGAAAATGTTAAATGGATAAAAATGATTTAATGAAATGCCAACACATGTTTCGGACAAGAGTTTGTCCATGTACACATTGTATTCTATTTTTATCATTTTAAATATGAAATAAAATAATAATAATAATAGAAATATATATATATATATATATATATATATATATATACTGACTTAAAATAAAATTACAAAACCATAAATTTAATTGTACTTAAGAATAAACATACAACTGTTTTTCTCATGTAGGTGCAAGAGAACGGTGGCTGAGAGTCAACCATCATTATCTATTAATAAACATGAAAGTATTTCTTCAGATTTATTAATACACATGAAATTACTAAAAATCATTTTTGTCAATTCATTAAAATGCATGAAGGTGATGAAAATTATTTCTGCCAATTTAGTAATACACACGTGAGGTTAATTAAAACTATCTCTAAAACCGATCATATATGTAAAAAAAAAGATTTTCCCAGAGGTGTGGCAGAGGGATGAATCCTGCTGCTGTACATAGAGCCTACCATTGGCTACCCTTGTTATCCAGGGTTTGGCTACAGTGTTTAGCAACTCCACGTAGACATCTGAGGTTCCCCCAACACTTTTTTCCGCAGATTTTCGAGGAATTCTGCTGTACGAATGCAATCAGATCATCTGTCATGTTTCTTTCTTCTAGCCATAACCTCGTAGCCTCCATTGCAATTCTCCAGTTCATGCCTGATTGTTTTTACAGTGTTCAGGGAGCATTGGGCAGCAACCATAATCTCATTATTTTGATAGCTGGTGCAGATCATCATGATACAATTTATTCTTTTCCATGATTCAGGTGGGTTCCAGTCATCCATTCTATCTGTCATCATGTATATGAATGAAGAACGGTCCAAGATTTTAATTGATGCATAGTGTGTGTCAATACCTCCAACCTACGGAGAAAAATAACCAAATATAAGTATGTCGAATTTATCCTGAACACCCCGTATATATATATATATATATATATATTTCATTTCCCCACTAACCTAACTAAGATATACATTCTCTAACAATGATATTGAACACTATTTACTTATAGATATAGATATATAATCAATATTGATATATATGAATGAATATACATATATATACATATATATATGTGTGTGTGTGTGTATGAATAAATAGATAAATAAATTGATATAATGAATATGTAAATACCTTGGTACCCCTTTACTATAATTTTATTGGACAGTGTCATTGATAAATAGTCGACACTGTGTTGGTTCTAGACCGACGACCACACTTACCCCATTGCCGACTACCTTATGCTTACAAGCTAACTTTACTCGCTAGACAACACCTCGACCGACAGATGTACCAATTACTACTGCGATAATATACCAAATACGAACTTCAGAATATATCCCTTAACCCGGATATATCAGAAATAAATGGAGCCCTTTAGGGGATCAGATTGTAAATTTATTTCAGAATACTAGCCTCTTCAGATCTGATTTTTGAAATCATATCTGAAGAATGCAAGAACACTGAAATAAATTTATAATCAGATTATCTAAAGTGTTTCATTTATTTATTCATTCATATATATATATATATATATATATATATATATATTTTGGAGGATATGTGCTTAATTGAAGTCATACCTAATTCTTGAAAATTAATTAGTTAATAATTAATGAATTTAGGCGAGCATATATATTCAAAATGTAAGGCTAAACATATATGCCCGCCTAAATTCATTAATTATTAACTAATTAATTTTCAAGAATTAGGTATGACTTCAATTAAGCACATATCCTCCAAAAATTGTCAGCTAAAAGCCATATCAAATAAACGCAGTGTTTATTTACGTACTTTCATATATATATATATATATATATATATATATATATATATTTTTTTTTTCATATTTCACTCAGTATATATGAATATATGTA
>CM042145.1:87704244-87773587 GCA_023376005.1 Doryteuthis pealeii
TGTGGACTTATGGTCAAAAGTTGAAAGCACCAATTCCCACTAGATCACTTAAGTTAAGCACTGATGAGCCTGTTCAATACTTAAATGGGTGACCATTTAAGCAACAGCAGGTATTGTAAGAAACCTGATATCAAAAGGTCTTGTTACAGCATCAGATGACCCGAAAAGGGTTGTTATGCCATAAAACAAAACAACTAAAAAAGGTGCTCGGATTCTGGAGGCACAATATATCTGAGAAAAGCACTGGGTGTAATGGTTCCTGTCATTGGAAATAGAATGGCAAGATGAGTTCAAATCCTGGACAAGGTTGTTTGCATTTCTCATAGTGCTAATACCCTTGAGAAAGGCATGAATTTGACTATTCTCCCTCAAGCTATGAGTAAATAATAACGGGTGACTGGGCTCTTCAACCAGTCTAGGAGAAGGAAAACTATGAATTCAAACCTGTTTGAGCCTTGAGGATGGGGGGCAACAGCAGTAATGGCTTTGATAACATTATTCTGTTGCATCTAAAAAATAAAAAAAAGTCCATTAATCTAATTCTTGAAGACATTAAATTGCCATGTGCTTTTGTCCTAAGATGTTTTAGTAATTTATAAAAAAAAAATTTTCTTAAAATTCCTAGCAATTAGAGTAACCTTCCTTGACTTTCTCTTTGAACTAAACCGGTTGCTATTTTGAAAGTCTCTGTGCAAAATAAACAAATCTTAGAAACTTTTTCGAAAGCAATACAACTGCATGCTTTAACACAAAAATATCATAAAATGTGTCCTTGATAACAATTAAGTTCATTTCAGATAATTTTATGCTAGGAATTTAGCCAACTGACTTTCACTTTGAAACAAGACGGTAGCAATTTTGAATGTGTACGTGTGAAATATACAAATCTTAGAATCATTTCGAAAACAATACAACTGCATGCTTAAACACAAAAATATCATAAAATGAGTTCTTAATAACAATTAGGTTCATTTCAGATAATGCACACGCGCAATTTTATGCTAGGAATTTTAACAACTAAAGGTGAAAATTACCAGAAATTGACCTTGTGTCACATCCTACTCATGTGGAGGATTTGGTAAACATGTATATCTGAGAAAAACCAGAAACCTCCCTTCAAAAAAATAGAAATAAAAATAAAAATAATAAGGTAAAATATAAAGGAGTGATATAAACAATATTTTTCATTAAAAAAAATAAAAACAATTTTTCTTTCTTACAAAATAACATATTCATAAATATCAATTGTAAATAACAACAGAAATATTTTACCAAAATTAGATTTTTGAGATTTCTTTTTTTTTTTTTTTCAAATCAAGGCATTATTTACCGACTTGTCTTGTAAACAGATTTTTTTTTTTAAATTATCTTTTTTATTTACAGAAATAATTTTTATATATCAGATTCTTTCTAAATATGTAAATCTATACATATATATATATAAAGGGCAGTTGTATTGATGTTTATGGCCTTCATAAACATCAACACAACTGCATAATGGTTAGAGTCATAGGAAATGGACTCGTCGAATAGAGTTCAAATCCAAAGAACCCAGTCTGCCCTACTATTTTACCAATAGCTGGAGGGAGAATATATGGATTCATACCTTTCCCACGAGTATTAGCACTATGTGAAATGCAAAACAGACTTGTATAGGATTTTAACTCTGGTCGACGAGTCCATTTCCTAGAAAAGGCTGTTTGCATTTCACATAGCACTAATACTCTTGGGAAAGGCATGAATCCATATATTCTCCCTCCAGCTATGGGTAAAATAGTAGGGCAGACTGGTCTCTTTAACCTTGGATAGGTAACCAGTCTAGGACAAGAAAAACTCTGAATTCGGAAACCTGAGGTCAGTCATTGATTGGGTTTGAGGCATTTCTAGTGCACCAATTATTTCCATTGACTGTGCCAAAAAGTGCGGATGGTCCAACACAAGCCTTCACCCCTATAAACAAAACACTGTGTAGGTTGTTCATTGGATGAACCCTCATGCGTCGAAATCAATGAGAGAGTCTATTTTCTACCATTTTTACAAAGGGCAGTTGTGTGTATGTATGTATGTGTGTGTATGTGTGTCAGGAGGGAACTACAATGTAAATATATATACACATTTACTATCACTAGATCTTGCTTTTTGAGTAAAAATAATGAAGCTTTGATTTATATTCGTGAAGATAATAAAAATAGAATTTAAATAATACCAGCATGGATTATTTTTGCATTTAATATTTTGAATAGGAGACATTAATTTTTCTTTTCAGAGTGTCTGTGAACTTTATTTTTCCTGACGCCCACCAGGTCGGATCAATACAAAGTCTTTTTTTTTTACATAGAGATTTTAATGGGGCATCCTGCAAGAATCCAACACACAATTCAGTAATAATGGATCTGCGAGACTAACTTTTTGACCCCACCATGCTGGGTAGATGCTTCTAGTACATATATAAAGGGCAGTTGGTATGTATGTATGTCCGGATGAAACTATGAAAATAAAAAAAATTGATGACCAAGTAAATATATATACGCATTAAATATCACCGGTTTATGCTTTTTGTACAAAAATTATGAAGATTTGATTTATATTCGAAGATATTTAAAAATTAAAATATTCATAGAAATATCTTTGGAATTCTAGTAAAAAGTGTCCAGCATTTGTAAATCTCAAAAGTAAAATCAATACACTAAGGTTTTCCTTACCTCTACCTAGGCGACGCTGGGTAGCTGCTTCTAGTAAATACTAAAGTATTTTTTTATTAAAGATACTAAAGACTAACTTTTTGACCCCACCTTCTACCCAGGCGATGCTGGGTAGCTGCTTCTAGTACATATATAATGGGCAGTTGGTATGTATGTATGTCCAGATGAAGCTACAAAGATAAAACAATTAACGACAAAATAATTATGTGTACACATTTACTTGCTTTTTGTGTAAACATTCACTATCACTAGATCTTGCTTTTTGAGTAAAAATAATGAAGATTTGATTTATATTCATGAAGATAATTAAAAAATAGAATCTAAATAGTAGCAGCATGGAATTTTTTGCATATACTATTTTAGAAAGGGGACATTAATTTTTCTTTTCAGAGTGTCTGGATCAAGGCATGGTCTTTTTGGTGTAGGGATTTTAATGGGGCATCCTGCAAGGATTCAACAATAATGGAGACTACCTTTTTTACCACCACCCACCTCTAACCAGGTGACACTGGGTAGCTGCTTCTAGTATATATATAAAGTAAAAGGTCGTCGGGGTGGCCTAAAGTTGGTATCAGCCAGTCAGCGAGGGAGTCTATCCCCTTTTCAATAGCGCTAGACCAAGGAGAATTTTTTTGGCGTCTGAGGTGGAGCACCACACCTACCATCAGCTCCTTACTTTACCGCACAGATAAATCCCCGTGCTACTCATACGCTGAGTTGGCGAGGACCGGTATCGAACTAGGAACCTTGTGGTTTCTAGCCGAACGCTCTACTGACTGAGCTAACCCGGCCCCTTATATATATATAAATCTACATATTGAGTAAGAAACATGCACACAATGAAACTATGGAGCACTGACCTATTCCTATATATCCCTGACTCTCAATCACCAACTGTCCCTATTGGTCATTACCCCTTGGAGGTCCTCAACACAGCATTCAGAATCTGTACAGAGCTGATTGATGTAGATCTTTTTTAAAACATATGAACTCAGATAAAGTTAAGTTCACAGGAGACCAATGCCATCTATCTTTTTCTCTCATTGCTTTGTAAGAGTCCAAGTGGTGCAGCCATACAGTAGCACTGACCCAGCTAAGAAGAATTGACACTCTATCTTATCGGTGAGATCAAATTTACATATAATTAATGTTTACTTTTTAAATTATTGTCTAATTAGCAAATTTAATGTCTTCATTGTGAATTGTGTATGCAAGGTTTTTTTTTTTTTTTTGGGGGGGGGGTTGTTTTGTTTTGGGTTTTTTTTTTGTTCAAATCTTGCAGAAAAGTGAAAACAAGATCAAGGAGATGAATTGAACTTGATTTTATTTAGTTCAAAGCTCAAAATTCTTCCTTTCTTTTGTTGTTTTGTTTTGCTGAGCCTCGAAATATTTTGTCAGCAAAACAAGATCAGGTGGTGAATGTGAGAGCAGCAAAAATAAGCAAAGATAACAAAGTGCGCGCAGAAAACAGACTCAAGTACTTTCGAGGCCGTCGTTGGATGTAAACACCTTCACAATTTCCACCTGACAATATCTTCTCGATTTTTGCTGTGTGTTGTTTGCTTGCTGTATTTTCGGCTTTTTCATGTAAGTAAATATGGCCATATTTACAGGGATTTGGTCAATTGGATTCCGCTTGTAATAAAAGATTCAGTCTCAAATTCAGTGTACGGTGCTTCTGAAATTGAAGATGGTTTGGTTTTGGTTTTGGTTTGTCTTGTTTTACGGCATATCAACCTCCATGGGTCATTTAATGCCGATAAAGTTTTGAAATAAATAATGGATAATACAATTTTTTATAAATACATTTTTCTATTTAACCCATAGATGGGACCCTAACAGGTACTACCACTCCGGGTCAGAGTGGACCAGGGAGCAATGGTGATGAATGGGGTGCTCCACATTCCCCAAACCTCCAAAACTGGAACATCACCATCAGATAGAGTTTAACGTCATTCCCAGGACATGTAGACCCTCAGCCACCACCTTCTAGCACCCATATGATAAAAAGGGGTTGGGGCTTGCCATAAGGGCAATAGAGTTGGGAAAATCATATAGGTGCTAGGGCTTGATGTGACCAGCCAATTGATCGGAGGGGGCCTCTCCAACCGCCCGTCTAGCCCAAGATAGGGCCAAAGTGGAGTATTGCATGTCATGAATTGCTCATCCACCTGGGCTCTATCCTTAAGCATCACGGGTCGCCACCCACGGCCCACAGGTGGCCCCATTGGGGGAGTTTTACCCCTCTGCAGAGGTGCAGTCGGTGCATTCTATCGCCCCACCGACAGGGTGGTGAAATTGAAGAACTCTATTATTTTTTGAAAAAAGAAAAATAGGCTGAAAATAAATCTGTTAAGATTCAAGCAATAATCATTCTGTTTGTTGTTGTTGGTTGGGTTTTATGGCATATCAAACCTTGTTGGGTCATTTTATACTGAAGACTTTTTTGTTTTATTCATTTTTGATGGGTACTTAATTTTTTTTAACACATTTTTTTTAAACTCTTGTTTTTCTATTTAACCCATAGATGGGACGCTAACAGTAAAAGATTCAAGCACAAACATTCTGTCAGGGAGTTCTTTAAAGAATATTTGCAATTTAGAAACATGACAGACCATTACTAGTGACTTTGAGTCTCACTGGGTGCTCCATATATCCGGGTGTCCTGAGTATGATGTTAAACTGCGTATAAAGATGAAGTTCCAATTTTGGAGATCTGGGTTGTGTGGAGTACCTCTTCATCACCATTACTCCCAGCTACATTCTGACCTGGAGTGGCAATACCTATTGCTAAAAATAAATCTGCCAAGATTCAAGATTGGTTGTTGGTTGGTTGGTTGGTTGGTTGGATTTTATGGCATATCAAATCTTGTTGGGTTATTTTATGCCAAATATTTTTTTGTTTTATTCCTTTTTGATAGGTACTCAATTTTTTTAAAACACATTTTTTTAAAATCATGTTTTTCTATTTAACCCATAGATGGGACCCTAACAGGTACTACCACTCTCAGTTCACAGTAGACCTGAGAGTAATGGGTGATAAAAGGGTACTCCACATTACCCACAGCTCTAGAATGGGAACTTCACCATCAGGTAGAGTTTAATGTCAAACCAAGGACTTTAAGACTCACAGTGACTTCCTTCTGTTGTATACTCTTCTTTTTACTTACTTCTATTTTTCTTCTGTTCATCTTTGGTATCTTACGTTCTTCTTCCAGTGTCTGGACCTAGTCTTGGGGACTTTGTGTCTGGTCTTCTAGGTCAGTCTTGTTACCAAGACATTCATTAACCACAAAACCATATTATTTTCGTAAGCTTTTATTTCTTAACTAAACATTTTTCATCTGACTGACATTGCATGCGTATGCAGTGAGCTCCAGTTAAGGCAGTACATCTTCTCTGCCTGACGTCCAAACTGAAACTGAAAACCCAACCAGGTCCCACGTGACTTCACGTATTTTGCAGGCTTTCTGTAATATTCCATGGAAAGTCCCGCCTGTGATATGAAAAGGGCCATCCCTTCAGAAATACAGGGTATTGACAATAATATTATGCAACCGCATAGATTATGCAACACTTCTAGTACATAAGCACATGCTAAAAAGGTTAGGGCTTGCCATAAGGGTAATAGGGTGGGACAATCATATAGGTACTAGGGCCTGACGTGGCCAACTAATTAATTGGAAGGGGTCACTCCAACCACCTGTTAGCATAAGTAAGCGCTAAAGTGGAGTGTTGCATATCATGGACTTTTTATTTATAAACTAGAAGTGGCTACCCATCATCACCTAGGTAGAGGGGGGGATCCCTGGTGTAGTGATTTGTTAACTTTTGAGATTTACAAATGATGGAAACTTTTAAGCAGAATTTCAATGCTATTTCTATGTCTATTTTAATTTTTAAATATCTTCAAATAAAAATTGAATCTTCATAATTTTTGCACAAAAAGCAAGGACCAATGATATTTAATGCGTATATATACTTACTTTATTATGTATTACTAGTACAAAATCAAAAAACGCCCTCCGGGCGATGTAAAAATAGATTTTTGAAACATATTGCCTGAGGGGTGGGAATAAAAATTCAATGTCAGCGATTTTGTACCCTAAGTAAGTAAAAACATCAAATTCATTAAAGGATTAAAAAATAAAACAATTTGAAATGTAAACTTTAAATATGTATGAAAATAAAACAAACTATATATAGATATATAATACCAGTCATGTATTTATTAAAACTTAGGCATCACAGGTCACCACCCGTGAACAACAAGTGGCCCCAAGGGGGGTGGAGTTCTTATCCCTCTGGAGAGGTGCAGTCGGTGTATTCTACAGCCCCAGCATCTAATGGTGAAGTTCCAGCTTCTGTGGGAAGTACCCCTTGTTCGCCATTACTCCAAGGTTCACTGAAACCCAGAGTGATAGTGATGCTTAAGGAGGGAATCCTGGTGTCTGAGCAGTTCATGACATGTCACACTACACTTTGGTCCTTACCAATATATATATATATATATATATATATTATATAATATATATATATATATATATATCAATGTGTATGGTTGGCACTATTATACTTGAAGAAGCAGTAGTAATCCAACATACAGTGTTATTAGAAGAGTGCTCAATATCTGTGATAGAGCGTTAATTGATAAAAAAATAAATAAATGTTTTAGTTTATATTTATTTACATTGGAACAATTTTTGCTACCATTGGTTTCTTGCTGTGTAGCAGTCATCAGGTAATAAAAGTTTGATTGCCTGATGACTGCTACATAACAAGATACCAATGGTAGCAAAATTGTTCCAATGCAAATAATTATAAACTAAAACATTTATTTATTTATATATATATATATGTATATATATATATATATATATATATATATATTGAGATAGATAGATAGAAAGAATCTTCATACATGTATATGTTTATAAAATAATATATATATATATATATATATATATATATATATATATTGATAGAGAGAGAGGTAGAAAGAGAGAGAGAGATGATAGATATGCATTAAAATCAATAATATATAATAAAAAAACCATAATTGAGAAATAATTAAAAAATAAAACAAATTAATAAAGGATAAAATATAACAAAAGACAAATTAAAAAAAATACAAATCTATTAATAATGGAGATTCGCTTCCAGTTTTTGTCTGTAACAAAAACTATGTCACTGCTTACGTCACTATATCCGAAATTGTCATGACATAGAATAAATACACTCAAAATTTGAGCATGCAACATTAGACAGTCCTCATTGTTTTTTAATAGATATATCCCCAGTATCATATATTTATATATAGTTTGTTTTATGTTAATAGATATTCAAAGTTAATAGAACTTAGTTTTGATTTCAAATTGTTTTATTTTTTTTACTCCTTTAAATGATCATTTCATGATTTATGATTCAAACTCTCTGACATTTAATTTTTAACTTCCACCTCCTCGAGCATAATCTTTCAAAAATTTATTTTTACATCGCCTGGAGGGTGTTTTTTTATTTTGCTAGTAAGAATAAAAAAAATAAATATAAACAACTCAAAAACAAGAATGCATAAGGAATAAAAGATAATAAAATAAATATATAGAAAAAAGAATTTTTGTTTTCTTTTTGTTAATCTATAAATATAGATTTATTTTTAATTCCTGGGCAATGCTGGTTAGCTCTGCCAGTTTATGATAAAAATTATTTTTTGATAATTGAATTTAAAATAGATTTTTATGGAAAGAGAAACATTTTCTCTGAAATTATATTTTAGTCTTTTCACAAAATAGAGTGAACCCCAGGAGAATTTAGCACAAGATTTTTAATTTAAAAAAATTTTTTTTATCAAGGGTGTATGAACTAAAACAGTTTAACTGGTTCTTTCTGTCTAAAACAGTTTAACTGTGTTATACTGGGAATAATTCTGAAGACCATTTTTGTCTCTAATTAAAATCTAATGAAATGCACAAGAAAGAAATTGAGTTAAAATAAGTCAGCCATTTGTTCAATTAAATTTTTGATCATAAACCAAAATCCTCTTCAAAATTCTATTCATCGTTTTTTGTTGTTTTTTTTTAATAAAAATGTTTGATTCTGATAATTCTTTCTTTTTTTTTTTTTTTTGGTTACATCACAAAGTTTTTAACAATGGATACTTTGGAATTTGTTTTCTTTTCTTCTTTTTTTTTGATTGGGATAAAATTACAAAAGAAAAATTATGTATTTCTACAAATAGTAGATCCATTTTATGCCGAGGCCAAAGATGATTCCAATTGGAAAAGGTCATGGAGCTGGTGTTTGGCAGACATGTTGGAAAATGGAAACCATTTTCATATACATTTGCTCAAAATCTAATAGAATAGGATTTATTAGATTTTCATCTTAATTTATATATATATATATGCATGCGACATGACGTCATTATAACTGTCTTTCTTGACCGCGTTTGAACACTCTCTTCACGTGATTTTTTAAAAAGTTTGAACATTTCAAAAATTCTCCGTGTTACAACGAATTTTATTTTAAAAATAAGGATTTACTCTGAGGAAAGTAGATATTTCTTTTTGTGCGGGACATTTCTACATTTTTTCTATTATTATTATTTCATTTAATTTTGTTAATTAAAAATAATAATAGATTGAATAATGTACACATGGATAAACTCCTGACCGAAACACGTGTAAGTAAAATTGATTAAAATATCCTATTTTATCCATTCTATACTTTCTGTCCTTTATTTATCTTTTCAACATACCGTCGGATTCACTTCCATTTTCATTTTTACACATATATATATATATATAATATATATATATATATTATATATACACACACTGAATATTTGTGCTATTGTGAGAAACTTGAATCGGTATATTTTAAACTATCCGTATTTTAAACCATTCGATTTTAATCGTCCATATATATATAATATATATATATATATATATATAGAGAGAGAGAGAGAGAGAGACAGAGAGAGAGAGAGAGAGAGAGAGATAGAGAGAAAGCGAGAGAGAAGTAAATCACCAGATAGTTGGTGTTAGTATGATTCTAAGTTGGCTCTTTTTAAACAATGGAATGTTATTGTTGTTCTGGAGTTTCCCAGGTTTGAATTCAGAATTTTACCTTCTCCTAGACTGGTTACCTAGCCATGGTTAAAGAGCCCAGCCTGCCCTGTTATTTACCCATAGCTGGAGGAAGAATTAGATTCATACCTTTCCTAAGAGTATTAGCGCTATGTGAAATGCAAGCAGCTTCATCCAGGAATTGAACTCAGGATGACGAGTCCATTTCCTATGACTCTAACCATTAGACCACGCGCCTCCGAAACCGGTTTTCATATAAAAGGTTTAAGAGTCTGAAAATGGTTAATATTGAAATAGTCATTTCCTCAGATAAAAGCTTATATCTTTGGAAGGAAGATATAGTATTTTTGTATGCTGCTTGTTTTCTTATATAGTTCTTAGTGGTTGAAGAATTCTAAATCTTCACACCATTTTCATAAATATATGGATCGACTGAATTAATTGAACCCCAAGGAAACTCAATATGAGTTTCTGATTAACAAATTTCGTGCTAGATTTACTTTTGGTAAAGATTGTTCTCATTCTGAAAAATCTGAAAAATCTAGATGATACAAATTTGTGGGGATTAAAATATAAATAAAATAAAATTAAAATTAAAAAAAAAAACAGTAAACTACCCTCCGCACATGTGCAACAAAAAGAATGGACTACCGACCCTCAAAAGAATATCTCAGCCATTCCAGTTTAGGCCTTAACTAGGGCTAGTTGCTCCTACTAGCCAGGGAGATATTCCCTTGCTACAGGCGACTATGATCTGGTCAATAAAGCCTAAGTCGTAAAATTACCTCCAGCCTTTGTCTCTTTCTTTTTTCTTCCTTAAATTCCTTCTTTTCAGCACGATAACCAAATGAGATGGGGTTAAAGCAAAAAAACCCAAAGAACGCGCATCGAGAATATCCAGCTACATTTAAACCTTAAAACACCCCAAACCTCTTGCAACCCCATAAATTATCAAACGTCATCTCAAGAATTTTGACACATGATTTGATGTTATTTTAAAATTTAAACAAATATCTAATTTTCTACATAATAGCCATTTTGGTCGGAGCTTTTTTTGTATGTGCTGTAGCAGTTTTTGTATGCCGTCATACTAGCTGTTATGATATATGTCACCATTTTTAGGCTGCAGCGGAAATCCCTTGTGTTCCTCAGTGAAGAATCCTTGGGTGTTACTTAGTGTTCCTTAGTGTTGGGTAGAATCCTTTGGTTGAGTAGAGTCCTTGTTTGCAGATCCATTTGAATATGTGCAAATGAATGACTTTTAAGATCGTCAAATAAATAATTAACTAACCACATAGTTGAGCTGTTGATTGGTTGACTTTAATCCACGCGCCCATGCAGAGTCTATAAGTTTAAGCAATGGACTTCAGCACACCTTATATCCCCAAAATATTCCAACACTAGCTCACCACCATGTCATTGAGGAAGTGTTGAAAACTCCCTACACTACTTGCCAATTTATGATACAGTTTTGTTAATCTATACATATATAAAGGGCAGTTTGTGTGTATATGTATGTCCGGATGAAACTACAAAAATAAAACAATTAACAACAAAGTAAATATATATGCACATTAAATATTACCAGTTCTTGCTTTCTGTGCAAAAATTATGAAGATTTGATTTATATTTGAAGATACTTAAAAATTAGAATATACATAGAAATAGCATTGAAATTCTACTTTAAAAATGACCAGCATTTGTAAATCTCAAAAGTAAACAAATCAATACACCAAGGGGGAGGGATTTGCCCCCCCCTCCAACCCTCTACCCAGTTGACACTGGGTAGTCACTTCTAGTTGGTGATAAATTTCAGTTGGTTCAAAAGCTTAATGTTACATAATCTATGCATAGATTATTGTCAACCCCCTGTATTTCTGAAGGGATGGCCCCCTTTCATATCACGGGCGGGACTTTCCATGGAATATTACAGAAATCCCGCGAAATATGTGAAGTCACGTGGGACCTGGTTGGCTATTAGTTTCAGTTTGGACGTCAGGCAGAGAAGATGTACTGCCTTAGCTGAAGCTCACTGCATACGCGCGCTATGTTGGTTAGATGAAAAATGTTTAGTTAAGTAAATAAGGGTTTAAATAAATAATATGGTTTTGTGGTTGATGAATGTCTTGGCAACAAGACTGACCTAGAAGAAGAAAGGAATCAAGGACGACCAACCACCAAGACTAGGTCCAGATGCTGGAAGAAGAACGTAAAATACCAAAGATGAGTAGAAGAATAATAGAAGTAAGAGAAGAAAGGGTATTCAACATTAATAACTGCTTGTTTACATCATGTTAAACTTTGAACATGCATCAATTTATACATGTTGTTTACAAAATTTTAAATTTTGTACATCTATCTATTTTTCTACATAATCGTCATTTTGGTCAATGCATTTTTATTAGGCGGTGTGGCAGTTTTTGTATGCCCATGTCATACCAGCACACTGCTATGAAATTAAGGAGGCATTGAACCTCATTGACATTGTAAAGTCCCTACACCACATGCGGACATTTTTAACATCCATGAATGACTCGCCATATACTTCCATTAATTGGTAATGATTTTCAATTGGTTTAAT
Source organism: Doryteuthis pealeii (assembly GCA_023376005.1). Classification (NCBI taxonomy): domain Eukaryota; kingdom Metazoa; phylum Mollusca; class Cephalopoda; order Myopsida; family Loliginidae; genus Doryteuthis; species Doryteuthis pealeii. Next base: position 87,716,616 of record CM042145.1, read on the forward strand.
GCCTTCTATGTTCAAAAATTGAATAACTGCATTGATTTAATAGTTGGTGGTAGTGCCAATTGGGAGCTCCATCAGAAATGACTGACAAGCCAACACTGAGCTTGGCAACGAGGTGCACACAGGCACAGGCGCATGCATAAAAAAAACACAACTTTGTTGCCAATAGAGGCACGAACAGTTTCCCTCTGTCCCCAGCACTTTGGAGACCTTACTTTGATGTCATCTATCTGAATTTAGAGCATTACTTTTAAGTCTGTTTCAGTGCCATTCACCCCTGAGCATTTATCAGAAAATTTCAGTCACCCACGACTAAAATTCTCCTCGGGTTTTTGATCATTTTCAAATTATCCTTTTCCCTTGTGGTGAAATCCAAGAAGTGTCTTTGAAACTTACTCGGTTTCTTATGTCGCGGAAAAAAACAGAGGAAACACTAATGACTAAATAATAAATTAGGAATTTTTAGGAATTTAAAAAAAAAAATGCTGAAAATTTTTTTTTTTAGCAACCTACAGGATCGCTTATAATTTTTTATAAGTCTGTTTAATTCTAAACAAGATGATGATGATGATGATGATAATCAGGATCATCATCATCATCATCATCATCATCAAGGCATACTGATGGCTCAGGATGTAGAGGCGCCCATGGTGTAATGGTTATCATCATGGCAAATGGCAAATGGACATGGCGATCTGAGTTCAAATCCTAGACAAGGCAGTTTGCATTTCCCATAGTTCTAATAGACTGTTCATTTTACAGCTATGGGTAAATAGTAAAGTAGACTGAGCTCTTTAACCTTGGCTAGGTAACCAGTCAAGGAGAAGGAAAATTCTGAATTCAAACCTGTTAAAACTCCGCTTAACAAATTGACCTTGTGTCAGATCCTACTTGGACAGACACACACACACACACACACACACACACACACATATATATATATATATATATATATATATATATATATATATATGATATATATATATATATAAAATATAAATTTGAAGGCAATTTACAATGCAATGTAATGGGTGTTAAATGATGTTTATTTACCTAAATATTTTCGAGAAAATTTCTCATCATCAGAGGCAGAAGCACTTGTGTTTTTTTTTAGTATGCATCCCATCGATACTAAATATACTTTATATTTTACACATACATACAATGCTTCTAAAAATCTATTAAAAAAACACTTATTTCACCACGCCTGAGCAAGGCTTAATTTATAGGTAAAAAAAAAAAAAAAAAGAAAAGAATTTTCAAGAATCCGCACGAGCACACATACAACGGACCGACATGCCATCACGGAAAATCCCGAACATTTCAACTTAATAACAACAAATGATTACGCTGGCGCCATGGGATGGATACTAAAAAAAAACACAAGTGCTTCTGACTCTGATGATGAGAAATTTTCTCGAAAATATTTAGGTAAATAAACATCATTTAACACCTATTACATTGCATTGTAAATTGCCTTCAAATTTATATTTTACACATACATACAATGGTTTTAAAAATCTAAAAAAAAACACTATATATATATATATATATATATATATATATATATATAATAGCCATTTTGGTCGGTGCTAAGTGGCTAAAATTTGAGTTTTGAAGAGAAACAGATGTCTTGGATCCTGATTTTGGCAATGTGCATTGCACATATGGAGGGGTTGGTATATATATATATATATATATATATATATATATATTAAGTTAAGTGGCTGAAATTTGAGTTTTGAAGAGAAATAGATTTCTTGGATCTTGATTTTGGCAATGTGCATTGTGTTTTGTTAATGATGCCCAGAGGAGAATGCAGTCTGATTAACACCGAGAAGGAATTAGATTAGACAACAAAGACTGTGCGTATGCAAACTGTGTCCCCAAGGAAATCAATGTCATTTGCTATTATTGTAAAGATTTTCAATGCCAGAAGGGACTCGTTGCATATATGTGCGTGTCTGTCAATCAGTTCACCAAAGAAATCGTTTATATCTATATTATTCATTCTCTAAATTTACCCGAGAGAAATAACACTGAGTAATAAAATATCCTTGCCCACTTCTTGGTAAATGATGTATGCAATTAAATCAAAGTTAATCCCGAAGGAACGAATAGACAAAAAAAAAAGAACAAAAAAGAAAAAAATGGAAATCTTTTTCCAGTCTAAAATAAGGGACCATATGACCTTTAGGCACCTCTTTTTGATCTCATTTATGAAAGGACATGTCTTTCATTTACACCGTCAATATCCAGTAGTTTTAACAGACGATTTTTAGATTTTTTAAAAAAATTATAAAACTAACCCCTAACCCTAACCCCTAACCCTAACCCCTAACCCTAACCCCTAACAAACAATCGGATATTGACGGTGTAAATGAAAAACATGTTCTTTCTTAATCGAGATCAAAAAGGGGTGCCTAAAGGTAATATGGTCCAAAATAAGGTATTCTTACTACCATACTAGGGGTGTTCTGAAAATAATGCCTGTCTTTATTTCTTTTGAGCATTCACAGTAACTTTGGTGTCACATGATATTAAAAGATACCATAAATACTCTACTTTCTGGAGGCGGGTGGTGTAATGGTTAGAGTCGTAGAAAATGGACTAGTTGACCAGAGATCAAATCCTGGACAAGGCTATTTGCATTTCACATAGTGCTAAACCTTAGTTAAGCAACCAGACTAGGAGAAGGAAAACTCTGAATTGAAACCTGCTAAACTTCACTTAAGAAATTGATCTTGTAAAAAATGAACTCAGCGATCCAAGTTCAAATTCAAGGTAAGCCTGTTTACATATCACATAGTGTTTAATACCCTTGGAAAAGGTACACATACAAATACTCTCCCTCCAGCTATGGGTAAATCTACATTTTTTCTACATATTAGGTGCATGGTATAATAGCTAGTTGTAGAAAATGGACTGAGTTCAAATCGTTGAGGCTATCTATATTTCAAATAGCACTACTACCCTTGGGAAAGGTATGCATCCACCTGCTCTCCCTCCATCTATGGGTAAATAGCAGGGAAGACTGGGCTCTTTAACCTTGGCTAGGTAACCAGTCTAAGAGAGGGAAAACTCGGAATTCAAACCTGTTAAACTCCACTTAAGAAATTGACCTTGGGTTGCTTTCTGCTCACGCGGGTTTGGTAAATATATATATATATATTTTTAGCTCTGCGCTGATGAGGACTAATAGGCTGAAATGTACATACAGAGATTGATTTTTCTCGATTTGTTTAGCCTTACATTTGAATAGGTATGCCTGCCTAATTCATTAATCATCAATTAATTAATTTTCAAAATTAGGTACGACTTCAATTAAGCACATATTCTCCCAAAAATTGTCGGCTAAAAAAGCCATATCAAAACACATTGTTTGTTTGTTAACTTCTCATATATATATATATATATATATATATATATATATATATATACTCTACTTTCTGATTTAGTGGCTAATGTGCCTGACTGTGACATAATAGTGAGTTCAAACTCTAGTTACGTTCACTTTTGAACTAATACCACAGGAAAAGTAGAAACCCCCTCATACTGTACCACAACTGTTCTTCTACAAGGATGGCTTTGGTATTAAATAACCCATGAAGGTTGATATGCCATTAAACAAAGAAAGCAAACCAAATGTTCTCTGTGAAATGAATATCATTCATGGGTATCCTAGTTTGTAGATATTATGATTTGGATAACAAAATTTTGTCACATTGTGATGGTAATGGATATAAAGTAATGCTAGCAAATAGTCTACATTCCATGGGGTCTGCTCATAATTATGGGAACTAGCAAATACAGAAAGGAAGAAAGAAAGAAAAAAGAAAGGGAGAAAAGGTAGAAAATAATATGGATAAAAGTAGGAATGGAAAGAACGGGGAAAAAAAGAAAGGAGAAAAGGAAGAAAAATGCAGATAAAAGAAAAAAGACAGAAAGGAATATGGAAAGAAAAAAAGAAAGAAAAAAGGAATGAGGATATGAGGAAGAAATAAACCAATGAATATGCATAAAAGAAAGAAAGAAATAAGGAAAATATCAATAAAGGAAAGAAAGATAAAAAGAAAGAAAGAAAGAAAGAAAGAAAGAAAGAGTATAAGTAGGAATCAAGGAATTGTTAAAAGAAAGAAAAAAGAGAAAGAAAGAAAGAAAAAGAAAAGAAAGAAAAAAGAAAGAAAGAAAAAGAAAAGAAAGAATGAAAGAAAGAAAAGGAAGAAAAAGAATTAATGATGAATATATGAGACAAAGAAAGTATTTTAGTTTAACAACAAAGAATAAAACAGACAATAAAATAAAAAGTTTTAAAAAATGATTATTTGCATCTCATTGCCATTGCATAAAATTTAAGTTTTAATGTAATAAAATATTGTATTAAATTAGAAAGGCTAATGAAACTAAATAAGAATGCAGATAAAAAGATTTGAAATAGAGGGAGGTATAATAAAAAAAAAATAGAACAACTGAAACTTATTCTTCCATCACTCTTGTCTTTCATTGCTAAATTTTCTTAATTTAACTATTTAGTTAAAATAGGAAGTAAAGAATGCATAAGTACTTGTACATTCTGCTTTTATAGTGAAAAGGTAAATGGGTGAGGGAACATCGGGTGGAGTTGGTGTGTAGAGAACGGTACTTTTATCTTTCTATGGGGTTAGTCAGTAAATATGTAAATCCACAGACAGCAATAATAACTTAAAAGGAAAGACACTGACTGAAAAAATTACTTTTTTTTTTTTAAATGGCGTACAGCTGGTTTGAATTCAGAGTTTTCTATCTCAACTTGATGTGCATATACATACTTGCATATACGCTCACAATCATGCATTCACATGCACACACATGCATACGCATGTGCTGAGATGCATAACATATGTGCAGACACACACACACACACGCACATACACAATAGATACACAGATATACATACTCATATATATATACACATACACATATACAAGTACACATACATATAAACACGCACACACACACACATACACAACAGATACACAGATATACATACACATATATATATACACATACACATATATAAGTACACATACATATAAACACACACACACACACACACACACACACAAATACATAACAGATACACAGATATGCATACTCATATACATATACACATACACAAGTACACATACATATAAACTCACACACACATACACTACAGATACACAGATATACATACATATATATATATATATATATACATACACATATACAAGTACACATACATATAACACACACACACACACATACACAACAGATACACAGATATACATACTCATATACATATACATATACACAAGTACACATACATATAAACACACAGACACATACACTACAGATACACAGATATACACATATATATACACATACACATATGCAAGTACACATACATATAAACACACACACACACACACACACCACACACACACATATATAAACACATTATATGATGCATAATCCAGATGTCTTTCATTTATTTTGTCTTGTATTTAAGCAAATATTTTTTTTTTGGGGGGGGGGAGGAATGCGCATGTGTCCACAATAACATCTGACACATACTTTCATAGTCATACTGATATGCACTTTTACTTTGAAATAAAAACTAGTCTTACAAGCTCCACAAAAATACTCATAATAGAATACTTCCTTTCAATTAATTTCACAAAACCTATTTATATATATATATATAATGTGTGTATGTGTGTGCATGTATATATATATATATATATATGTGACAGTCTTACAATGTAAAAAAATTGGTGATAGTCTTACAATGTAAATTTAAAAAAGAAAAAAAATTTTTAATTTTTTTTTTTTTTTTTTTTGAAAAGTAAAATTTTCCAGTTATGCAATTCAAATAACCTGATCTTCCATCTGATGAGACTGGATTTTGGGGGAGCTATATTAAATCAACTTAGATTTATATAGGCCCCAATTTTGGTCGAAATAAATTTATTATGGAATTATGGTGTTGAGTTTTTCCTTCCTTTCAAAGATAAATATTGCTTTGTATATAATCTAAAAAGTTTATTATACATTGAGTTCTCTTTAGTGATTTAAAGATTCACTGTATTTATACATACTGGATCATACAATATATATATAATGTATATATAATATATATATAATGTGTGTCTGTGTATGTGTATGTGTGCATGTGAATATATATATATATATATATATATATATATGAGGAAGAATGAATAAAGAAAAGAAAGTACAGAATGGATAATAAAAGATAAATTTAATCGATATCACTTACACATGTGTTTCGGTCTGTTTATCTATGTGTACATGATTCAAACTATTATTATTATTAAATAAACAAATGAAATGAAATAATAATAATAGAAAAATTTAAAAATATTTTGTACACAGAGAAAATTCGACCTTCATCAGAGTGAAATTTTATTTTGAATGAAAAAATTTGTTGGAGAAGAACGGAGAATTTTTAAAAATGTTCGAAGAGAATATTTTAAAATTCACTTTCAGGATGCTGAACAATATAGAGCTGTTAGCAAATCTCGAGAATTTGAATATTTGATTTTTTTTATATATATATATATATATATATATATATATATATATAGCAGTAAGCATTAAATCCACCAAGCAAATAAGTATACAATCTTATTTACTTCGGGATTTTTTCACTAAAACCAATTAAAAAGTGCTCAATATAAAGAGCTAAATAGACGGTTAAAATTGAATGATTTAAAAACTACCTACTTAAGTTTCTCGCAGTAGCGCAAATTTTCAGTATATTTTTTCCTATTATCGTTATGTATCTTATAGCTGGGTAGTGCCCATTTTCAATATATATATTTATGTATAATCTAAAGATCAGGTGAAAAACTCTTCCTTACGATGCAGTAATTTTTAAATATCGTAGATTGCAGAGCTCAATGTGTGCTCTTATTGTCAGAGAACCTAGAGAATTTTTTTTGCATCTGATGATGGGGGCTACTAGAGAATTTCTCTAGGTTCCCAGAAATAGGCTATAATACTAAAAATCTAAATCTTCTGCTATTTTTTTCCTGATATATATATATATGTAGTATATTAAGAAAATTGAAAAAACACAGGTTTAAATAAGTTGCAGTGTTTCGTTCTAATTAGATCATCTTCAGGGCATTTGTTGGTATATGGAAGGTGATAAAAAAATTTAATCACAGAATAACGAGAAAAGCAAGTGATAGTCCTTGTTTATCAGTCTGTTTAAAATTTGAAGTCTGAAGAAAGGACGCTGAAAAAAGTGGACGGTTTGAAATATAACGTCAAATATTATCTTTTATGGTGTGAGTATGAGTGTGTGTGAGTGTGTGTATCTAAAAAAGGCATTGTGCATTTTTAAGTGTTTTGTGTGTGTGGTTGCGCGTGTGTGTATACATCTTTTGCGATAAACGACATCGAAACAAACCTCAAAGTTCTGTGTGTGTGTGTGTGTGTGTGTTTGTGTGATAAACAAGGACTATCACTTGCTTTTCTCATTATTCTGTGAGAAAATTTTTTTATCACCTTCCATATAACAACAAATTCCCTGAAGATGATCTAATTAATAGATTGAAACACTGCAGCATCGGCCAATAAACTTACCACTCAACTTATTTAAACCTGTGTTTTTTCAATCTTTGTAATATACTACATACTGTCGGATTCACTTCCTTTCTTTCACATATACATATTATAATAATATATATATATATTATATATATATATATATAGCTCAGTCGGTAGAGCATTTGGCTAGAAACCACAAGGTTCTTAGTTCGATACCGGTCCTCGCCAACTCAGCGTATGAGTAGCACAGGGATCTGTGCGGTAAAGTAAGGAGCTGATGGTAGGTGTGGCGCTTCACCTCAGATGCCAAAAACAATCTCCTTGTCTAGCGCTATTGAAAAGGGGATAGACTCCCTCGCTGACTGGCTGATACCGACTTTAGGTAGCCCTGACGACTTTACTTACTTTATATATATATATATATATAATATATATATATATATATTAAAGTAAGTAAAGTCGTCAGGGCTGCCTAAAGTCGGTATCAGCCATATATATATATATATATATATATATATATAATTAGTAGTGGCTTGAAAATAGTTTGAAAGTTAATTATAGTGATAACCATTACACCACGCAATGAGCTAGTTTAAAGCTGATCTCTGAAATAATTTAAAAAACCAGGCAATTCCTGGTAACCTCACCACCCCAAATAGCTTCTTTTTTTTTTTTTGCATTAAAATATATCTTCTTTTCTTTTAAACAAAGACAAAACTAAAAAAAAAAGCAAACCATAAACAAAATCCAGTTATTTCTTAGTTTGAATCTCAATCCATTGGTTAGAATACACTGACTGCACCTCTGCAAAGGGGTAAGACCCCCCCTTCCAATGGGCTCACCTGTTGGCCGTGAGTGGCAACCCGTGATACTTAAGGACATAATCCTGGTAACTGAGCAGTCCATGACATACAACATTCCACTTTGGCCCTTACTTGTGCTAGATGAGCGGTCGGAGAGCCCCCCCTCCAATCAATCAGCTGGTCATGTCAAACCTTTGCACCAATATGATTGTCCCAACTCTATTGCCCTTATGGTAACCCCAACCCTTTTTATCATATATGAGCTAGAAGGCACTGGCTGAGGGTTTTCATGTCCTAAGAATGACAAACTCTATCTGATGGTGAGGTTCCAGTTCTGGAGAATGTGGAGCACCCCTTTTCACCATTACTCCCAGGCCCACTCTGATTCGGAGTGGTAGTAAATGTTAGGGCCCTATCTATGGGTTAAATAGTAAATTTCGTTATAAAAAGAAAAAAAAAGATTGAGTTTAAATTTTCTACCAAACTATTACTACGAATCTTTCAAAACTTTGCCAGCATTAAATGACCCACCGAGGTTTGATGTGCCATAAAACCAAACAAACCATCAAACAGATATTTCTCTGAATTTTTGAGATGAGGCTTGATAATAAGTATTATTTGGATTATTCAGACTATTGTCCCGACTTCGAGAAGGCTCCTAAGTCCAACAAGAAATATCTGAAGAAGGCTGGAGGGTACATCAGCCAAAACGTTGTGCAGATAACAATAAAGATGAAGACAATAGTCCGAATAATCCATATAATACCAAACAGATATTGTTGAGTACCCATGAAGAATGAATTAAGCAAAAACGTCTTCGGCATAAAATGACCCAACAAGGGTTGACATGCTGTAAAACCCAACCAACCAACCAACCAACCAACCAATCTATCCATTGGATTGTCATTGAGTATTGGAACAAGTTGTATGATATTCTGGATTTACTCTGAAAATCATGGGACGGAAATTGAATAGGCCACCAGAATTGAATATGTGAGAGAAAACCAGACTAGATGCAATTAGCCAATTTGAAGCTGATCTCTGAAATAATTGAAACCCAGGCAATTCCTGATAATCTCAATTCTTCTACTAACAAAAGAAAAGAAAAAAATAGGAATACAAACAAAAAAATGACGAATGTATAGTCGGCAGATGGAGATAAGGCTGTTCATCGGACACTGAGTTAACTCGATTCTTAATCCAGTAGACAGTCATTGGATTGGTCACTGGAACATGTTTCCATTGAATCGTAGATTTACTGAGAGAAATCCGCAATGGAAACTGATCTGCAGACGAAGCCACAGCTTGCCAAAATGATTACGGTCATTGTCGAACGATTCCGGAATAAGCTCATCCCTTATTTCAGGATATTCATCATTCCGTTGGATTCACCTTACAAATTTGAGAAACTTTAATTTCCTGTTCACCAACAACGATCTACAAATCACAGGCCGTTAACTGTGAGCACCATATCAAACTGCTCATTTGGATGGTGAATATACAAGAATGAAAATAAATAAAGATCTTGTGAAAAGTTTTACACACTGTTTTTGTTTTTTGTTGTTTTTTTTTTTCAATTCTTAAGTTAAAATAAATCAAACCAACTGTAATTTTCATGTGATTTTTAAGTTAAAATAAATTAAACCAACGGTAATTTTGATGTGATTTTTAAGTTAAAATAAATTAAACCGACGGTAATTTTGATGTGATTTTTAAGTTAAAATAAATTAAACCAACAGTAATTTTGATGTGATTTTTAATTAAAATAAATTAAACCAGTAATTTGATGTGATTTTTAAGTTAAAATAAATTAAACCGACAGTAATTTTGATGTGATTTTTAAGTTAAAATAAATTAAACCAACAGTAATTTTGATGTGTAATTTTGATGTGATTTTTAAGTTAAAAAAATTAAACCAACATAATTTTGATGTGATTTTTAAGTTAAAATAGATTAAACCAACAGTAATTTTGATGTGATTTTTAAGTTAAAATAGATTAAACCAACAGTAATTTTTGATGTGATTTTTAAGTTAAAATAGATTAAACCAACAGTAATTTTGATGTGATTTTTAAGTTAAAATAGATTAAACCAACAGTAATTTTGATGTGATTTTTAAGTTAAAATAGATTAAACCAACAGTAATTTTGATGTGATTTTTAAGTTAAAATAGATTAAACCAACAGTAATTTTGATGTGATTTTTAAGTTAAAATAGATTAAACCAACAGTAATTTTGATGTGATTTTTAAGTTAAAATAGATTAAACCAACAGTAATTTTTGATGTGATTTTTAAGTTAAAAAAATTAAAACCAACAATAATTTTGATGTGATTTTTTAAGTTAAAATAGATTAAACCAACAGTAATTTTGATGTGATTTTTAAGTTTAAAATAGATTAAACCAACAGTAATTTTGATGTGATTTTTAAGTTAAAATAGATTAAACCAACAGTAATTTTGATGTGTTTTTAAGTTAAAAAATTAAACCAACAATTTTGATGTGATTTTTAAGTTAAAATAGATTAAACCAACAGTAATTTTGATGTGATTTTTAAGTTAAAATAGATTAAACCAACAGTAATTTTGATGTGATTTTTAAGTTAAAATAGATTAACCAACAGTAATTTTTGATTTTTAAGTTAAAATAGATTAAACCAACAGTAATTTTGATGTGATTTTTAAGTTAAAATAGATTAAACCAACAGTAATTTTGATGTGATTTTTAAGTTAAAATAAATTAAACCAACACTAATTTTAATGTGTTAGCTGTGATTCTTTTTTTATTAGAGTATATCAAAAATATCTTAATTTTTCAGACCTTTACTTCAAAGTGTATAAATATCAATATAATCTTTATATGTACTAACAAGTATATGCACCCTCCAGGCATAAGTATTTAAGTTTTAATGTAATGAAATATATTAAATTAGAAAGACTAACAAAATTAAATAAGAATGCATATGAAAAGAGTACACTTATTTTAAATATATTCTAATTGATTTCTACATAAAGACCTTCATAGGATTGATTTTAATACATTGGAGAATAAAACAATGATATTTGAGATCAATAGCATCAAGTAATTATTTATTAAACCCAGTTTTGTTAAAACCTATATGTAAATTAACCACAACATACATTATATAAATCTTTATTTCTAAGTAATATATAGGACATATTGCAGGTTTCTAAATGTACTAATAACATGGAATGCTTTAAGCGAAATCTAACTGAGATTTTCATAGAGTCTTCATTAATAAGATAAGATATATTCTATGTACTAGCAAACATATGCATCCCCCGGGTGCAAGTATCTAAGTTTTAATGTAATGCAATATTAAATTAAATTAGAAAAGCTAATGAAACTAAATAAGAATGCAGATAAAATGATTTGAAGCAGAGGGGAGTATAAACGAAAAATAGAACAACTGAAACTTACTCTTCCATCACTCCCGTCTTTCATTGCTAAATTTTCTTAATTTAACTATTTAGTTAAAATAGGAAGTAAATAATAAAATTGCAGTTATTTCTTCTCGTTAATGAATTTCTTTTAAGATTTATACCCGAGATTTTTGCTCATATTCCTTAAGATAAAACTAAACAATTAGAAATCAATAATACTAAGCACATATTTATTAAAAATCAAATTTTGTATATCAATATGCAAATTAGCCTCCCTGTTCACACTGTAAACCACTATTTTCTTGCATATATAAATACAGTTGCATGTTAAGTCTGCTGATATGGTCAACAGTATTAATAATGTACAACAATTTTATAATAATTGAGGTTTAAATAAAAATAAAATCATGGAGAATGTGACATAAATAACTAAGGGAATTGTGATTTGGGCAGTAATATAGTTTCGGTTACAGACAGACAACACACAATCTCCATTATAATAAGAAGATTAATGATTTTGACTATAATTTAAATACTCATTGAAAAAACTTACTTAATTCCTGAAAAGACTGTGACGTAAGCAGTGACATAGTTCCAGTTACAGACAAATAGAGACTGAAACTCCATTATTAATAGATTAGAGTGCAATAGGATGTCCCATCGTGGTGTAATGGTTAGCAAGCTAGTCTTGCAGATCTATTACTACTGAATTAGCGAGTTTTATCCTTGCTGGATATCCCATATTTGCGACCTTGAGTCACATCCTACCCGTGGAAAATGGGTTGGGTAAATACTGAGAACATCCCATCATAGCGTAATAGTTAGCAAGCTAGTCTCACGGATCCATTACTACTGAATAGTGTGTTCTATCCTCTCTGAATGCCCCATACTTGCGACTTTGTGTCACATCCTACCTGTGGCGAATGGGTTGGGTAAATACCTATGACGTCCCATCATAGGGTAATAGTTAGCAAGATAGTCTTGCAGATCTATTACTACTGAATTAGCCGGGTTGTAGACCTAATACCCCTGGGTGACAGACTAATCTGCCTTGGGAGGCTCTTGTTGAAATATTTTGGTATATAAGGTGTGCTACAATACACAACTTAAATTTATAGACTGAGCGAAGTCACGTGGTTTAAACCTCAGCCAATCAACAATCCTAATACGTGGCTGGTTAACTACTTAATCACTGATACTGAGAGACGTCCATTTGCAATCATTGATGAAGGACTTGTATTACTGAGGAGCACCAAGGAACAACCAAAGGATTCTTTACCCAGGGTTTCCGCTGGTCAAGCGCTCTTGCTTGAAGCCTAAAGGATGGCCCATAAAATCATAACCTGCCAGGAACTTGAGTTCTGGACGATATAGCTCTGATATTACCACGTTGTCATCACCCTGCCACAGTGAGAAGGGGTTAGACTTTATTGGGTTTTTTCTTAGAATATGCTGATTGTACTCCCTGCAGACGGGTGAGACTCCCCAAAACAGGCGTGTCTTGGGTATGACGCTAAAATATAATGGTGAGGATCTATTTCTCGGTATCTGGCAAACAGGTTGGGTAAATACCTATGTTGCAATTACTCCCAGATCCATTCTGTGGTGGTAATACATGTTAGGGTTCTATCTATTGTTCAAATAGATGTTTAGAAATCATTTGTATTCAATAGGATTGTGTGCAAAAAAGAAAGAAATCTTAAGAAACAACTATAGAAAAAAATGTAAATATAAATGTACAATGAACATGATTCTCTGAAACCTTCCATCTATTTTAGACGATGGTGTAGTGTCCATTTTTTTATTTTTTAAAAATCTACAGCTACGTGAGTGGCTGAACAGACCGATCTTTGAATGGCAGTCTCTGGAGCAGTGATTGCAAACAAAAGGTGATGCTTTCTGTAGGTGTTGGGAGTGTTGTTGTCTCTCCTTCCTTTTGGCTCTCTTTTCTGTGGCGGCTTCTTTCCTCTCTTTTTCACTTCTTTTTGTTCCTTGTTTGACAAGGAGGCGCCAGGTCGCACGGTCTTCTGCACAAGCCTCCCACGTGTTTATGTCGACGTGGCATGTCTTCATATCTCTCTTGCAGACATCTTTGAAGCGTAGGTGTGGTCTTCTTGCCGGCCGGGTACTCTCCACTAGTTCACCATACAGTAGCTCTTTGGGGATGCGGCCTTTGTCCATCCTCCTGACATGGCCAAGCCAGCACAGGCGTCTCTCGCAGGTGATGGCGGGCATGCTGTTTACGTTTGCTCATTCCAGCACTTCTGTGTTGGGCACTTTGTCCTGCCAGTGAATGTGTAGAATGCGGCGTAGGCATCTGAGGTGAAAGCTGTGCAGTTTCCTCACGTGACATGAGTACGTGATCCAGGCTTTGTTGCTGTATAGGAGAGTACTGAGAACACACGCTCAATAGGAATGTGTGCAAAAAATAATAAATCTTAAGAAACAACTATACAAAAAGTGTAAATATAAATGTACAATGAACATGATTCTCTAACCACTAGGCATCAAATGACCTTAGATGGGTTGACATGCCATTAAAATCAATCAATCAGTTAATCAATTCCCCATCCATTATTTTTTTTTCTAAATGTTGCTTGGATTATTGATCCCATTTTTTGCTTCTTTCATTGTTATCCGAACTGATCCATTTTAATGATCCATTTTCTAATATCCTGTCCATATGGAAAGGAAGACGAGGAAAACTGGAGAATGGATTGGCCAAAACATTGTGGTCACATTAAAAGAAAAGAAGGAGATCAATATTATTCGTTGATCTATTTGTTCTTGTCGCCTTCAAATTTGTTTTAGTCTCCTGGCAATATATCTATTATTATACTAAAGCTAAGTGAATCAACTTTTGTCTCCTAAAGGTTTTTTTTTATTTTTTAGCTTAATGACACAAAAGTTATACTAAATTATTCCTTACTTTTAGGATTGAGTTATGTTTGAAAAAAATTCCATTTTAATTGGTTCTAATTCGACTTAATTTGCAATTAAGTCAAAAACTGACCAATCTCTTACTTTACATTCTGCCTATCACTTTCTTCCCCTCTATGAATATCTTGATTACCTCCTTGTTATATATGGTCAGTATCTCTGGGAGTGTAGAGAGACCGAGAGAGAGAGAGAGAGAGAGATGGGAAAATTTGAAATGTATTTCTAAGTTAAATTTCATTTCTAGGTTAAATTTCATTTCTAGGTTAAATTTCATAGGTAGCAACCAGTAGCTTAAATCAGGTCAAACATTCCCTTTCTTAGAAATCTTAGAAAATGATTTTGATGTTTTGTCCAGCTGTATTTAAAAAAAAATTTTTTTTAATTTAATTCGCTTTGCAAACTCACTTTTCCCTAATCTCAATTATCTATCCAGAGCTCAATGGGTGACCCAACAGGTCACGTCTTTTCTAAAAAGATATTTATATATATATATATATTATATATATATATATATATATATTTCTATTCACGTGGTGGCATTTTTATTTGTTTGGCTTTTAGATAGCAGATTTTCTTTTCATGTTCCCAACAATTAAATTTGATTTTTTTTTACATGGATGGTCTAGATCCCAAAGTGGTTGATCAACATCTCAAAATATTTGATCAACATCTCAAAATGGTTGGTCTTCAGTATGGGCTGATAAAATAAAAAGCTTGATCAAGTGAACAATAAGTCTTGTTAGTTTAATTAAAAACAATGACCACAATCAGCCCAGAAGAAACCAGCCGTTAGATAGAAGAAGCTGTTAGAAGAATCAAGGATGTAACCAGGGAAATGAAGATCACCAACATCATCTTTAAAGTAAGTTTCTCTCTCTCTCTCTCTCTCTCTCTCTCTCTCTCTCTCTCTCTCTCTCTCTTTCATCCGAGATCTATTGTGTACCCAATGTGGGTATACAGTATATGGCTATACAACATGCCATGTTCTTTTCTTGTTGATCTGGTGGGCTTCTGTTAAGGGTTGGTCTTCTTTCTGTTGATTTTTCTTCATGCTGGGCTGGTCATTGTTTTTAATATTCAATTAACAAACAAGACTTGACTGTTTCTAAATAAAGCTTTATAATCAGAGCCAGCAATAGCGTCTGCACTCCTCAGAAACCAGGCCAAATCTAAAGACTGATTCCCATGCATCTGTAATGGCGCATTTTCAAGAGGTCAAATTAAAAGGTTATTACCCATCCGTAATTGTCAGGTAATTTTCCATAGGACCCCGTTATTCTCAATCTAACAGACCTTAATTCAAAATATTCTAACTACAGGTAAGTTTATAATTTATAAGCTACTCATAAATTATGTAACAGTCTTCTTATGGCTTCTGCTTCCAGGATTTGTTTAAGGCAGCATGCAATATCCTCACACAGCTCCCATCTAGCTTATTCACCAAGCATTTCATTAGGGCCCATGTAGTGCTGCCGTACAGTAGTACTGATAAGGCTACAGCTTGGAAAAACTCTTGCTTCATCTTATCAGAGAGATATTCCATATAATTGATAATCAGTTCATAGCAGTCCATACCTTTGCTATGCATGCGATGATGTCACTTTCAGTAGATGAGATAATACTGCCTAGGTGTGTGAACTAGTTTAATGATTATAGTGGCTTACCCTTCAGTATAGGGATGTCTCTATTTTGTTTAAAACATGAAATCGGTAATATGTACATACTAGCAAGACCTGTGGATATACTACATTATGATAATTTAATTATTACAATGTTTGATATGTTTATTTAAGAGCTATTGCAATAGTCCAATATGTAAAAAGTATAATAATCTTGATTTAACTCTCTCTCTCTCTCCTCTCTCTCTCTCTCTCTCTCTCTCTCTCTCTTCTCTCTCTCTCTCTCTTTTTCTCTTTCCTTCTTTTCATATTTTCCTTTATACTCTATTGAAACAGATTAGCGTTATTGCTTCCGTATGCTCAACCACTCCTCTATTTCCCCCCCCCTCTCTCTCTCTCTCTCTCTCTCTCGCTCTATCTATCTATCTATCTATCTTTCCCCTAATCACTTTCTTTCTTATTTTATTTTTCTGTGCAGCATGTCATTTTTCTTTTCAATACATGAAATGCAAACAGTCTTGTCCAGGATTTAAAATCGGGTCCTCCATTTCTTTCGGCGATAAAAATTACACTTTTCTTTTTCTTTTTCTTTTTGTAAGATTGAATATAATTTTGTAATTTTCAGAATAGGACTTACGATACCGAAGTCAATCTTAACCCAGCTAGATTTCTCAAATAAGCTAATTTTCACATTTCTTACGAGAATTTTGTTAAACGAGCAGGACCTGTGGATATACCATAGTATGATAATTTAATTATTACAAATTTTTGATATGTTTACTTAAGAGCTATTGCAAAATAGTCCAATATGTAAAGAGTATAATAATCTTGATTTTGTTTGTTTTGTTTTGTTTTACGGCATATCAACCTCAGTGGGTTATTTAATGCCGATAAAGTTTTGAAATAAATCAATTCTTAATGGATAATAAAAATTTTTATCAACTCATGTTTTTCTATTTAACCCATAGATGGGACCCTATCAGGTACCACTAATCCGTGTCAGAGTGGACCAGGGAGCAATGGTGATGAATGGGGTGCTCCACATTCCCCAAACCTCCAAAACTGGAACCTCACCATCAGATAGAGTTTAGCGTCATTCCCAGGACATGTAAACCCTCAGCCACACCTTCTAGCACCCATGATAAAAAGGGGTTGGGGTTTGCCATAAGGGCAATAATCTTGATTTAACTCTCTCACTCTTTTTTTTTCTTTCTTTCCTTCTTTTCATTATGATTGATTGAAACAGATTAGTATTATCGCTTCTGCACACTCATCCTCTCTCTCTCTCTCTCTCTCTCTCTCTCTATCTATCTATCTATCTTTTTCTCCTACTCTCTTCTTTTCTTTCTTTGTTTTTTTCTTTCTTATTATATTTTTTCTGTTTAGCATGTCCTTTTTCTTTCCTTTCTTTCTTTATAATAAAGACAGAATGGTACATTATTTAGCTGAGGTGAAAATAAGAAATAAGAATTTGGCAGATAAGAAACACCAGATAATCAGGATTTACATTTTTGCATTTCATCTTGGATGATCTTATTTTTAACCAGAGAGTGTTGCAAGATGATACCAGTCATATAATTAAGGAACATGAGTATCAATATACAAGGTGTGTCATAAAAATATCGAGATTGAAGATAGAAATGAATTATAAATGTAACATTATTTTTTTCAGAATACAAGGTGTGTCAAAGAGTACAGATTTTAAAGCTGTATTTACCAAGATAGAAATGAACAATTTATGTTATGTTAATTTTCTTCAGAATACAAGGTGTGTTAAAAAGTACAGATTTTAAAGTTGTATTTACCGAGATAGAAATGAACAATGAATGGAACATTGATTTTTTCAGAATACAAGGTGTGTCAAAAAGTACAGATTTTAAAGCTGTATTTACCAAGATAGAAATGAACAATGTATGTTATGTTAATTTTCTTCAGAATACAAGGTGTGTTAAAAAGTACAGATTTTAAAGCTGTATTTACCGAGATAGAAATGAACAATGAATGGAATGTTAATTTCCTTCAGAATACAAGGTGTGTTAAAAAGTACAGATTTTAAAGTTGTATTTACCGAGATAGAAATGAATAATGAATGGAACGTTGATTTTTTCAGAATACAAGGTGTGTCAAAAAGTACAGATTTTTAAAGCTGTATTTACCTACATAGAAATGAACAATGAGCGTAACGTTAATTTCTTCAGAATACAAGGTATGTCAAAAATTGCCAAAAAATCTCAATACTTTTTTGACACACCTTGTATATATAAATATAGACCACTATATTAGATAATCAAAAAAGCGGATGTTTCTTTTTTGTGGTTTTGTTTTAATCACTGCATTTGTGGGAAACCAATTTGCATCTTTTTTTTTTGTTGTTGCATCTGATGCACGTGCAACGTGCAGACATGTAGACTCATCACTTTCAATCATTCGAGATGTTTCAAGTTGATTAGCTGCAATGCTAATCATTATCGACAGTACTTATCAATCGTCCTTCCGATTATTCTCACTTGAAGATCTGCTGAACTACTTTTGAGAAGCTACAGTCACTAACTTCACCTTCACTTATATTCCGTGTTATTTAACAAAACCTGCTTAAATAATTGATGTCAATATGTATAAAATGTGTATCAAAAAAGTATCAAGATTTGGTTATTTCCTAAAAGTCCAACATAAAGGCAAACCACTCTTGGCTGATAAATTATTTATTTTCTGATTAAACTAATTCTAAACCCTAACCCTAACCCTAACACCAAACCCTAACCACGTCTTCTTTTTTCCTAGTAGATAAATAAATAAATAAATGATTTATTAGTCAAGAGTGGTTCCCCTTTGTTTATGTTGGACTTATAGGAAATCACCCAAGATTTTTTTGTACTTTTTGACGCACCTTGTATTCTGAAAAAAATTTTATGTTCCATTCATTCTTCATTTCTATCCTGAAAAAAATGAATGTTCCATTCATTGTTCATTTCTATCTTGGTGAATACAGGTTCAAACTCGGCACTTTTATGATACACATTGCATTCAGAAAAAAATAACGTTCCATTCATTGTTCATTTCTATCTTGATAAATACAGTATCAAACCCAGCACTTTTATGACACCTTGTATCCTGAAAAAAATGAATGTTCCATTCATTGTTCATTTCTATCTTGGTGAATACAGTTTCAAACTCGGCACTTTTATGGTACATTGTATTCTGTATAATATACACCACACACACACACACACACATATATATATATATATATATTATATACAGTGGCGCACCCACCATGTAAACGCAAGGTGCTGAGTTCGAGACTGGTCCCCGCTAACACAGATTGCTAATCTAATCTGTGCCTATAAAGTGGAAAGCTGACAGTAGGTGTGACGCTCCACCTCAACAAACTACAATCTCCCTGGTCTAGCGCTAGTGAAATGGGGATAGACTCTAGCGCTCTCCAGCTGATATCAACAATAGGTCACTCCACCAACTTTACTTACTTTTTTACTTATATGCTGAGTTTGCGAGAGCTGGTATTGAACCAGGAACCTTGTGTTACCTAGTCAAACAGTCTACCAACTGAGCTAAACCAGCCCTATATTAATAATATTAATTTTAATGAGTCAGGTCTACCAACTAACAGTTTTGCTTACTAGTTCATTAGGGCAAGCAAAACTGTTAGTTGGTAGACCTAACTCATTAGGATTAATCTTATTATAATGGAGATTGTGTGCTTTTTTGTCTGTAACCGAAACTATATCACTACTCAAGTTACAATTTCCTTAGTTATTGACATCACATTCTCAATGATTTTATTTTTATTTTAACCTCTATTATTAATAAAATTGTTTTACATTATTAATACTGTTAACCATATCTACATACTAACAACATACAATTATGTTTATATATACAACAAAATAGCGGTTTACAGTGTGAAGGGAAAGGCTAATTTGCATATTGATATAAAAAAATCGAATTTAATAAATATGTGCTTAGTATTATTGATTTCTAACTGTTTGGTTTTATTTTAATGAATATAAGCAAAAATCTCTTCAATGAATCTTAAATGAAATCCATTAACAAGAAAAATAATTGTCATTTTATTCTTTACTTCCTCTTTTAACTAAATACTTAAATTAGAAAAAATAACAATGAAAGACGAGAGTGATGGAAGGGTAAGTTTCAGTTGTTCTATATTTCGATTATTCCCCCCTCTGTTTCACATATTTTTATCTGCATTCTTATTTAGTTTCATTAGCCTTTCTAATTTAATATATTTCATTACATTAAAAGTTAAATACTTGCACCCGGAGGGTGCATATATTTGCTAATATTATTAATATAGGGCTGGTTTAGCTATCAAGTACTCTTTACATTTTAGCTTTAGACAAACCTAGCAGCATATATTTTTTTTTCTTTTGGCCAAATGTTAATTGATTATTTTTGGTTGGTGCGACTCTCTTGGACTTTTCTTTTTTTTCTTTTTTCACTGACAATTTTTTGTTGTATATTTTTACTAACAAATTATTAGCCAGGTTTTTTCCTTATCACAAGAGTTTACTAATAGGATTAGTATATATATATATATATATATATATATATATAATATATATATTATATAAAAATTCATTAATTATTAACTAATAATTTTCAAAATTAGGTACGACTTCAATTAAGCACATATCCTCCAAAAATGTCGGCTTAAAGCCATATAAAAAATAAACACTTTTATTGTTTACTTAACCTCATATATATATATATATATATATATATATATATATATAATATATATGAGGTTAAGTAAACAAATAAAGTGTTTATTTTTTATATGGCTTTAAGCCGACAATTTTTGGAGGATATGTGCTTAATTGAAGTCGTACCTAATTTTGAAAATTAATTAGTTAATAATTAATGAATTTAGGCGGGCATATATGTTCAAATGTAAGGCTAAACGAATCGAGAAAATGTCAATCCCTGAATGTACATTTCGACCTATTAGGTCTCATCAGCAAGGTTATAGACATGGGAGACTGCTCCGTGTGTGACTCGAAACCTCGACTATCAAGCTGACAGGTGAAGTCTCTAACTGTTACATATATATATATATACCAACCGTTACATATATATATATATATATATATATATATACCAACCCCTAAATTAAAAACAATGACCACAATCAGCCCAGAAGAAACCAGCCCTTAGATAGAAGAAGAAACAGAAGAATCAACATATAACCAGGGAAATTCCACTAACCATAGCTGGGGTACAGGTGTTAAGCTTGTGTTAATTATTATTCTATGTTACTGCTGCCCCTGGTCAGGATTGAACCTGCAGCCTAGAGGTAACTCTCAATTAGAACTGTCTTCACCTAACTCCTTTATCCACTAGGCTATATATCCATCTGTCTCTCTGTTTGTATGTTTGTTTGTATAACAACCGAGTACACATCCTTTTATAAAGAAAAAAGTGGATAGCGCGTGGTGTAATGGTTAAAGTCATGGAAATGGATTTCGTCCCCCGAGTTCAAATCCTGCGCGTTGGTAATTGCATTTCACTTAACGCTAATACTCTTGGGAAAGGTATGAATCCTGCTCTCCCTCCAGCTATGGATAAATAGTAGAGCAGACTGGGCTCTTTAACCTTGGTTAGAAAACCGGTCTAGGAGAAGGAAAACTCTGAATTCAAAACTTGTTGAACTCCGCTTAAGAAATTGACCTTGCAGGGGGGGGGGAATATATATAAAGAAAAATTGGTGAAGACTAGCAGATCTTCTCACCCCTCAATTAATTTTGTTATGCATACTTATTTTCTATAAGTGTCTGGTGGCAGCAGCCACCTTGCCGACAAAATAAGCTGAATTTTCAGTAAAAGACAACAAACGACACTTTGATGGTGCACACATGTTTTCACTTTTGGCAGATGGCATTGAAATTAATCTTGCAAGTGTGATGAGCAGGAAAATCTGAATTTAATCGCTTCACACAAAACAGATGTAATTCATTGGCAGTTTGTATTGCCATTAAAATGATACAAACCATGTTAATAATATTAGCCTTTAGGAAATACAAAAAATAGATTTGAAAAAAAAAAAAACATGAATAAATAAATAAAATTCATAACTGAATCGACAAATTAAAAATGAATTGCTGGCCCTAACATGATTTGCGTATAAAATAAAGAGAGTCATCTTGGGGGTATAATGGATAGAGGAGAGAGTTCTCTAGTATATGATATATGTATATATTACAATAGAAAAGTTGCAGAAACACACACAACCTATCAAATATCAGGCATATTCTGCCAAATTAATAACTCAATGCCTGAAGAAGACAACAGATCAGAAACACGTGTCGCGTATGTAATATTAAAAAGAATAAAAAAAAATTTTCTGAGGACATAATACATTTTGCGGACCTTCTTCTTTTTTATAAAATATTAAATTTTCTCCCGTTGGAACCAGAACAACATTATATATATATATATATATATATATATATATATAGAGAGAGAGAGAGAGAGAGAGAGACAGACAGACAGACAGACAGACAGACAGTTTTGTTTGTTTGTTAGTTTTGTTTTACGGCATATCAACCTTGGTGGGTCATTTAATGCCGACAAAGTTTTGAAATAAATTCATTCTTAATGGATAATAAAATTTTGTTTATAAACTCATGTTTTTCTATTTAACCCATAGGCGGGACCCTAACAGGTACTATCACTCCGGGTCAGAGTGGACCAGGGAGCAATGGTGATGAAGGGGTGCTCCACATTCCCTAAACCTCCAAAACTGAAACCTCACCATCAGATAGAGTTTAACGTCATTCCCAGGACATGTAGATCCTCAGCGACCGCCTTCTAGCACCCATATGAAAAAAAGGGGTTGGAGCTTGCCATAAAGGCAATAGGGTTGGGGCAATCATATAGATGATAGGGCATGACATGACCAGCCTATTGATCGGAGGGGGCCTCTCCGACCGCCCGTCTAGCCTAAGTAAGGGTTTAAATGGAGTGTTACAGGTCATGGACTGCTCATCCACTAAAGACTTCGTCCTTAAGCATCATGGGTCACTACCCACAGCCAACAGGTGACCCCATTTGGGGGAGTCTTACTCCTCTGCAGAGGTGCAGTCGGTGCATTCTAACACCCCAGCCGATAGGGTGTCTGAGAGACACAGAGAGACAGAGTGACAGAGAAATACATTAGAGATGATGAGAGATGATAATTCTTACTTTTTACACTGCTGCTGATGATTCTTCTTCTAGGTCATCTAACTCATCATACGCCATTTTCAGTGTTGGGCTTACTACTTAAGGGCTGATTTTTTCTTCTTACAGGGCTGGGCTGAAAATTGTCTTTAGTGTTTAATTAATACAACAACTAGACTTGGTGTTTCTTGATAAAGTTTTATTTTCTTAGCCCATATTGATTCCAACGCGGGGGGAGATGAACCCCTAGAGCTGACAACATGTCTACACTCCTTTTAAATCGGGTCGCATCTGCTAAAATAGAAAATATTCCCACGCGTCCAATCGCACACCTTTTAAAGGGTTATTAACCGTCACCGGTAATTTCCATGGGGCCCCGCGATTTTTAATCTAACAGACCTTATTAAAATTCTAACTATTTTATTATGTTGATCCACAATGTTATGCTTTTTGTGGTAGATTCCTTTGGTTGTTCCTTAGTGAAGAATCCTTGTGTTAAACAGAGGTTGATCCGCTCGTCCGTGGCGAATATGTGCAAATGAACGACTTTCAAGAACGGCGATTAAGTAGTTAACTAATCACGTATTCAAACGTGATTATTGGTTGGCTTTAATCCACTCGCCCACGCAGAGTCTATAAGTTTAAGAGGTGGACTTAAGCACACCTTAATATATCCGAAATATTCCAATATGGATTGCATGAACAAACTAAATATTTCTGGCAGTAATTTCATGGGAATTTGAAATTTTTACCTGAAATTGGTTTGGGCAAGTTTCTGTACGCTGTGCTTTGTAAATCAGGAAAATAAAAGGGATTGTCAGTGGTCAGGAATTACGGCAGCTATTACCAGCAGAATAGGGTCCTTACATTCATTTAATCTAAGCCCTCTACACGTGATACAAGGTCAATCATTTTAAACGAAACCAACTCTTGTGTTTGTCCTTGGAAATTACCCATGAGGACTGTCTTTTTAGTGATTGCTAATGACACTCCAACATCTTTTGCTGACAAGTAAATATGAACATATAATGAACGTGATTCCCTAAGTCCTTGGGATAAATTAATTCTAGACTGGTTAGCATGCCGTTAAAATCAATCAATAATTCCATTTACAATTGCTCACAGTAGAGTCACGTTGAAAGCACCGGTTCCTGCGAAATTAAGTAGCAATGAGCCTGTTTAATAATTAGATGGGTGACTATTTAAGCAATATCAAGTAATGTAAACAGCCTCATATCCAAATAGCTTGATTCGACATTAAATGACGCAGAACGGGTTGATATGCTATAAAACAATACAACCAACCATTCATTTAGAGTTTGACGGTTGATTTTTTTTTTTAATGTTGTTTAGAGAGAAGCAATTGTTTCATTAATGAAAGTTTTACAAAAATGTGTTGCATAAACTTTGAAAAAACGGTTGATTGGAAGTGAAATTTGTCGTTTCTTATGATTTTAATGTCGAAAATTGGAAATATGATTAATTCACGATTCAATTGTTTTTTTTTGTTTTTTTTTTTTGTTTTTTTGGGGGGGGGCTTTTTTTCATTAACTCTGCTTATTTGAATATATGAATAATACTATCAGAATTTCCTTTAAAAATGTCTTAATTTTCTTTAAAGATGTCTGCAAGAGGGACATGAAGACATGCCACATCAACCCCAACACATGGGAGGTTTCTGCAGAAGACCGTGCGATCTGGCGCCTCCTCGTCAAACAAAGAACGAAAAGGAGTGAAAAAGAGAGGAAAAAAGCCGCTACAGAAAAGAAAGCCAGAAGGAAGGAGAGACAACAACAACAGCAAGCATCACTGTTTGTTTTCAGTCACTGCACCAGAGATTACCATTCAAAAATTGGTCTGTTCAGCCACTCAGGCAGTTGCAGATTTAGAGAAAATAAATAGATAAAAATGGACACTACGCCATGGTCTTTAGTAAACGGAAGGGTGCCAACAACAACAATCAGAATTTCCACAGTACAAAATATACTTCAATTAATTCTCACTACACGACATCAATAGATAATACATAATTGATAGGTTGCCTATAAATTATGTGCGGTAGTGTAGAAATTTAAAATAACGGTAATTTCTGAATCATGGAAAAATACAGTATAGGTGATTGACGGAACTTGACCTTTTAATTGACCTTGGCTCTCATTGGCCAGAGCAGAATGTGGGAATTGAAAGAGTTTAGAAAGTCAGTTTTTGGCTAGGTGATGGAATAGAGCAGACTCAACATTGCATGTTCCTCCACAAGGCAATGAGTGTTTCTTTAACTTAGTTTGAGTTGAATAAAGACGTCTAAAAAGAAATCCCAAAAAGAAAAGAAATATCAGAACATGTGGGGGTGGCAAGAGGTTTAACGTTTTAGGTTTAAAAAGTAGTTGTTGTTATTCTTGGTGCGTGTTCCTAGGGTTTGCTTTTAACCCCATCTTATTTGGTGGTCGCGCTAAAAAGGTAATTCAAGAGAAGAAAAAGGAAGAGACAAAGACAAAAAGTAGTTTTATGATTTTGGCTTTATTTTCGGGTCATATCCACCACGTGGTAAGGAAATTCCTTCCTCACCAGTAGTCGGGTCTCGCCCCAGATAAGGCCTAAGTCCGAATGGCCGAAAGATTCTCTTGGGGGTCGGAAGTGAGTCCTTTTTCCCGCACATGTTCGTAGGGTTCTTCCGGTGAAAGCTCATGGGAGTTTGTTGTTTTGTTTTTCATTTGAATTTTATTTTAATCCACACAAACAGAGAATCCAGCCCAGATCCAAGACCAGAATGACAGATCCATTCAGAGAAGCGACGACCAGAACCAGATTTCTTTAACATGTTGTTTGTTGGGGAATTTTCCTGAAAATTCTTAAGCAAAAAATTTAATGTTCCACAGAACACAATTTTTTTTAAAAATCCAAATATCTTTGGTTGTATAAAGAATACAAAAATATTTATATATAAAAAAAAATCTACCAGACTGTTTTAGTAATAATGGCCTAAAACTTTGAAGCTCTAAAATATTTTTAATAGGTTTTTGGTAGGTATGTAAAAAAAGACGTACTTTTTTATGGCAGAAAAATCTAATTTGTATTTTTTAAAAATCAAAGAAAGAAAAAATGCCATTTTCAAATTTTTATTCATTTTTTTTATACATAGAATAGATCCCAGATTTCTATGTAAAAAAAGAAGAAAAACAAAGAAAAAAGAAGAAAAAAGCAAAAAGAAGAAGAAAAAACAGGTCTCAGTACTCAGAAATGTAATTGAAGTCGTTTTTGTCTCCAAAAATGTCTAATACTAGCAATATCACCAAACTTTTCTTCTAAAGTATAGTGATCCAAAAGCATAATAATACATGTTTTTTTGTTTTTTTTTAATGTTAATAGTGTTTGGACGTGATAAAAATCTGATACAGTCACAGAAAATGCAATATTTTTTTCAAACAAATTTCATCATACATCCCGAAAATAGATTCCTATTACTACACACCGCTGCAAATGACTATGGGGTTAGAAGATTGTATAAGAGGTTCACAGAGTGTTAACTCTGGTTCTTATAAAGCATTGGGTTACTTAAAGGATAAGTACCCAATGCGGAATACTTCAGTTAGGAAAACAACAAACGCGTTAGTTACATTTATATAACGTTTATTATAACATATATAGGGGAACGAAGTTCCCCAGGCTATATAATGTCACAAGTGTCCAAACATACATAGTAGTGTTAATAGACAAAATAGGTGGAAACCACTTACTGTAAGTAGTGTCTGTAACGTCTGGCATGCATCATAGGTGTCTGCTGCAAGCACGACAAGGCTTGTTCAGTGGCATCGGAAAAGAGGGTTCTCTTCTTGGGTTCCCTGTGTCACGTGACCAAAATAGGGTCTCCTGACACAGGAGATTATCCAGAACCCTCAGACAACTGAGACTGCTCTTACAATTGTAATGTTTTTGATGTACAGGTGAAAATATATGTAATAGGAATGATAAATGCAAGGCAATGTTATTGGAAAATTAACAAAGGATTTATTAAAACACAGAGTAGAAAAATGCTTCTACTCGCAGACGACATTAACTAGTAACTGTGAACGCTGAGCGTTCCAATATTCGAATATAAACAAAACAAAAGGGAAGTAACTCTATTTTTGTTCAAGTCTTTTTAGGTGCACCTGACAAAAATGTTTTGGGGTGTTTTAAGGTTAATGTAGCGGGAATATTCTTGGTGGGTGTTCTTAGGGGTTTTGCTTTTTACCCCATCTCATTTGGTGGTCGCGCTGAAAAGAAAGGGGTTTAGGGAACAAAAAGAAAGAGACAAAGGCAGGAGGTGGTTTTATGACTTAGGCTTTATTGACCGGGTCATAGTCGCCTGTAGCAAGGGAATATCTCCCTGGCTAGTAGGTGCGACTAGACTTAACTACAGCCTAAGTTCGAATGGCCGAGAGATTCGGGGGACAGTTCTTTTTCTCGGACATGCGCAGAGGGTTCTTCCGGCGAATTTTGTTGTTGTTTTTTTTGTTTTTTTTAAATT
Source organism: Doryteuthis pealeii (assembly GCA_023376005.1). Classification (NCBI taxonomy): domain Eukaryota; kingdom Metazoa; phylum Mollusca; class Cephalopoda; order Myopsida; family Loliginidae; genus Doryteuthis; species Doryteuthis pealeii. The sequence goes on from CM042145.1 coordinate 87,744,678, forward strand.
CTAATTTCATTTTCGTTTTATTTTAATCCCCACATGACACAATCTGAGTAAAAAATAGAAATCGATTACACTCTGTCACTCCAGTGGGTCCAAAACTGACCGTATAGTGAAAGAAAGGAAACTAAAGTGTTTTTTTTTTATCAATTTGCACAAGGGTGTGGGTAGAAAAGTAAATATTGATAAAAGTTGTTGATGCCCCTACAGGGTGCTGCTGAGGCTATAGAGGTATCTAAGCTTGAACCCCCATCTATTAGTTATGGGGTTCAGGGGGGTATCATTACCCCTGTACATACTTTTAGACAGACAGTAATTGTTTATTCAGTAATATTATTGTTTCTATTAGTGAGTATGAAATTACAAATGTCAATCAAATCTGTGTAGACGATTTTTTTTAGTTATGGTTCAATTAATTTTGATTCGAGCAACAACAATGGAAGAAGTGGAGCGTGGTATGTTGAAAAGTAAACCTCATTTGGTCACATTCCATGAGGCTAACTTGTTCAGCTTATAAACTTTTCAGCTGACCCTCATATCATACAGTTTGTATTCATTCGTATTACTTGTAGGGTCGGGTTATCTCAGTCGGTAGAAGCGTTCGGCTAGAAATCACAAGGTTTCTGGTTCGATACCGGCCCTCGCCAACTCAGCGTATGAGTAGCACAGGGATCTGGGCGGTAAATTAAGGAGCTGATGGTAGGTGTTGTGCTCCACCTCAGACGCAAAAACAATCTCCTTGGTCTAGTGCTTGTGAAAAGGGGATAGACTCCCTCGCTGATTGGCTGATACCGACTATAGGCCACCCCGATGACTTATACTATATTTATGATGTTACACTACTTGAATTATAAGTAAAGTCGTCGGGGTGACCTAAAGTCGATATCAGCCATACAGCGAGGAGTCTATCCCCTTTTCAGTAATGCTAGACCAAGGAGATTGTTTTTGGCGTCTGAGGTGGAGCGCAACACCTACCATCAGCTCCTCACTTTACCGCGCAGATCCCTGTGCTACTCATACGCTGAGTGGGCGAGGGCCGGTATCGAACCCGGAACCTTGTGGTTCTAGCCGACGTTCTACCGACTGAGCTATACCGACCCCATTAGTATTTATACCATTTGTACAGTTTAGCTCAGTTGGTAGAACATCCACCTAGAAACGATAAGGTCCCACTTTTGATACTGTTATAGGTGATATACCCTATAGACTAATGGAATGCGTCGACGGTTACTCTAAGTAACAGGAACAATTATGGCTTGAGAGTAAGCCAATGCGAGTCAGCTCATAACTCTATTTGTCGGACGTAATTCCCACTTTTCTTTACTGTAATTGTCTACTCTTTTCTTAATACATTTTCCTACATTTGTTACCCGTCGTTTTGTCTTATTTTGACCCCCCTTGAAACCCCACAACATATACCAATTCAGATTAGCACAGCTTGGGTTAGATTATGTTTCATTCTATCTATCTCAGTCTGTTCATGCTTATATCAATCTGTTCAGGAAGCGCGTGGTGTAATGGTTAAAGTCATGGAAAATGGACTCGTCACCCCGAGTTCAAATCCTGGACGTGGTAACTGCATTTCACTTAGTGCTAATACCCTTGGGAAAGGTATGAATTCTACTCTCCCTCCAGTTATTGGTAAATAGTAGGGCAGAATGGGCTCTCTCTCTCTCTCTCTCTCTCTCTCTCTCTTTATATATATATATATATATATATATATATATATATGCGTGGATATGGTCATAACGTCACAGTCTACACACATTTTCATGCACACGCGCATGACAACATACACATACGTACAAACAAAAAAGCGAATTCACGTAAACATGCAACACGAGAATACTGTTATCAAAAAAAAAATACCATCTGTAACATTTTTTAATAACTAAAAATGCCATAGCAAGACGACAACTACTTCAGTTCCAGTGTTCTTCTGATGAAGAGATTTTATCTCGAAATATTAATATTAAGAATATATCACAGGTGAACAAACAACACCATTGTTACCTTATTTTTCTTTACACCTGCATTGTGATAGCCTTCCAAACCAACCTCCAAAACAATATATATATATATATATATATATATATATATATATATAGTCTATTTATATATATATAATCATTTTGTCCATAGCTACTATCTATCTATCTATCTATAACAGTTGTCATATATTTGCATATTTAATTAATATTAAAACGTTGACCAGAAAACTCGAAAAGATCAAAAATAAAATTGTTAAACAGGAGATGTGTCTTTTGTTTAATTCTACACACACACACACACACACACACACACACATACATACACATATATATATATATATATATATATATATATATATATATATATATGTGTGTGTGTGTGTGTGTGTGTGTGTGTGTGTTATGGTAGCATAGTAAACACACGTGTCTTTCATTCGGTCTGATTAACACATAGGAGAGAAACTGACAGTTACCAAGCGCTATCAACTTTATGTCTACACTACCATAATTTAGAAATATATGTTCTATATAGAAACTCTTTACTCATAGATACAGCAAACTATATTATCAATATCAAAACATATCCACACACATACACACACACATATGTATGGTGGTTGTTTATATATGTGAAGAAGACGCCTTATATTTTGATAATAATCAAACTATTACGAATACAAAAAAAAAAAATAAATGATACAAAAAAATAATGATAAATTCCCAGTTAATTTCAGAGCAGCCATGAAGATCCAAGATAAACAAGAGATTATCAAAAAGTCTGTAAAGATTTTTTTCCCCCATCATTCAAGATAAAAAGAGAAACAGAACAAAAACAAAGTCAACCATAAAGTCATATCCAACTCATCTTAACCCAATTTGTCAAACCCAACTAAACTACATTGCATAGGAACAGTGTCACTTCTAGTTGTTTTTTTATATCAGATCTATATTTAATATATCAATTTATCAAAGGATATATATATATATATGTATATATATGTGTGTGTGTATTTGGGCAGCATTTTTTTCATTTATGCATGTTGGATTAAACAAAAGACACATCTCCTGTTTAACAATTCTATTTGTGATATTTAACAATTCATGTGACGCGCTAGATTCACGCCGTTGGGGTCAGGGTTACCAACGGACCTGGTATTTTTCCACTTGGCCCCCCTGAATTCTCTCTATAGGGTCCGTGAACAATCCATGCTACCATATATATATATATATATATATATATATATATATATATATATATATATATATATACAAGGTGTGTTATAAAAGTATCGAGATTGAAGCTGTATTTACCAAGATAGAAAAAAACAATTAGTGGAACGTTTATTTTTTCAGAATACAAGGTGTGTCAAAAAGTACAAAAAATCTCAAAACTTTTTTTACACACCTTATATATATATATATATATATATTGCCAAACGTTAATACACGTAATCTTTTTTTGTTAATTGCGAATGTGCGCGTGCCCGTGAGCTGCCGCTTTTAATAAATGCGAAATGGAATTTGAAATATAAAATCAGTGCGACGGAAACATCATATCAACTAGATCTTCTCATCGTCTTAGTGGGTGGTGTTTATGACTGAGGATTAATTAGTCTCACTCGGGGTGGTTTTCCCAGTTATAAACACTGGGCGCTAAGATGGTGAGAAGAACTGAAACCGAAGCATTTCAGGATTTCTCAGAAAAATTGTATATAAAGCATTATAAATTACTGTTTACCATTTTCAATAAAGTTAGTGGTCTGATGAAACTCATAGGTATACATAGATACTGGTGGGTAGAAATAGATCTATAACCACAAAATGGCTAATTTTTAAGCCCTTTTCTTCTACAAATTCAATTGTTCTGTCTAATAATATTGAAAATCGAGCTCTCAACTTGGACCTGAACATTCTCTAACATTCCGCAATTGGAAGAAAGGTCCAACATAGAATCATCCAAATATCAACTTACTTGGTAACACATTCATGGATATATATATATATATATATATATATATATATATATAGTTTTTTTCTGTAGTTAGGGTCTTTCCATGTGTGGTTTAACCAAGCTGATGCAGGTAGATCATAAGGAGAGCTCAATGTGCCTAATACCAGCGAGTAAAAGGACAGAGCAAGATATTTAGTAAATGAAGAAAAAACTCCAAACTTGCTTCATTACAATAATTTATTTCAACCGTATTAATACGGCATCTTCAGGTAATCACAAGAACATGACTATGTTCTTGTGATTACCTGATGATTTACGGTTGAAATAAATTATTGTAATGAAGCAAGTTTAGAGTGTTTTCTCATTTACTATATATATATATATATATATATATATATATATATATATATAAGTGATTGCCGCTTCTTGACAGAATAAGGCCATTTCTACAAGTAGTTCAGTTGTGAGCAGTTGTGAGCACGCGGGTGGCCCACGGATCCAGCTTGTCTTTATGTACCCTGTCACACATGAAACCCTCGACATACAGGCCCTGCCACACAAGTCAGACTTCAATGTAGGAAATGTTTCCATGGCGTCCGTCATGTGTCGCTTCAAAATGCTAGTTATAAAATTCCATATATTAGCCTTTCTATAAAGAAAGAAATATTAAAACAGTCACTTATCTTGAGAAAGTTATATGAGCTCATATATATATACAGGGTGTCCCAGAAGTCGCGCACCATATAATTTGTTTGTTTGTTTTTTGTTTGTTTTTTCAGATTTTATTGGATATGGGTGAGAAATTAACAATACAAGAAAGAGTTAAATTGTTTCTTATGTTTGGAAGAGATGGGGCTACTGTGGTGTTTCTCATAGAAAACAACAACCCAGGTGTTAATTAAAGCCTTTATTCCCTTTTTCCAAGGTACACATTGTCTAAGTCCCCATTCCGAAAGTGTCTGGTGAACTGGGAGTTGTTGTATCCTGTGATGATACATACATTACATCTCCCCCCCTTCAAGATTCTTTTAGGGGTAGAATGGTCTGGGTAGACTGCCCTTATGACCATTTTATATGGCCAAGGATTATTCTGCCTCTATTTGGCCCATGTGTAAAAGAAAATGCTTTTTTTTCTTCTTTTTTTTTAAGTGTTCCATTTAATACTTACTTTGTGAAATGGATCTCATCCTCGTCGCCATGTGGTGTTTCTCATAGAAAACAACAACGCAGGTGTTAATTAAAGCCTTTATTCCCTTTTTCCAAGGTACACATTGCCTAAGTCCCAGGCCGGAAGTGTCCGGTGAACCGGGAGGTGTTGTACCCTGTGATGACACATACATTACAGCTACATACCGCTCTGTTTGACTACCTTGAAAATGTTCCTGTACTTCGACGACAAAACCTCTTTTTTCAGCAAGATGGAGCTCCACCACTTTGCTATTTGTGTGCGTAACTACCTGCATCAAACTTTTCCCGAAAGATGGATTGGGCGAATAGGTCCCGTGGAGTGGCCACCCCGATCACCAGATCTATCACCTCTTGACTATTTCCTTTGGGGGACAGCTTAAATTTGTTGTTCACCAGAATCGTCCCCGCAGTCTTGATGATTTGAAAGATGCGATAATAACTGAATGTCAAAAAATCACCACTGAAACCCTTGTAGCGTTAGTTTCGTATTTTCCTGGTGGAGTTGTCTGCCCGATTTAGTTTGCTGGTGCCCGCTAGGGGGCTATAGTATTTAAGCGCCAGGTTCAAACCCTTTCGGCCTCTTTTTCCTGCCCAGTAACTACGAGCCACATGGAGTAGACACGGTCTACTCCTTCTCGTTGGGGCTTTTGGCCCCACTTACATTACTGTAAGTTCTTCACACAGCATGGACTATCCCTAGTCTCATGTCTGTACTTTTATATGTTATCTTGTACCATTCATGAATGTGTCTTCATCTTTATTTATGTACTCCTTGTTTATGTACCCTTTTACATATGTACTTTGTATCTATCTTTTTACCTATGTACTTTGTATCTCGTCATATCCATGTGCCGTATTATATTAAATTTTTGTCTGTTAACGTTCGTCGGAGTTGTGTATTCAAAGTATATATAACTTTGAACCATTCTTACACCCTCAACAGAGTAAAAGACAGTTTTATAAAGAGAATTGATGTATGTATCAATGGAGAGGGTGAACAATTTGAGCTTCTATTATGATTATGATGAATAAAATTGATATTCATATGTCTTTTTATACTTTTATATGTATTTTCATACATGGTGCGCGACTTCTGGGACACCCTGTATATATATATATACCAACCACCATTACACAAATAACAGATATAAATCGATATTTACGTGTGACTGGCAATGTATTTCTTTTTAATTTTCTTTCAAAAGTAACACATTAATAATAAACATATTCGTTCACTAATTGTAAATTTATTATGCGGCATCAATTTTTTTTCTGTTCAAAAATGTTCTGACCTCTCCATCTCACTATTTGACTCCTCCCCTCCTCCTCCTCCTCCCCCCCCCCTCCTCTACACAATATGATAAAAGTTTGCGTTTACTCAACGTTGACATTTAACAGCATATCTGGTGTTTTTTTTGTTTTTTTCTGAAACAAACGACAAAGCACCAATTTATGACAAAGAAAGGTTATTGGTGTGTGATTCTATTATTATAACTAAAAAGCAAAACTTTTTTTTTTTAATATATTGATGTAGAATGACTGAGAACGGTTAAGTGCATCTCTGTATGAAAAATATGGGTTATCTCCACTGACACTAATGGACGATTCCACTTATGCAAAGAATGGGTATGGCTCAAAATCAGGCAGGAATCGCAAAAAGGGGGAAAACAACATTAAGAATACGATAACCTCACCAAGACACTGAGGATTCTAATAACCAGGACAGAACCAGACAGGCAGAAGCTGATAGCGCCTATTAGCATGCGGGTGCAGATTTTAGCTCCTCTGGTCAGGTATGAAGAAGCCGCTAAGTCAAGAATCCTGAACTAATAGAAGCAGTGAGGAGATGTCTAAACAAGATAAATTGACCACAAAAAATATATGTGTTTATATGCAAATTGAACTTTGTTACCGTTGTAAGAGTATAACTGCTAAAAGAATATGTTTTAGCAATTATCCGCTCTATTATATACACTTTGTTGAACTTATCAATTTGCCTTTTTTTGGAATATTTTGTGTTATACATATTTACCAACCCCTCCGCACGAGCAGGATGCGACACAAGGTCAATTTCTTAAGCGGAGTTTAACAGGTTTGAATTCAGAGTTTTCCTTCTCCTAGACCGGTTGCCTAAGCAAGGTTAAAGAGCCCAGTCTGCCCTATTTATTTACCCATAGCTGGAGGGAGATTAGGATTCATACCTTTCCCAAGGGTATTGGCGCTAAGTGAAATGCTATTACCACGTCCAGGATTTGAACTCGGGGCGACGAGTCCATTTCCAATGACTTTAACCATTACATATTTTGTGTTATAAGGTGTACTGGAATTACTACTTAAACTTATAGACTCTGCGTGGGTGCGTGGGTTGAAGCCAGATAATCAACAGTTCGAATACGAGGTCAGTTAACAATCTAATCGCCGATTTTGAAAGCCGTTCATTTGAATGTAAAGTATAAATTCCTGAATTAAACTATATTACACATTCATCTGTGCAGCTTTCAAATCACACAATGATTGAAGAAATGCATTACATATTTAGGGATAAAAGATAGAATAAATTAAGAAAAGAAAACACAAAAATACCAATCTCTCGAGAGGCCTCAGACATGAAGAGCATATCTGGGTATGCGCACAGAGAAAAAGGCTTTCTAGTCCCAAAAAGAAACCTCGGTCATTCCGACAGAGAACGTGCTGGGTACACCGCTATTTGCTTGTTCAAGAAGAAATCCGCCCCCCACCAAGAAATAATTTTTGTGCCTGGAAATAAAACGTTGGAACATTGAAAGCATCTCTTGTCTTTTGTCTCTTTTTTCTCTTCCTTAATTCCTTTTCAGCACCTCCATGTAAAAAATCATCATAACAATATTACAAATAGGCAGTGTTTACTTCCGCCGGTGTCTTCGGGGTAAATATCTACCTGGAAAATAATTATGGGATACTACAACAGTTAACCAACAGAAGGAAGAACCATGTATATTGGGGTTAAAGAAGAAATAAACAACACCCACCAAATAACCAAAACTTAACCCCATACATGTCAGTACACCACCTACAACGATAACACCAGCAGCAACTGTTATATATATAATAAAGATTTGGCACCGTCCAAATGTGTTGTATTTGAAGTCCTTGTGTTTGTTTTTATTTGTTCTTATATGCATGTAACCATGCATGTAGGAAACGCGTGGTGTAATGGTTAAAGTCATGGGAAATGGATTCGTCACCCCGAGTTCAAATCCTGGACGTGGTAATTACATTTCACTTAGTGCTAATACTCTTGGGAAAGGTATGAATCCTACTCTCCCTCCAGCTATGGGTAAATAGTAGGGCAGACTGGGCTCTTTAAACTTGGTTAGGCAACCGGTCTAGGAGAAGGAAAACTCTGAATTCAAACCTGCTAAACTCCGCTTAAGAAATTGACCTTGTGTCACATCCTGCTCGTGCGGAGGGGTTGGTAAATATATATATATGCATGTAACCTTTAGCACAAAGTAACAAGAAAATATAAAATGGTGTCAGAGTAAGACAAAGAACTAATAACTCCCACAGAAGAGAGACTGAAAAAAGAAAGAAAGAAAGAAACATGGAACTTCTACCACATCCAAAAGAACTAAACTTTGCTTCACACAACACAAAACAAATCAGTGCAACAAAAAGAAATACACGAAACAAATCAGCGCAAAAGACAACCTCTAAAGGCAGAATAATAAGGCCTCCAATTAGATACAGAGATTGAAAAAAAAATTTTAAACTCGATGTTATATATATAGCATTATCACCTTTAGGAAGAGCTGACTCACACCATTACTCAATAACTGCAACCTCCTACTCTCTATATAACTGACTGATAGCAGCAGTAGTCGACAGACACTCGTAATAAAGATTTGGCACCGTCCAAATGTGTCGTATTTGAAGTCTTCTTATTTGTTCTTATATGCATGTAACCTTTAATACAAAGTATTAAGAAACTATAAAAACAACTACAACACAGCGGGTATCTTCCATGGCTTGAACTGCATTGGTCACTTAGTATATCATATAGCAAAACTTTTAAAGCACTTTAGTAATATCAAAAATTGTGGGTTTTTTGGGTTTTTTTGTTTTTGTTTTGTTTTGTTTTGTTACAGAAAAAAACTTGCTTTCTGATTTCTGATTCGATCTGAGAGGTTTCTGTAGTTTAAATATAGAAAGTAAAGACTGAAAATTCACTTACCTTATTAGGAAGAGAGAGAAAATGAAGTCGTACGTAAGCGAATATTTCATATTCATTAGACCGGAAATTGCACTTCTATATTATTATCATTATTTCATTCATTGCAAGTTTTTTCACACCATTTTTTTACTGGCGGTCTTTCACTGGGGTCTGAGTAAAAGCAAGTCTCCTCAGATTTTCAGGACTCTACGGAGTATTTTAGCTGATCTTAACAAGTCTGTTGTTTGGATTGTCTCGATTCTTCCACTGTTTTCCATTTCCTTCAGGGTTTTTTTTTCAACCCTTTTGGGACCATTCCAAATGCACCAATACAATTGCTATAACTGACACTTTCAGCTTTTTCAGATCTCCAGGACTCTTCTGAGTATACTAGCCGATCTTAACAATGTTGTTGTCTGAATGGTATCGATTTTCTTCTCATTTCTGATTCCTTCAGTATTTCATCAAAACCCCTGGGAACCGTTCCAAGGACTCCAACTACAATTGATATCACCTTCATCCTCATGTTCCACAGTTTTTTTCAGTTCTCGGGAAAGGTCCAAGTATTTGGTTACCTTTACTTTTTCTTTCATTTTCACTCTGTGATCCACAAAAAACAGCAATATCCATTAGTTTTATCATCGAGTTTTTCACACCTGTCGTAGCCGGTGGTTCATTGGAGGTTGAGTGACAGAAAGTCTCCCCGGGTCTCCAGGACTCTTCTGTGTTTTCCTCCTTTGATTTCTAGTTCATCCAGACTCTTTTCCAGACCCCAGGAAACCGTTCCAAGGGCACCAGTTGCAATCGGCACGACCTTTACCTTCATGTTCCTCAGTTTTCTTAATTTTCTGGCAAGTTCCAAATTATTATTATTATTATTATTATTATTATTATTATTATTTCACTCCTTTTGAGTTTTTTACATCAGTATTAGCTGATGGTATTTCATTGGTGTCTGAGTGACAACAAGTCTCCTCGGGTCTCCTTGACTCTTTTGATTGCAGCAATGCAGTAGTCTGGATGGTCTCAATTCTTCCTCTGGTTTCCAGATTCTCCAGTCTCTTTTCCAAGCTTTTGGGACCGTTCCAAGTGCACCAACTACGATTGGTATCACTTTTTCAATTCTCTGGCAAGGTCCAGGTATTTGTCCATCTTTTCGTTTTCCTTCAACTTCACCCTGTGATCTGTTGGAACCGCAAAATCAACCAGTTAACACGTTATTTTTTATTTTTTATTTATTTATTTTTTTGACGGACATGTATCCCCAGTGGATAATGACTTTATTCTATACACATTTAAGATAATTACTGGATGTACGGAACTTTGTTCCCTTGATTCTCAATCAGCACTTAGTCTTTTCCAGCATCAACAAAATGTGTCTATTCTAATGTATGCTATCATATGGAAGAAAGATATCAGCAAAATGTTTCTATTTCAATGTATGGTATCACACGGAAGAAAGATATCAGCAAAATGTTTCTATTCTAATGTATGATATCACACGGAAGAAATATATCAGCAAAATGTTTCTATTTTAATGTATGGTATCACACGGAAGAAAGATATCAACAAAATGTTTCTATTTTAATGTATGGTATCCCACGGAAGAAAGATATCAGCAAAATGTTTCTATTTTAATGTATGGTATCACACGGAAGAAAGATATCAGCAATATATTACTAGTTTAATGTGTGGTATCACATGGAAGAAAGCTATCAACAAAATGTGCCTATACTAATATATATATATATATATATATATATATATATATATACCAACACCTCTACTCGAGGATGTGACTCAAGATGAATTTCTTAAACAGAGTTTATTAGGTTTGAATTCTGAGTTTTCCTTCTCCTAGACTGGTTGCCTAACAAAAGTTAAAGAGCCAAGTTTGGTATAATATTTACCCATAGCTGGAGGGGCAATTGTTGGATTCGTACCTTTCCCAAGGATATTAGCGCAATATAAAATGCAAACAACCTCGGCCAGAATTTGAACTTGTCTTACTGTGTCCCATTTCCCTACTATGATAACCATTACACAACGCACCTCCACGTAAAAAAAATTATCATAACAATCATACAATAGGCAGTGTTTTCGGTAGAGCGTTCGGCTAGAAACCACAAGGTTCCTAGTTCGATACCAGTCCTCGCCAACTCAGCGTATGAGTAGCACAGGGATCTGTGCGGTAAAGTAAGTAGCTGACGGTAGGTGTGGCGCTCCACCTCAGACACTAAAATAATCTCCTTGGGCTAGCGCAAGTGAAAAGGGGATAGACTCCCTCGCTGACTAGCTGATACCGACCTAAGGCCGCCCCGACAACTTTATTTAGTTTTTTACTTCCACTGGTGTCTTTGGGGTAAATGTCTACCTGGAATATAATTATGGGATACTTAAACAGTTAACATCAAAAGTCTAAGAGAAAATTTTGAAAGTTGGGTGTAGGACCGCACGGGGGGGGGGGTCTTGAGGGCCGCGGATTTGAAAACTCTGTTCTAAACCATCGAGAATGGCTTTTTACTACTTTGTCATAAGACAAATTAAAATTGCTCGACACAATTTTAAAAGGTGATATCACACAACACTTTCTCTCCTAAAGCAATCGGGAGAAAAGACATTAAAAGGTAAATAAAAATGTTTCATTTCTATTAACTCTTTGCCTACCAAATTTCCGGTACCATTATAGTATGTGGCCTAACTTTTGAATGTGGCCTACAAAATCATGTCTCTCTTATAGTATGTGGCCTACCATAAAAAGCATATTAAATATATATATATATATTTACCAACCCCTCCGCACGAGCAGGATGTGACACAAGGTGAATTTCTTAAGCGGAGTTAAACAGGTTTAAATTCAGAGTTTTCCTTCTCCTAGGCCGGTTGCTTGACTAAAGTTAAAGAGCCCTGTCTGCCCTACTATTTACCCATGGCTGGAGGGAGAGTAGGATTCATACCTTTCCCAAGGGTATTAGCGCTAAATGAAATGCAATTACCACGTCCAGGATTTGGACTCGGGGCGACGAGTCCATTTCCCATTACTTTAACCATTACACCACGCACTTCCATACAAAAAGCACATTATAAGGTTATAATGATAACTGCTAACCCTAACCCTAACCCCTAACCAAAACCCTAACCCTATTTCAGAATTTTAAAATATTTTAGAATTAAATAGATCTCTGATTCATGTAAATTATGGATAAATTCTTTTTTAATTATTCTTAATTACTATATACAGCTTATGACTGAATTGCATTTCTTGAAATTGAATATATGGGAAAAATAATTAGTTTCAATAAATTGCCTACTACTTATATCTATAAATATACTCTTACTGAGGTAGGCCACATTCAAACCGCGTAGGCCACATAATATAACAGAATCAAAAAGGTAGGCCACATACTATAAATTTCCCCCACGATTGTACCAAATTTTCTTGGTATTGTACATGTTGTGACAAGGGACACATACGAGAGCCGCTGTCAGCGCTTTAGAGTAGGATTACAGTGGTGGGAAGGCATATATAATATAAGTATATAATATATTGATATTATTGTGTACAGTACTCATATGCACTACAACTCTTCAAAGGTTCATTTATCACATAGAATAATGTACTAACGCCAAAAATCCACTATATATATATATATATATATATATATATATATATATATATATATATATATATATATATATACTAGACAAAACGTGACTCGTTAGGTCACCCATTGAGATTTTGGTAGATAATTGGGATTAGGGAAAAAAGAGTTTGCAAAGTGAATTAAATATTTTTTTTTTAAACTTACGGCTGGAGAGTTTAAAAAAACATACGGACGGAGAATTAGAAATTAAACCATACGTCCAGAGAGTTAAAAAAAAAACTAAAAAAAAAAACTAAAAAAAAACAGCCAGAGAGTAAAAAAACCCCAAAAACAAAAAAAAACATACGGCTGGAGAGTTTTAAAAAAGACATTAAAATCATTTTGTAAGATTTCTAAGAAAGAAACGTTTTTGCGCACATTTGTATGATTTCAAGTATCTCTATCTAATACCAATAGTTATATGGTTTGAAGCAATTTTTTCATTTAAAAAGTCATTTGTTTGCACAGTTATATGATATAACCGTGCAAAATATACAAATAATGTGCACAGTTATATGGTTTCAAGTATACTTACCTAATACTAATAATTTTCACACAGTTTTATGGGTTTTAATTATTGTTGTCTAATACTAATAATTATATGGTTTCATGTAGTAATGCCTATTTATAATAATAGTTATTCATTTGCACACACATAAATGGTTTCAAGTAACTAATCATAATCTTTAGTAGTTTCAAGTAACACTATTAATTTACAGTTATATGACATCAAATATCCCTGTCTGATATGAATAATTTTTAAATAATCTTTAGATCATTTTAAAATTATTTTTAAGCAGATCTATTTGAACCATGGATTGGACCCGAACATGTACTACCACTCCGGGAGAGAATGGTCCTAGGAGTAATAGAAATGAAGGGGTACTCAACACTCCCCAGAACTGGTCTCACCATTAGTGTCATATCTAGGACAACCCACTCCTCTTAGCCCTGCTGACAAGGCGAAGTAGTAAGTTGGTTGGTTGGTTGGTTGGTTGGTTGGTTGGTTGGCTGGCTGGCTGGTTGGTTTTTACGGCATGTCAACAGTTGGGTTATTTCATGCTGAAGACGTTTTGTTTTATTAATTCTTGTTGGATATTCAATTTTTTAACTCAATTTTTTCTCTTAAACACATCTTTTAAAAACTCATTTTTATCTACTTAACCCATAGATGGGACCTTAACAGGTACTACCACCTCGGTCAGAGTGGACCTGGGTGTAATAGCGATGAAGGTGGAAACCACACTCCCCCAGAGGTCCAGAATTAGAACATGTGGGAACTAAATTAAAATAAAATTAAAATAATTTTTTTAAAAAATCCCATGAGCATTCACCGGAAGAACCCTCCGAGCATGTGCGGAAAAAGGACCCACTTCCGACCCCCAAGAGAATCTCTCGGCCATTCGAGTTTAGGCGTTAACTTTGTCTAGTCACTACTACTGACCAGGGAGATATTTCCTTGCCACATGGTGGCTATGATCGGTGAATAAAGCCTAAGTTATAAAACCACCTTCTGTCTTTGTCTCTTCCTTTTTCATTCCTTGAATCCTTTCCTTTTCAGCGCAACCACCAAGTATGATGGGGTTAAAAGCAAACCCTAAGAACATAGACCAAGAATAACAAGCCATTTTTTAAAAACCTAAAACACTAAAGCTCTTGCCACCCACCCCATTAAACACATCTTTTAAAAACTCATTTTTATCTTCTTAACCCATAGATGGGACCCTAATAGGTACTACCACTCCGCTCAGAGTGGTCCTAGATGTAATAGCGATGAAGGTGTATACCACACTCCTCAGAGCTCCAGAATTAGAACCTCTCCATCAAATGCAGTTTCATGTCATATCCAGTACACCACTTTTTTCTTTTTTTTGTGGAGGGTGGGGGAAGAAGTGTCTTACCCATTTGCAGGGGATACAGTCAGCATATTCTGCTAACAGGGAGTACTAGCTGGGTAATTCCATGTCAAATCATCCAGAAAAAAGTAAAATTGTCATCCTCCTCCTTCAATTTTGTACAGGTGTGAACTATGTTAACATTAGATAATACCCAAAGCCAAAGCTACAACATCAATTAAAATTTTGCAAATCAGAAATCATTAATAACTTAACATTGGTTAACTTAAAGACTTTTTTGACAACATTTTTGGGTTCCTTGGGCTAAAATGCTTTTATAGACCAATTTTTAGGAGTAGGGAAGCTCATTTTACAGACAAAAATAGATTACAAAAAGTCACCAGTTTTCGCGACCCCCCTCAAATTTGGAGAGTTATGTCGATTTTTAGAATCAACATAACTCCGCCAATTTTTTGAATTGGAAACTCAAATTTTGGGGATTGGGTAACTTTAAAATAGTCCATACCAAATCTTAACAAATTTTTGCAAAATGTTGTAGCTTCGGTTATGAGCAAATATCACACAAACTTTTTGGTACAAATAATGTTCAATATATGTGAAATAATAATAGAAAAAAATTGTTGTCACAGACGCAGTGCCATATCGGGTTATTGATCTTGCTATGAAAAAATCAGAAATCATTAATGACTTAAAATTGGTTGACTTTAAGACTTTTTTGGTAGCATTTTTGTATTCCTTAGGCAAAAATGCTTTTATAAACCAATTTTTAGTAGTAGGGACGCTCTAGAACTCATTTTACATGCAAAAATAGATTACAAGAGGTCACCATTTTTCGTGACCCCACCCCCTCAAATTTGGAGAGTTAAAAATCAACATAACTCTGTCAATTTTGTGGAATTGGAAGCTCAAATTTTGGGGATTGGCTAACTTTATCATAATCCACACTTGGACAAAATTTCAGAAAAATTGAAGGAGGTGGGTGACATGGCCTGGATAATTTGACATGGAATTACCCAGTAAGGGTGTTTGCTTCATACCCCACTTGTATGGGCTGGGCACAAGGCCTCGTTTTAACGTGGACCCACCACAAGCCGAAACTCATGGGTGGGAAAGAACAAAAATTGCGTCGATCCCCTCGGCATTCCCCCTCAGGCGCTGGGCAATAAACCCAGCCCTGCATCTAAGGGGGCAGAAGTAAGTAAATAAAATACCAGTAGTGAAAATTAGAAAGTAAGGTACTAGTCCTGTAAGTATTAGTATTACTAAGACAAGGAGTAACAAAAAAATAAAAATTAAAAAATATAAGAAGAATGGACCCTGGGATACAAGCTGATTTATTAAGTTTTGCATTAAATAGATATTTATTTCTAGAATCTAAAAATATAACATTTTAAACTTAACATCAGAATATTTTTTATTTTAAATGAATTTTATATATTAATTTTTCATAAAATTAAAGTTTAGAAATAAAATAACTGATGCATTATAAAATTCCTTAATTGATAAATCAATACTGAAAATTTCATTAAAATCGGATAATTCCCTGACTTTTGGTAAATTTTTTTGCAATAGCGAATGTAACATTAAATTTCTAAACAAGCCAATAAAACCACTTAAAAAGAACCAAAATGGCATCGGCGAACAAAATTGACCAAAACAAATCGTTTTAAATATATTAAAAATAAATTGCTAATGTAATGATATTTTTCTTTTTTTTTTTAATGATGGTCATTATGTTACTACTTATCGTTTTAGACAAAAGTCTGACCTTAAATAATAGATTTAATTAATTTTAATTCGTTTTTAAAATTCGTAGCAGACGACAAATTGGGTATTGCTATTATATATGCTACTGGACACAGAGAGCGAAGCCGGGTAACTAGCAAGTAAAGTATTAGTAGTGCGAACTAGAAAGTAACGTACTGGTACAGTTAGTATTAGTAATACTAAGACAAGGAGTCGCAAAAATAAATAAATAAATAAATAAATAAATAAATAAAAATGAAGTTGCACTTTAGCAAGTATAAAGTAAAACTTATTGAGGTTGTGTTGTATTTGCAGGGAAACAGTAGCCTAGTAGCAAAAACGATTACTTCCGTGACTATCGGTTCCACCACTGATGACGCTGCTCCTGCTGCTCCTGCTGCTTCTGCACTTTGTCGACATTGTTGTTGTTGATGTTGCCTGAGGTGAGGAGGGTTATTGTTAGTAGAATAGTGTTAAAAAAAAAAAAAGAAAGAAAAAAGAAAGAACGAACAGAATACAGGAGGTTGATACAGACATCACTAACCCCCTTCCTCTCCCTTCTCCTCCCTCGCTTTTTCTTTCTACCTCCCCTTCCCTACTCTATCTTTTTATTTTTTTATTTCTTTATTTCTATCTTTAATTTTTTGTTTCTTTCTTTACGGCTTTTATCTCTACTGCTTATTATTTATCATCGTTGTTATTATGCAGTTTTCACGATCGTCGTCGCCGTCGTCGTCGTGGTTGTCATCGGAGCTCGCTAAAAATTAGGTCACCATTCTCCCTTACTACCCCCCCCCTGCCACTCTCTCTGTATATATCTCTCTATCTATCTTCGTATGTGACAGACTGCCTGCATGAGAGAGAGGTAAGACGTCTGTTCCCATCTCTTGAGCAAGCAAACTTTTTTTTGTTGTTTTTATACTGTGTTGTAACTCCCCACTTTCTTTCCCTCTCTTCCCGCTTTTTTTTCTCTCTCTCTCTCTCTTTCTTTCGTTGTTTCTTTCTCTCTATCTCTATTTCTCTGCGTCTGTTCATGCGCATGCGTTAACTTTTCTGATTTTTAATTCTGCGAGGGTCAGAGTAAATAAAATAAAAGTAAAATAAAATAAAGTCGGGCTAAACTTGCAAATCGGTCGGAAAATTAAAACATATTACAGGCTGACCCAGTAAAAACAGAACCTAAATTATTTATTTATTTTCCCATTAAACTAACCCTAAACCCCAGCCCTAACCCAAACCCTAACCCTAACCCTAACTCTAAACCCTATACCCTAAACACCACTAGTTAAAATTAACAGTTTTATTACAAAATTTGTGGGTTCTGTTTTGTCTGTATTTTCCAAAAATTATTTATTTATTTTCCCATTAGACTAACCCTAAACCCCAACCCCCACCCTAGCCCTAACCCTAACCCTAAACCCTAACTCTAAACCCTTAACCCCCCTAGTAAAAAAATTAACAGTTTTATTACAAAATGTGTGGGTTCTGTTTTTTTCTGGGTCACCCTTATTTTCCGACCGATTTGCAAGTTTAGTCTAAAGTAGGTGAAATTACAAGTACATTCGGTCCATTTTTCGTGTTAGCTGAACAGTGTCAATTGTCAGTTTACTATCCATTAGTCTTCCTTTAATTCTTCCGACTTAGGAGGGGGGGGGGCAGCAACTTTCTAAAATCGGTACTAATGCAGAATGGTGCGCAAGAGATAGTATTATTAGATTATGTACAAGGTTTCTAGTTCGATACCAGCCCTCGCCAACTCAGGGATCTGTACGGTAAAGTAAGGAGCTGGTGGTAGGTGTGGCACTCCATTTCAAATTCAAAAATAATCTCCTTGGTCTAGCGCTAGTGAAAAGGGGATAGACTCCCTCGCTGTCTGGCTTGATACCGACTTGAAGCCCCCCCAACGACTTTACTTTTTTTTCTTTTTCTTTTTTTTACTTACGTATAAAAAGCATTACATTTCAGGCTATACTTGCAAATTGGTCGGAAAATTAAAACGGAAAGTTTTTTGGTGGTCCCCTATGACAGTTTAACTACAGTCTATGAATGAATTTTTTGGCGAATTGGGTTACGGTTTAGGGGTTTGGGGATTAAGGTTGTTTTTATTACGTATTGCTTTTTAAAAATCAAACAAAAAAAAAAACAACAAATTACTATACATTTAATGTTGAAAAATATTTTTTAAACCAAGTTTGATTGAAATTATACATTGCAATATTAACACAAAACAACTGAGACTAATGTGTCTACCATTGGGTTCAATAATTAATTTCAATGGGTAATTAAATTTTATGTTTCTAGGTTTAAAAAGGTAGCTGGTTATTCTTTGTGCGTGTTCCTAGGGTGTACTTTTAACCCCATCTTATTTGGTGGTCGCGCTGAAAAGGAAGGAATTCAAGGGAAGAAAAGTAAAAGACAAATACAGAAGGTGGTTTTGTGATTTAGGTTTTATTCGCAGGTCATAGCCACTACATGTCAATAAAATTCCTTCCTGGCCTGTAGTCGTGTCTAGTCCCAGTTAGGGCCTAAGCCCAAATGATCGAGAGCATGACTTGGGGGGTCGGAAGTCGGTCCTTTTTCCCGCACATGATCGAAGGTTTCTTCCTGTGAAGGCTCATGGGAGTTTTTTTTTATTTGAATTTTATTTTAATCCCCACAAGGGAAAGTGTCTTTTGTAGATAATCTTGAGGCTACTAAATGGAGAATAGAAGTTGTCACTTACTGTATAGAATATATATCATGTAACAGGTACTCGGTAAAGACGCAACTGGTGCGTATAACTTCAGTGGAGCCACAGGGTGTGGAAGTGACACTGCTGGAAAAGCAGAAACGAACTGATAAGTGACGTTTTCCTGTGGACACCTACACATGGACACACCAGAATGGGTCGGCCCGCAAATACTTGCATTAAATCAGCATGATCAGTATGGATACTGCATGCAATGAGGAGGACTTGCTACGAGCGATGACAGATAAGGATGGGGCGAGAGATGTCATGGGAAGCCGTGCCGTCAGTGTGACATGATGATGATGATTTTCAAAGTAGATCCACCTTCAAATGATTCAGGTTTTCTTCTTTTTTTCCCTCAAGTTTCACGTGTTTTTAATAATTGCTGAATAGTAAATAAAAATAAAAATGTACTTGTAAAAAAAAAAAAAAGAAAAAATTGAATGAAGCACGAAACTGAAGAAAAAAGCAAAAAAAAAAAAAAAAAAAAAAGCAAGAAAAATCAACGTGCAGCTGCAGAAGAGTTCTCTGCGCTTTGTGTCCTGTGTATGACGTTAAACTGCATCTAGTGGTGAAGTTCCAATTCCGGAGATCTTAAGAATATTTACGGAATCGAAGGAGCCCTTATTTCTCAGTAGTTGTAGGCAAATTGTCGGACAAAGAAGGAACAACACAAAAGTAAATGCAGACACCTGTATTGACAAAAAATTACATATAATTGTTGCAAATTTTATGGTATTTGCTACGAGACTTATCTGTGGAGGAATTTCTTGTAGTACTGGTGATAACACGGTTTTCTTCTCGTCGGTGGGAAATGTAGAAAAGACGCTTCGTCTCGGTAGTTGTTCTTCCTTTGGTCAGTGTGCAGTAGTACCGGCCTTTATGCAGTATGCAGATACTATGCGTTAGAAGGAATCGGGTTGTAAAGTTCTTGATAAGTGGACCATGTTTTGGGCTTGGTAATGAGAGCTTGGTGCCTTATATCTCTTCTCCAGTACTGCTTTGCGATAAGTGGGCCCTTTTGGGCTAAGTAATGAGAGCGTTTCTTTTGACGTCTCTCGTTGGTAACGTCTCCCTGATAGTGAAGTTTTGGTATTTGGCGCCAACATACGATGTTGGCATTCGCCCTCTGGTGGCAGGGGGAGATAATTAGCTATGGAATTTCCGATACTCTTGGGAGTATTGAGTACACCTTCATTGCCATTACTCCCAGGTTCACTCTGACCCGGTGTCATAGTATCTGTAATTCCTTCTTCAGGATCAGCCACAGTTTTGGGGGATGAGCCGATAACCGAGGAATGGGGTAACAACATACCACAGATTCTCCAAACAACACTCCCCATGTTTTGAATTCAGAATTTTTCTTTTTCCATCACCAGTTGCTTTATCAAAGATAAAGAGCCTAATCTGCCCTGCTATTTTATCCAAAGCTGGGGAGGGGGGAGAAGAGAAGGATTCATTATATATATATTTTTTTTATATTTTATATTTTTTGTTTTATCCTTGCTTCATATTTTGTAAGACTTATTTAATTCTCAAGTTGTTAATTTGACTGACTACTATCCCCTGAAAAAACTTTGACCTGAAAAATATTATTTTTTCTCGTTTGACTTCTTGTCACCATGGTGACAGTCTTTTAATGTATACATTTTGTGAAGAAAAAAAAAATTTTTTGAGGAGAAAATTTTTCTGTCATGCAATTCAAATTATTGTTGATTTTCCATCTGATGAGACGGAATTTTGGGGAGCTTTATTAAATTAACTTAGATTTATAAAGGCCCCAATTTTGGTCGAAATAAATTTATTATGGAATAACGGTGTTGAGTTTTTCCTTCCTTTCAAAGATATATATAATATATATATGTGTGTGTGTGTGTGTGTGTGTGTGTGTGTATGTGTGGTGTGTGTGTGTGTTTCTCTTTCTTTTTTAAATTTAATTATTTTAAGAAACAGTCATTTTTACCACATAAGAAGAGAAACAATTTTCTTGTAATGCATTTTCAATGAATTCAAAACACAGACACACCAAGGGTTGAAACTACTTTCTAAAATTGAAACTTTATCTTTACAACATTTTCGTTAACTGTAGTTTTTCCTTTATCATAATATAGATATTGTGTATCATTATCATTGTGAAATCTGTGACGTAAGCAGTGACGTGGTTTCGGTTACAGACAGAAATGCAATCTATCTCCATTATATATAGGAGATATATATATTGTGTATCATATAGAAATGCATCTTTGTTGGACAAGAAATTAGAGAAGTTTTAAGGAATGGTTATTATGTTATTTACAGACATAAATATGCTTATGGCTTGATTTTGAATGAATTCAACTTTAATTTGGAGCTCTCATAATATGCTTCCATTCTTTGTTTTTACATCTGTGATTCAGCAATTTGAAATGATGAAACATAAATTTTCTTTAATGTATATATATATATATATATATATATATATATATATATATATATATATATATATGTGTGTGTGTGTGTGTGTGTGTGTGTGTATGTGTGTGTGTGTGTGTGTGTGTGTGTGTGTGTTATAGTGTACTAAACAATTAAAAGGTGTCTGTTACCATTGGTTTCAAAGCATCGTATTGACCGCTTATCCACAAAACAAGTGCTCAAAAAACAATTGTTTTTCCTGGGCGCTTGTCTTAAGAATAAGCAGCTCTGTTAGACATTGGAGGCTTCAACCTGAAGTCTCACACCTCATCACCAGCAACATTATGCCGTCCGAAACTCAAGTTTCTGGTAGGACCTCTCAAGTCAGATTGGTCTAACACCCAGTGGTATTATAACTACGACCTGGCTAAAGGGGCCCAGGTGAAAATCCAAAGGATGTCTCCATCATCGCCAGGAATCAACAGCTTTTAGTGTACTTGTCACTGCGTCTGTAGAAAATATGTGGTAAACAAGGGAATTTGTTCCCCTAACCGGGATATGTATGTGGGGTTTGGGGACCGCTTGTGAATTTCCTATTTCTTCGTTACAATAACTAGCAATATATGCACCCTTCGGGTGCAAGTATTTAGGTTTTGATGTAATAAAATATTATATCAAATTAGAAACTATTTAGAAAATGATAAATCGAGGGGGTATAATCGAAAAATAGAACAGCTTTAAATCTAACTCTTCCATCATGTTCCATTACTCCCCTCTTTCATTTATCCTAATTTATCTATTTAGTTAGATTATGAGTATTTAATAAAAATTACAGTTCTTTCGTCTTGTTTATGGATTTCTTTTAAGATTTATTGAAGAGATTTTTGCTCAGATTCTTTAGAGAAAACCAAACAATTAGAAATCAATAATACTAAGCATATATTTAGTAAAATCAAATTCTTAATATCAATATGCAAATTAGCCTTCTCGTTCACACTGTAAACCGCTATTTTGTTTAATATATAAATATACCTGCATGTTATTAGTATGTAGATCCAACAGTATTAATAAGGTACAACAATTTTATCAATAATTGATTAAATAAAAAATAAATTCATGGTGAATGTGATGTCAATAACTAAGGGAATTATGACTTGAGTAGGGATATAGTTTCGGTTACAGACAGACAAACACACAATCTCCATTATAATAAGATATATATATATATATATATATATATATATATGGAGAGAGTGCTAATTTGGATAACAGGGGAAAAATGGAATCAGCGAACTGAATTCGGTTTACTCGGTATTCTCAAAAGAACATCACAGCTACTTTAGTCAACATGAGCAATGTGTTATCCTATAACTTTTTCTGCACTAATTCTTTTAATTATTTTTTAAATTATTTTCATGATGCATAATTTCTTATGCTCAAATTTGCAATAAATTGCATATGTAAATGTGTTTTAACTGAATACATCCGATATACAATAAAATATATTTCCTAAATATTAAATAAACAAACAAATAAACATATCCAAAAATTAAAGACTCATTTTCCATTTAACAATCTCGTTCATTCGGGATACGGTGAATTCGTTGGATGGAGCTGGCTCAACCAACCCTGAGTGAATGCCATCACAACAATAACAACATTGAGAGTTGAGTTCATAGTTGTTATTCAATCCTGTTTGCCAGTCAAGGCTAGGGAGACCACTCTGCCCTGCTATTTAACCAATAGTTGAAAGGGGGTGGATGGATGGTTTTCCTAAGGATATTAGGAAAAATGGAATAGGCTACAGTCCCAGAGGCGAAAAATGCTTTACTTTTTAAACTTCGTCGGATGTAAAAGATGGCTCAATAGTTTTTACGTAATGATTAAGATAAAATCACAAAAAGAGTATAGTTTACTTTTCGCATATAGGTATCTTGGTTTCATAATTAATCAATTAAGTTTTAAATGAGTAAAATACGTAAAAAAAACTTACTTAGCTCCGAAATAGAATATAAACTGTCTCAGCCGGGATTTGAACTCATAATCGTCGATTCCAAATCATGGGCTGTTAATTGTTAGGCTACAAGGACCTTCAGATAAATCAGAACATTGGATACTTTGACTAAATAACCACGTTATAAAAAAAAAAACATTTAAATATGATGGTCATGAAACTGCTGCTAGTGATCATTTGTTTGAGCATTTTTTTTTTTAATTCGTTATTGCTGTATGTTGTACCGGCCGTTTCTACAGTGGAAAATATACACCGGTTCTCATTATAAAATAGTGAGACACCGAGTGAAAAGGTTGTACTGTTACCGTACTGTTACTGTACTGTTACTGTTTAGCGGCAAGCTAGCCGTTTCTTGTACCTTATTGTAAAATACACTTGTCTCTTTTTACCCTACCTCGACTTGACCTTTTTTTTACTGTTGAACTAACATCAAACACTGTAAAGCATAGAGTGGGGTCAAAAGAGAGGAGATTAATATAATAACTGTTATATATAATATTTGCTTGAAGGCAGTTACAATGCGTATATCGTATAAAATTCTATAATTAATGAAAATAATCATAACAAGCGAAGTCGGCAAATATCGAGCCCTACCTAGAACATCGTACAGCTGTTTCAACTTATTAAGTCTCATCTGCGATGTATACTTACGATTTCCCTCCGACTGAAATCGACACCAGGAACTCAGCACGCAGACCAGAGACTCTACCACTGGGCCACCGATACGCAGCAAACGATACGTGTGAAATTAGCTTGTCAAAGGTATATGTATATATAAAAGTCATCCACAGACACGTGTTTCGGCGTTTCATGACTCTTCAGTGTGGCTAGACACAACAACTAACTCCGACCAGAAGCGAACCCCGACTGACTTTACGCCTGTCCGATCCGTTAACCCCTGGGCCATTGCCAGCTGCCAGCGATGTTTTAACTGTTTTAAATACATACATACGTGTATATACTTTACGATCACCAGAGAGATCAAATCTGAAAACAGATGATCATTGCGTTATGCTGGCGGTGAAGGTTTATTAAAGTCGCTCCTAAAGAGCTCTACCGGGTTACGTATATATATATATAATATATATATATATATATATATATATATATATATATATATATACGGATTGAGCACTCTCTGGTGGCCTTTACATATATACATATGTATGTATTTATCAATTAAAACCCTCGTATTAACAATGTAAAACAATTTTTATTAATAATCGAGGTTTAAATAAAAAATAAAATCACGGAGAATGTGGCATAAATAAGTAAGGGAATTGTGACTTAAGTAGTAATATAGTTTTGGTTACAGACAAACACACAATATCCATTATAATATATATATATAATATATATATATATATATATATATATATATATATAATATATTAATAATTTGAAGGCAATTACAATGTGTATAAAAATAAAACAAAAGCAACATCTTTTTTGTTTTATTTTTATACGCATTGTAATTGCCTTCAAATTATTAATATATTATAACATACTTAACAATGCTTCAAGCAAATTACCAATTACTTTATATATACTAGCAAATATATGCACCCTCCGGGTGCAAGTATTTAAGTTTTAATGTAATAAAATATTGTATTAAATTAGAAAGGCTAATGAAACTAAATAAGAATACAGATAAAAAGATTTGAAACAGAGGGAGTATAATAAAAGATTTGAAACAGAGGGGTATAATAAAAAAATGGAACAACTGAAACTTACTCTTCCATCACTCTCGTCTTTCATTGTTATTTTTTCTAATTTAAGTATTTAGTTATAAGAGGAAGTAAAGAATAAAATAGCAGTTATTTTTTTCTTGTTAATGGATTTCATTTAAGATTCATTGAAGAGATTTTTGCTTATATTCATTAAAATAAAACCAAACAGTTAGAAATCAATAATACTAAGCACATATTTATTAAATTCGATTTTTTAATATTAATATGCAAATTAGCCTTCCCGTTCACACTGTAAACTGCTATTTTGTTGTATATATAAATATAATTGCATGTTGTCAGTATGTAGACATAGTTAACAGTATTAATAATGTAAGAAAATTTTATTAATAATTGAAGTTTAGATAAAAATAAAATCATGGAGAATGTGATGTCAATAACTAAGAGAATTGTGACTCGATTAGTAATATAGTTTCGGTTACAGACAGAAAAACACACAATCTCCATTATAATAAGATATATATATATATATATATATATATTGTTCTCTTTTGCATGATGTTGATGTGTTGTAGTGTGTGAGAATTATGAAAGTAACATAAACAGTCCAAGAATAGAATGGAAAAGCGAACAAAGCCAGAATCAATGTTTTTAGTTGAGTGCTTTTGCAGTGTTGATGGGATTGAAATATTTTGAGATCACATCTTACAGATTTGACTTGGAGAATAGTTTGTGGGTCTGCCACCATTGTTCTGTGTGACATGAGTCTCTTTAGATTCTGAGAAGCCGGTGCCTTGCGTGTCTGTCTTGACCATATTCATGGACAGTCTAGAAAACAAGACAAAAGGCTTTTGGTCAGGTCTTGGTTGGTTTCTGGTTGTAGGTAAACATGTTGTTAAGCCGCATGGTTCACTTGGAACACGTTTGTGTATCCTTGGTCATTTCTTATGTGTTTTTATATGTATATATTAAATGTGTATATGTTTAAATGAGCCTAATCTTATTTTTCTTGATGAGTGGGGCCCATGTATGTTGTAAAGAGCTTATCTTGTATTTCCTTCCATGTATTCAGTGTTAGTGTATCATTGGATATACTAATACTACTATTGATACTTGGTGAATTGGAGCCATTATATGTGTAAAAGAGCTTATTCTTGTCTTCCTTCATTTATTCAGTGTTAGTGTATCACGGATATACTAATGCTAATATTGGACCTTAGAGCAAGGACACGGCGAAATATCCTCTTAATACCAACCATTACTAACAACATGTAACACAATTATGATCAAGTCATCCTGAGAACACAAAATCCCTTGACTGCTCTCTCTCTCTCTCTCTCTCTCTCTCTCTCTTCTCTCTTCTCTCTCTCTCTCTCTCTCTTTCACACACATACTGTTCTCTCACTCTCTCTCTCACTCTCATTCTCTCATCTCTCTCTTCTTCACAACACACACACTCTCTCTCTCTCTCTCTCCCCTCTCTCTCTCTTCACCACCTACAACACACACATTATCGCCCCCTCGTCTCTCTCTCTCTCGCCGCCATCTATTTGGTATTGATCATTGTTCCTGGAAGTCCTCACCACAGATCCTAGGGTCTGCATATTAGGAGAAGTTGCTTATGAAGTTTTGTCCTTACTCTCCAGCATGGCCGCAGAATACCTTACTTGTGTTTCTGTGTGTGGGAGGTAGGTGGCCGTACAGCTGCTGTTTGTGCGCTGCTGGCTTTCCCAGAATTTACTTCAAGACAAATACAGTTCTCCTTGTAGTATGTTCCTGGCATCTAACTTTCTCTAACACTATATTCTTAATTCAAACTCTCTTCCCGTCTGGCCATGTGCCACCCTATACTAATTTGGTAAACATCAATCTCAGTATATATAATAATATAATATATATATATATATATATATATAGTATATAAAATCTCCGATTATTATATATTGGATTTTTGCCTATTGATCACTTTCTTCTCCGTGGTTCATTTTCTTTTTTTTTTTATGCCATTTTTTTCCCTGATCTTTTTTCTATCTTTTTTTTTTTCCTTTTTTTTTTTTTTTTGTCTATTCTATTTTGATTCAGCAAAATCTGATGTTGTTCGCTTCAGAGATTGTTCATAACAACTGCAGACTGACAAACACTTGCTGTCTCTCTCCTCCTCTCCCCTTCTTTCTCCTTCCTCCTCCCCCCCCTCGTTCTCTTCTTCTCTCTTTCTCTTTTCTTCTCTCTTTCTCTTGCAAAAACAACTTTGGCCAAATTATAACACTGGCAAGGCCTGCCTGTGGTGAGTTTCAGTAGTGTATTTACGGTATATTCATGTAGCTACACGGATATACACAAAACTCTTAGGACACCGGTCACTTCCGCATGGCAAGGGTCCTAAGGCAGCGAGTACCTAAAAATATGAACAATGGTGTTAAATCAACATTATTGCATTTACCCACTTTTGCGAGAGGTTAGTATTTTGTGCTCAGAATTTTTTAAACTAGAATTATCAAATGCTGGATTTTTTCAGACCAGGCTAGGTTTCTCCCCTCTTAGAGATGTTTAGCATAGGAGTCGGTAAACCTTTGGAAGAGGGGGCCAATTGGCTAATGCAGTGTCTGTGAAGGGCATGGTAATTAATTAATGCAAATAATTTTCTTCGATATGTAGGGATTAAATAAAATTAAAATTAAATAAAATAACAAACTTCATGAGCCTTCAACCGGAAAAACCTCCGCGCAATTGTGGCGGGAAAAAAGGGCCCACTTCCGACCTCAAAGATAATATCTCGGTCATTCGAGTTTAGGCCTTAACTGTGTCTAGTGACTACCTACTGCCAGGGAGATATTTCCTTGCCATGTTGTGGCCCATGATCAATGAATAAGCCTGAATCATAAAACCACCTTTTGTCTTTGTCTCTTCATTTTTATTCCTTGAATCCTTCCCCTTCAAGTGTGACCACTAAATCAGATGGTGTAAAAAGCAAAACCCTAGGAACAAGCACTCAAGAATAACAACTACTTTTAAACCTCAAACGTTTAAACCTCTTGAAAACCCACCAAATCGCTCTGTCCAAAAGCTGTCTTTTTTTTTAAGGTTTAAATTTTAAAAAATTTTCTTTGCCTCTGGTCTTTTTTATGGGTTAACCTGAATAGAACTACTGTACTCTATTCTATACTAATGATAATCAGAGTTCCAGATGTTAACTCGACGGACCGGACGAAACCCTCGAGGGCCGGATGTGGCCGCGAGGCGTGGGGGGGGGGGGGAAAAGAAAGGGGGGGGTTCCCTTTTTCCCCCGGGGGTTTTTTAAATTTTTTTTATTCCCCACCTTGGTGCATATTATTTGTATCAAATTTGTGCTGCAAAATAGAGACATATACCCAAGATCGACCTAAATTTCAGCTAGGGAATCCCTATTTCTACACGATCCCCATTAGATGTAAATCTTATATTTCTATATACAATTTTATTTTCTTAATATATTCTAGATTTCCTATAGAATGCTATAATAGTTATTTAACAACTTACAGGCCGTAGAT
>CM042145.1:87773687-87778687 GCA_023376005.1 Doryteuthis pealeii
TTATTTCTAGCCCATATATTCCAACGCGGGGGAGATGAACCCTAGAGCTGACAACATGTCTACACTCCTTTGGAATCGGGTCACATCTGTTAAACTAGAAAATATTCCCACGCGTCCAATCGCACGCCTTTTAAGGGAACAAAATTCTAACTATTTTATTATGTTGACCCACAATGTTAAAATTTTTGTGGCCATTTTTAGGCTTCAAGTGTGAGCACTTTACAGTGGAAATCCCTTGTATTCCTTAGTGAAGAATCCTTGGTTGTTCCTTGGTGTTAGGTAGATTCCTTTAGTTGTTCCTTAGTGAAGAATCCTTGTGTCAAATAGAGGTTGATCCGCTTGTCCGTGGGGAATATGTGCAAATGAACGACTTTCAAGAACGGCGATTAAGTAGTTAACTAACCACGTATTGGCACGTGTTGATTGGCTGGCTTTAATCCATGTGCCCACGCAGAGTCTATAAGTTTAAGTGGTGGACTTCAGCACACCTTAATATATCCGAAATATTCCAACATGGATTGCATGAACAAACTAAATATTTCTGGCAGTAATTTCATGGGAATTTGAAATTTTTACCTGGAATTGGTTTGGGCAAGTTTCTGTATGCTGTGCTTTGTAAATCAGGAAAATAAAAGGGATTGTCAGTGGTCAGGAATTAAGGCAGCTATTGCCAGCAGAATAGGGTCCTTATATTCATTATGCATTAATCTAAGCCCTCTACACGAGCAGGATGTGATACAAGGTCAATCTTTTTAAACGAAACCAACTCTTGTGATTTTCCTTGGAAATTACCCATGAGGACTGTCTTTTTAGTGACTGCTAATGATACTCCAACATCTTTTGCTGACAAGTAAATATGAACATACAATGAACGTGATTCCCTAACTCCTTGGCATAAAATAACTCAAGACTGGTTGGCATGCCGTTAAAATCAATCAATGTATCCATTTACAGTTGCTCACAGTAGAGTCACGTTGAAAGCACCGGTTCCTGCAAGGTCACCGAAATTAAGTAGCAATGAGCATGTTCAATAATTAGATGGGTGACTATTTAAGCAATATCAAGTAATGTAAAAAGCCTCATATCAAAATAGCTTGATTTGGCATTAAATGACCCAGAACGGGTTGATATGCCATAAAACAATACAACCAACCATTCATTTAGAGTTGATTTTTTTTAATGTTGTTTAGAGAGAAGCAATTGTTTCATTAATGAAAGTTTTACAAAAATGTGTTGCATAAACTTTGAAAAAACGGTTGATTGGAAGTGAAATTTGTCGTTTCTGATGATTTTAATGTCGAAAATTGGAAATATGATTAATTCCCGATTCAATTGTTTTGTTTTGTTTTGTTTTGTTTTGTTTTGTTATTTTTTGTTTTTTTCATTAACGCTTATTTGAATATATGAATAATACTATCAGAATTTCCTTTAAAGATGTCTTAATTTTCTTTAAATATGTCTGCAAGAGGAAGATGAAGACATGCCACATCAACACCAACACATGGGAGGCTTCTGCAAAAGACCGTGCGACCTGGCGCCTCCTCGTCAAACAAGGAACGAAAAGGAGTGAAAAAGAGAGGAAAAAAGCCGCCACAAAAAAGAAAGCCAGAAGGAAGGAGAGACAACAGCAACTCCAGCAAGCATCACTGTTTGTTTTCAGTCACTGCACCAGAGATTTCCATTCAAAAATTGGTCTGTTCAACTACTCACGCAGTTGCAGATTTAGAGAAAATAAATAGATAAAAGTGGACACTACGCCATGGTCTTTAGTAAACGGAAGGGTGCCAACAACAACAATCAGAATTTCCATAGTACAAAATATACTTCAATTAATTCTCACTACACGACATCAATAGATAATACATAATTGATAGGTTGCCTATAAATTATGTGCGGTAGTGTAGAAATTTAAAATAACGGTAATTTCTGAATCATGGAAAAATACAGTATAGGTGATTAACCGAACTTGACCTTTTAATTGACCTTGGCTCTCATTGGCCAGAGCAGAATGTGGGAATTGAAAGAGTTTAGAAAGTCAGTTTTTGGCTAGGTGACGGAACAGAACAGACTCAATGTAGCATGTTCCTCCAAAAGGCAATGAGTGTTTCTTTAATTTAGTTTGAGTTGAATAAAGACGTCTAAAAAGAAATCCCAAAAAGAAAAGAAAGACCAGAAGAACATGTGGGGGTGGCAAGAGGTTTAACGTTTTAGGTTTAAAAAGTAGTTGTTGTTATTCTTGGTGTGTGTTCCTAGGGTTTGCTTTTAACCCCATCTTATTTGGTGGTCTCGCTGAAAAGGGAATTCAAGAGAAGAAAAAGGAAGAGACAAAGACAAAAAGTAGTTTTATGATTTTGGCTTTATTTTCGGGTCATATCCACCACGTGGTAAGGAAATTCCTTCCTCACCAGTAGTCGGGTCTCGCCCCAGATAAGGCCTAAGTCCGAATGGCCGAAAGATTCTCTTGGGGGTCGGAAGTGCGTCCTTTTTCCCGCTCGTAGGGTTCTTCCGGTGAAGGCTCATGGGAGTTTGTTGTTTTGTTTTTCATTTGAATTTTATTTTAATCCACACAAACAGAGAATCCAGCCCAGATCCAAGACCAGAATGACAGATCCATTCAGAGAAGCGACGACCAGAACCAGATTTCTTTAATATGTTGTTTGTTGGGGAATTTTCCTGAAAATTCTTAAGCAAAAAATTTAATGTTACACAGAACACAATTTTTTTTTAATCCAAATATCTTTGGTTGTATAAAGAATACAAAAAATATTTTTATATAAAAAAAAATCTACCAGACTGTTTTAGTAATAATGGCCTAAAACTTTGAAGCTCTAAAATATTTTTAATAGGTTTTTGGTAGGTATGTACAAAAAAGACGCACTTTTTTATGGCAGAAAAATCTAATTTGTATTAAAAAAAATAAAAGAAAGAAAAAATGCCATTTTCAAATTTTTATTCATTTTTTTTATACATAGAATAGATCCCAGATTTTTATGTAAAAAGGAAAAATAAAAACAAAGAAAAAAGAAGAAGAAAAAAGAAGAAGAAAAAAGAAAAAAGAAGAAAAAAGAAGAAGAAAAAAGAAAAAAAGAAGAAAAAACAGGTCTCAGTACTCAGAAATGTAATTGAAGTCGTTTTTGTCTCCAAAAATGTTTGATACTGGTGTAAGATTCAAAGTTAATAATTGAACAACAGCTCCGACACGTTGTGAGACAAAACATTTAATAGGTGTAAAGCACATGGTAATGATAAGATAAATAAAGTACATAGATACATAAGATACAAATAAGATATAAGAGTAGAGATAAAAGGACACATTCATGAATGGTAAATACAAGATACAATATTTAGGTATAAACAAGATGTCCAAATGTACATAAAATATAAATGTTACAGACATGGAAATAAAGGATAGTCCATGCTGTATAAAAGACTTACAGTAATGTAAGGGGTCCAAAGCCCCACCGAGAAGGGGGTAGACATAAGTCTAAGCCATGTGCTCGTTCAGAGGCAGTAAGGAAAGAGAGAGAGAGAAGCATTTGAATCAGCCGCTTATATACCAGAGGTCCCCTCCTGCGAACAAACGGCAACACAACGGGAAGATAACTTTTCCAGGCAAAGGGAAGATAATTCCCTACACTGGCAATATCACCAAACTTTTCTTCTAATGTATAGGGATCCAAAAGCATAATAATACATGTTTTGTTTTTTTTTAATGTTAATAGTGTTTGGACGTGATAAAAATCTGATACAGTCACAGAAAATGCAATATTTTTTTCAAACAAATTTCATCATACATCCCGAAAATAGATTCATATTACTACACACCGCTGCAAATGACTATGGGGTTAGAAGATTGTATAAGAGGTTCACAGAGTGTTAACTCTGGTTCTTATAAAGCATTAGGTTACTTAAAGGATAAGTACCCAATGCCGAATACTTCAGTTAGGAAAACAACAAACGTGTTAGTTACATTTATATAACGTTTATTATAACATATATAGGGGAATGAAGTTCCCCAGGCTATATAATGTCACAAGTGTCCAAACATAGATAGTAGTGTTAATAGACAAAATAGGTGGAAACCACTTACTGTAAGTAGTGTCTGTAACGTCTGGCATGCATCATAGGTGTCTGCTGAAAGCACGTCCAGGCTTGTTCAGTGGCATCGGAAAAGAGGGTTCTCTTCTTAGGTTCCTGTGTCACGTGACCAAAATAGGGTCTCCTGACACAGGAGATTATCCAGAACCCTCAGACAATTGAGACTGCTCTTACAATTGTAATGTTTTTGATGTACAGGTGAAAATATATGTAATAGGAATGATAAATCCAAGGCAATGTTATTGGAAAATTAACAAAGGATTTATTAAAACACAGAGTAGAAAAATGCTTCTACTCGCAGACGACATTAACTAGTAACTGTGAACGCTGAAGTAACTCTATTTTTGTTCAAGTCTTTTTAGGTGTACCTGACAAAAATGTTTTGGGGTGTTTTAAGGTTAATGTAGCGGGAATATTCTTAATGCGTGTTCTTAGGGGTTTTGCTTTTTACCCCATCTCATTTGGTGGTCGCGCTGAAAAGAAAGGGGTTTAGGGAACGAAAAGAAAGAGACAAAGGCAGGAGGTGGTTTTATGACTTAGGCTTTATTGACCGGGTCATAGTCGCCTGTAGCAAAGGAATATCTCCCTGGCTAGTAGGTGCGACTAGACTTAACTACAGCCTAAGTTCGAATGGCCGAGAGATTCTTTTGGGGGTCGGGGGACAGTTCTTTTTGTCGGACATGCGCAGAGGGTTCTTCCGTCGAAGTTTGTTGCTTTTTTTGGGTTTGTTTATTCTAATTTCATTTTCGTTTTATTTTAATCCCCACATGACCTAATCTGAGGAAAAATAGAAATCGATTACTCCCTGTCACTCCAGTGGGTCCAAAACTGACCGTATAGTGAAAGAAAGGAAACTAAAGTGTTTTTTTTTATCAATTTGCACAAGGGTGTGGGTAGAAAAG
>CM042145.1:87783687-87816187 GCA_023376005.1 Doryteuthis pealeii
GAAGCTGTATTTACCAAGATAGAAAAAAACAATTAGTGGAACGTTTATTTTTTCAGAATACAAGGTGTGTCAAAAAGTACAAAAAATCTCAAAACTTTTTTTTCACACCTTATATATATATATATATATATATATATATATATATATATATATATATATATATATTCCCAAACGTTAATACACGTAATCTTTTTTTGTTAATTGCGAATGTGCGCGTGCCCGTGAGCTGCCGCTTTTAATAAATGCGAAATGGAATTTGAAATATAAAATCAGTGCGACGGAAAAATCATATCAACTAGATCTTCTCATCGTCTTAGTGGGTGGTGTTTATAACTGAGGATTAATTAGTCTCACTCGGGGTGGTTTTCCCAGTTATAAACACTGGGCGGTAAGATGGTGAGAAGAACTGAAACCGAAGCCTTTCAGGATTTCCCAGAAAAATTGTATATAAAGCTTCATAAATTACTGTTTACCATTTTCAATAAAGTTAGCTGTCTGATGAAACTGATAAGTATACATAGATACTGGTGGGTAGAAATAGATATATAATCACAAAATGGCTAATTTTCAAGCCCTTTTCTTTACAAATTCAATTGTTCTGTTCAATAATATTGAAAATCGAGCTCCCAACTTGGACCTGAACAACTCTAACATTCCGCTATTGGAAGAAAGGTCCAACATAGAATCATCCTAATATCAACTTACTTGGTAACACATTCATGGATATATATATATATATATATATATATATATATATATATATATATATATATATATATATATATATATATATAGTTTTTTTCCGTAGTTACGGTCTTTCCATGTGTGGTTTAATTAGCAAGATATTTAGTAAATGAAGAAAAAACTCTAAACTTGCTTCATTACAATAATTTCAACCGTATTAATACGGCATCTTCAGGTAATCACAAGAACATGACTATGTTCTTGTGATTACCTGAAGATGCCGTATTAATACGGTTGAAATAAATTATTGTAATGAAGCAAGTTTAGAGTTTTTTCTTCATTTACTATATATATATAATATATATATATATATATATATATATATATAGTGATTGCCGCTTCTTGACAGAATAAGGCCATTTCTACAAGTAGTTCAGTTGTGAGCAGTTGTGAGCACGCGGGTGGCCCACGGATCCAGCTTGTCTTTATGTATCCTGTCACACATGAAACCCTCGACATACAGGCCCTGCCACACAGGTCAGACTTCAATGTAGGAAATGTTTCCATGGCGTCCGTCATGTGTCACTTCAAAATGCTAGTTATAAAATTCCATATATTAGCCTTTCTATAAAGAAAGAAATATTAAAACAGTCACTTATCTTGAGAAAGTTATATGAGCTCATATATATATATACAGGGTGTCCCAGAAGTCGCGCACCATATAATTTGTTTGTTTGTTTTTTGTTTGTTTTTTCAGATTTTATTGGATATGGGTGAGAAATTAACAATACAAGAAAGAGTTAATTTGTTTCTTATGTTTGGAAGAGATGGGGCTACTGTGGTGTTTCTCATAGAAAACAACAACGCAGGTATTAGTTAAAGCCTTTATTCCCTTTTTCCAAGGTACACATTGTCTAAGTCCCCATTCCGAAAGTGTCTGGTGAACTGGGAGGTGTTGTATCCTGTGATGATACATACATTACATCTCCCCCCCCCCTTCAAGATTCTTTTAGGGGTAGAATGGTCTGGGTAGACTGCCCTTATGACCATTTTATATGGCCGAGGATTATTCTGCCTCTATTTGGCCCATGTGTAAAAGAAAATGCTTTTTTTGCTTTTTTTTTTAAGTGTTCTATTTAACACTTACTTTGTGAAATGGATCTCATCCTCGTCGCCATGTGGTGTTTCTCATAGAAAACAACAACGCAGGTGTTAATTAAAGCCTTTATTCCCTATTTCCAAGGTACACATTGCCTAAGTTCCCAGGCCGGAAGTGTCCGGTGAACCGGGAGGTGTTGTACCCTGTGATGATACATACATTACAGCTACATACCGCTTTGTTTGACTACCTTGAAAATGTTCCTGTACTTCGACGACAAAACCTCTTTTTTCAGCAAGATGGAGCTCCACCACTTTGCTATTTGTGTACGTAACTACCTGCATCAAACTTTTCCCGAAAGATGGATTGGGCTAAGAGGTCCCGTGGAGTGGCCACCCCGATCACCAGATCTATCACCTCTTGACTATTTCCTTTGGGGACATCTTAAATCTGTTGTTTACCAGAATCGTCCACACACTCTTGATGATTTGAAAGATGCGATAATAACTGAATGTCAAAAAATCACCACTGAAACCCTTGTAGCGTTAGTTTCGTATTTGCCTGGTGGAGTTGTCTGCCCGATTTAGTTTGCTGGTGCCCGCTAGGGGGCTATAGTATTTAAGCGCCGGGTTCAAACCCTTTCGGCCTCTTTTTCCTGCCCAGTAACTACGAGCCACATGGAGTAGACACGGTCTACTCCTTCTCGTTGGGGCTTTTGGCCCCACTTACATTACTGTAAGTTCTTCACACAGCATGGACTATCCCTAGTCTCATGTCTGTACTTTTATATGTTATCTTGTACCATTCATGAATGTGTCTTCATCTTTATTTATGTACTCCTTGTTTATGTACCCTTTTACATATATACTTTGTATCTCGTCATATCCATGTGCCGTATTATATTAAATTTTTGTCTGTTAACGTTCGTCGGAGTTGTGTATTCAAAGTATATATAACTTTGAACCATTCTTACACCCTCAACAGAGTAAAAGACAGTTTTATAAAGAGAATTGATGTATGTATCAATGGAGAGGGTGAACAATTTGAGCTTCTATTATGATTATGATGAATAAAATTGATATTCATATGTCTTTTTATACTTTTTATATGTATTTTCATACATGGTGCGCGACTTTTGGGACACCCTGTATATATATATATACCAACCACCATTACACAAATAACAGATATAAATCGATATTTACGTGTGACTGGCAATGTATTTCTTTTAATTTTCTTTCAAAAGTAACACATTAATAATAAACATATTCGTTTCACTAATTGTAAATTTATTATGCGGCATCAATTTTTTTTTTCTGTTCAAAAATGTTCTGACCTCTCCATCTCACTATTTGACTCCTCCCCTCCTCCTCCTCCTCCCCCTCCCCCTCCTCTACACAATATGATAAAGTTTGCGTTTACTCAACGTTGACATTTAACAGCATATCTGGGTGTTTTTTTGTTTTTTTTTCTGAAACAAACGACAAAGCACCAATTTATGACAAAGAAAGGTTATTGGTGTGTGATTCTATTATTATAACTAAAAAGCAAAACTTTTTTTTTTTTTTGATATATTGATGTAGAATTACTGAGAACGGTTAAGTGCATCTCTGTATGAAAAATATGGGTTATCTCCACTGACACTAATGGACGATTCCACTTATGCAAAGAATGGGTATGGCTCAAAATCAGGCAGGAATCGCAAAAAGGGGGAAACAACATTAAGAATACGATAACCTCACCAAGACACTGAGGATGCTAATAACCAGGACAGAACCAGACAGGCAGACGCTGATAGCGCCTATTAGCATGCGGGCACAGATTTTAGCTCCTCTGGTCAAGTATGAAGAAGCCGCTAAGTCAAGAATCTTGAACTAATAGAAGCAGCGACGAGATGTCTAAACAAGATAAATTGACCACAAAAAATATATGTGTTTATATGTAAATTGAACTTTGTTACCGTTGTAAGAGTATAACTGCTAAAAGAATATGTTTTAGCAATTATTCGCAGTATTATATACACTTTGTTGAACTTATGAATTTGCCTTTGTTGGAATATTTTGTGTTATACATATTTACCAACCCCTCCGCACGAGCAGGATGCGACACAAGGTCAATTTCTTAAGCGGGGTTTAACAGGTTTGAATTCAGAGTTTTCCTTCTCCTAGACCGGTTGCCTAACCAAGGTTAAAGAGCACAGTCTGCCCTACTTATTTACCCATAGCTGGAAGGAGAGTAGGATTCATACCTTTCCCAAGGGTATTAGCGCTAAGTGAAATGCCATTACCACGTCCAGGATTTGAACTCGGGGCGACGAGTCCATTTCCAATGACTTTAACCATTACATATTTTGTGTTATAAGGTGTACTGGAATTACTACTTAAACTTATAGACTCTGCGTGGGTGCGTGGGTTAAAGCCAGACAATCAACAGTTCGAATACGAGGTCAGTTAACAATCTAATCGCCGATCTTGAAAGCCGTTCATTTGAACGTAAAGTATAAATACCTGAATTAAACTATATTGCACATTTATCTGTGCAGCTTTCAAATCACACAATGATTGAAGAAATGCATTACATATTTAGGGATAAAAGATAGAATAAATTAAGAAAAGAAAACACAAAAATACCAATCTCTCGAGAGGCCTCAGACATGAAGAGCCATCTGGGTATGCGCACAGAGAAAAAGGCTTTCTAGTCCCAAAAAGAAACCTCGGTCATTCCGACAGAGAACGTTGCTGGGTACACACGCTATTTGCTTGTTCAAGAAGAAATCCCGCCCCGCCCCCCTCCCCCCCAAGAAATAATTTTAGTGCCTGGAAATAAAAGGTTGGACATTGAAAGCATCTCTTGTCTTTTGTCTCTTTTTCTTCCTTAATTCCTTTTCAGCACCTCCATGTAAAAAATCATCATAACAATATTACAATAGGCAGTGTTTACTTCCGCCGGTGTCTTCGTGGTAAATATCTACCTGGAAAATAATTATGGGATACTACAACAGTTAACAAGCAGAAGGAAGAACCATGTATATTGGGGTTAAAGAAGAAATAAGCAACACCCACCAAATAACCAAAACCTAACCCCATACATGTTAGTACACCACCTACAACGATAACGCCAGCAACAAATGTTATATATACTAGCAAATATATGCACCCTCTGGGTGCAAGTATTTAAGTTTTAATATAATAAAATATCATATTAAATTAGAAAGGCTAATGAAAGTGAATAAGAATACAGATAAAAAGATTTGGAACAGAGGGGGTATGATTGAAAAATAGAACAACTTTGAAACTAACTCTTCCATCATTTTCCGTTACTCCCGTCTTTCATAGGTAAATTTTCCTAATTTAACTATTTAGTTAAAATAGGAAGTAAAGAATAATATTACAGTTATTTCTTCTTGTTCAGGGATTTCTTTTAAGATTTGTCCCTGGGATGTTTGCTCATATTCAATAAGGTAAAACCAAACAATTAGAAATCAATAATACTAAGCATATATTTATTAAAATCAAATTTTTAAGATGAATATGCAAATTAGCCTTCCCATTCACACTGTAAACCGCTATTTTGTTGTATATATAAATACAATTGCATGTTATTAGTATGTAGATATGGTCAACAGTGGCTTCGGCCTCTGGACCATTGATATAATTAACGGCGTCGATCCCAGGGGGCCATCCCCCCAGGCAACACCTGCCTCCTCGATTTAAAGGGGCAGGGCTGGGTTTATTGCCCAGTGCCTGAGGCGCCCCCTTGAGGGGGAATGCTGACGGGATCGACGCAATTTTTCACCCGCCACCCCATGAGTCTCGGCTTGTGGGTGGTCCCACATAAATAGGGCCTTTGTGCCTGACCCGTACAAGTGGGGTACGTGGAAAATATCATGTAGATATGGTCAAAAGTATTAATAATGTTAAACAATTTTATTAATAACTGAGGTTTAAATAAAAATAAAATCATGGAAAATGTGATGTAAATAACAAAGGGAATTGTGACTTGTAGAGTAATATAGTTTCGGTTACAGACAGACAAACCCACAATCCCCATTATAATAAGATATTAAAGATTTGGCACGGTCCAAATGTGTTGTATTTGAAGTCCTTGTGTTTGTTTTTATTTGTTCTTATATGCATATAACCATGCATGTAGCAAGCGCGTGGTGTAATGGTTAAAGTCATGGGAAATGGATTCGTTGCCCCGAGTTCAAATCCTGGACGTGGTAATTACATTTCCCTTAGTGCTAATACCCTTGGGAAAGATATGAATCCTGCTCTCCCTCCAGCTATGGATAAATAGTAGGGCAAACTGGGCTTTTTAAACTTGGTTAGGCAACCGGTCTAGGAGAAGGAAAACTCTGAATTCAAACCTGCTAAACTCCGCTTAAGAAATTGACCTTGTGTCACATCCTGCTCGTGCGGAGGGGTTGGTAAATATATATATATGCATGTAACCTTTAGCACAAAGTAACAAGAAAATATAAAATGGTGTCAGAGTACGACAACCCATCTATGGGTTAAATAGAAAAATGTATTTATAAAAAAATTGTATTATCCATTAAGAATTGATTTATTTCAAAACTTTATCGGCATTAAATCACCCACTGAGGTTGATATGCCGTAAAACAAAACAAAACAAACCAATCAGAGTACGACAAAGAACTAATAACTCC
Organism: Doryteuthis pealeii; assembly: GCA_023376005.1. NCBI lineage: Eukaryota > Metazoa > Mollusca > Cephalopoda > Myopsida > Loliginidae > Doryteuthis > Doryteuthis pealeii. Next base: position 87,790,143 of record CM042145.1, read on the forward strand.
TACAGAAGAGAGACTGAAAAAAGAAAGAAAAAAGAAACATGGAACTTCTACCACATCCAAAAGAACTAAACTTTGCTTCACACAAAACAAAACAAATCAGTGCAAAAAAAAAAATACACGAAACAAATCAGCGCAAAAGACAACCTCTAAAGGCAGAATAATAAGGCCTCCAATTAGATACAGAGATTGAAAAAAATTTTTTTAACTCGATGTTATATATATAGCATTATCACCTTTAGGAAGAGCTGACTCACACCATTACTCAATAACTGCAACCTCCTACTCTCTATAAAACTGACTGATAGCAGCAGTAGTCGACAGACACTCGTAATAAAGATTTGGCACCGTCCAAATGTGTCGTATTTGAAGTCTTCTTATTTGTTCTTATATGCATGTAACCTTTAATACAAAGTATTAAGAAACTATAAAAACAACTACAACACAGCGGGTATCTTTCATGGCTTGAACTGCATTGGTCACTTAGTATATCATATAGCAAAACTTTTAAAGCACTTTAGTAATATCAAAAATTGTGGGTTTTTTGGGTTTTTTTGTTTTTGTTTTGTTTTGTTTTTTCACAGAAAAAAACTTGCTTTCTGATTTCTGATTCGATCTGAGAGGTTTCTGTAGTTTAAATATAGAAAGTAAAGACTGAAAATTCACTTACCTTATTAGGAAGAGAGAGAAAAATGAAGTCGTACGTAAGCGAATATTTCATATTCATTAGACCGGAAATTGCACTTCTATATTATTATCATTATTTCATTCATTGCAAGTTTTTTCACACCATTTTTTTACTGGTGGTCTTTCACTGGGGTCTGAGTAAAAGCAAGTTTCCTCAGATTTTCAGGACTCTACGGAGTATTTTAGCTGATCTTAACAAGGCTGTTGTTTGGATTGTCTCGATTCTTCCACTGTTTTCCAATTCTTCAGGGTTTTTTCCAACCCTTTTGGGACCATTCCAAATGCACCAATACAATTGCTATAACTGACACTTTCAGCTTTTTCAGATCTCCAGGACTCTTCTGAGTATACTAGCCGATCTTAACAATATTGTTGTCTGGATGGTATCGATTTTCTTCTCATTTCTGATTCCTTCAGTATTTCATCAAAACCCTTGGGAACCGTTCCAAGGACTCCAACTACAATTGATATCACCTTCATCCTCATGTTCCACAGTTTTTTTCAGTTCTCGGGAAAGGTCCAAGTATTTGGTTACCTTTACTTTTTCTTTCATTTTCACTCAGTGATCCACAAAAAACAGCAACATCCATTAGTTTTATCATCGAGTTTTTCACACCTGTCGTAGCCGGTAGTTCATTGGAGGTTGAGTGACAGAAAGTCTCCTCGGGTCTCCAGGACTCTTCTGTGTTTTCCTCCTTTAATTTCTAGTTCATCCAGACTCTTTTCCAGACCCCAGGAAACCGTTCCAAGGGCACCAGTTACAATTGGCACGACCTTTACCTTCATGTTCCTCAGTTTTCTTAATTTTCTGGCAAATTCCAAATTATTATTATTATTATTTGAGTTTTCACATCAGTGTTAGCTGATGGTCTTTCACTGGAGTCTGAGTGACAGCAAGTCTCCTCAGGTCTCCAGGACTCTTCTGAGTATTCTGGCAGATTGCAGCAGTGCAGTATTCTGAATGGTTTCAATCCTTCCTCTGATATCCAAACTTTCCAAACCCTTTTCTAATCCTTTTGGGACTGTTCCAAGTGCACCAACTACAATTGGTATAACTTTCACTTTCATATTCCATAACTTTTTCAGTTCTCTGGCAAGGTCCAGATATTTGTCAATTTTTTCATTTTCCTTTAACTTCACCCTGTGATCTGCTGGCACTGCAAAAATCCACCAGTTGACAAGTTCTTTCTTTTTTGTTAATCAACACTAGGTCTGGTCTTCTTGCTGGATAAGGTGATCCGTTTTAATTTCAAAGTCCCAGAGAATTTTGTGCGTTTCGTTCTCAAGAACAGATTCTGGTTTATGCATATACCATTTTGTTGTGTGGTCAAAATTTAATTTCTTGCATAATTCCCAGTGGATCACCTTCCCAACCCAGTCGTGTCTAGTTTTGTATTCTCGTTGTGCTAGTTTGCTACATTCGCAGAGTATATGGTTAACAGTCTCATCTCTATTACCGCAAAGTCTACATTTACTATTTTGTTGGGTCTTATCAATTTTCGCTTGATGTAGTTTGTCCTTATGGCATTATTTTGTGCAGCAATTATAAGTGATTCTGTTTCTCTTTTGAGGTTTCCCTTTCTTAACCATGTCCAAGTCTTTCCATGTGCAACCTCATCTATTTGTCGTTTGAAGCGTCCATATAATTGTTTTTCTTCCCATTTTTGTTTTCTAGTCTTTGTCGTTTTTCTGTTGGTCCATCTGCCGTTTCTACTATTGTTGGTCGCCATAAGTAATTTGTCTTTGCTCTTCCTTGTGTAATCTTCAAGTTGTTGGATTGTGGTTTCTACGCATTCCTCTATGTTGGCAAGACCTCTTCCCCCTTCCTTTCTTGACACATACAATCTATCTCTATCATCTCTAGGGTGGAGAGCCTTGTGCATGGTCATTAATTTTCTCGTCCTTTGGTCTATCTGTCTGAGTTCTTCTTTTGTCCATTTTAAGAATGGTCCTGAGTATCTTATAATGGGGACAGCCCAGGTATTAATTCCTTTGATCAGATTTCTATTATTATTATTATTATTATTATTATTATTATTATTATTATTATTTCACTCCTTTTGAGTTTTTTACATCAGTATTAGCTGATGGTATTTCATTGGTGTCTGAGTGACAACAAGTCTCCTCTGGTCTCCTTGACTCTTTTGATTGCAGCAATGCAGTAGTCTGGATGGTCTCAATTCTTCCTCTGGTTTCCAGATTCTCCAGTCTCTTTTCCAAGCTTTTGGAACCGTTCCAAGTGCACCAACTACGATTGGTATCACTTTTTCAATTCTCTGGCAAGGTCCAGGTATTTGTCCATCTTTTCGTTTTCCTTCAACTGTGATCTGTTGGAACTGCAACATCAACCAGTTAACACGTTTTTTTGGGTTTTTTTGACGGACATGTATCTCCAGTGGATAAGGATTTTATTCTATACACATTTAAGATAATTCCTGGATGTATGGAACTTTGTTCTCTTAATTTTCAATCTGCACTTAGTCTTTTTCAGCATCAACAAAATGTGTCTATTCTAAATGTTTCTATTTTAATGTATGGTATCACAGCAAAATGTTTCTATTCTAATGTATGGTATCACACAGAAAAATATATCAGCAAAATGTTTCTATTTTAATGTATGGTATCACACGGAAGAAAAATATCAGCAAAATGTTTCTATTCTAATGTATGGTATCACACGGAAGAAATATATCAGCAAAATGTTCTATTTTAATGTATGGTATCACACGGAAGAAAATATCAACAAAATGTTTCTATTTTAATGTATGGTATCACACGGAAGAAAGATATCAACAAAAATGTTTCTATTTTAATGTTATGGTATCACACGGAAGAAAGCTATCAACAAATGTGCCTACTAATATATATATATATATATATATATATATATATATATATATATATATATACGAACACCTCTACTCGAGCAGGATGTGACTCAAGATGAATCTCTTAAACAGAGTTTATTAAGTTTGAATTCTGAGTTTTCCTACTCCTAGACTGGTTGCCTAACAAAAGTTAAAGAGCCAAGTTTGGTATACTATTTACCCATAGCTGGAGGGAGAATTGTTGGATTCGTACCTTTGCCAAGGATATTAGCGCAATATAAAATGCAAACAGCCTTGTCCAGAATTTGAACTTGTCTTGCTGTGTTCATTTCCCTACTATGATAACCATTACACAACGCACCTCCACGTAAAAAAAATTATCATAACAATCATACAATAGGCAGTGTTTTCGGTAGAGCGTTCGGCTAGAAACCACAAGGTTCCTAGTTCGATACCAGTCCTCGCCAACTCAGCGTATGAGTAGCACAGGGATCTGTGCGGTAAAGTAAGTAGCTGACGGTAGGTGTGGCGCTCCACCCCAGACGCTAAAATAATCTCCTTGGTCTAGCGCAAGTGAAAAGGGGATAGACTCCCTCGCTGATTGGCTGATACCGACCTAAAGCCGCCCCGACAACTTTATTTAGTTTTTTTACTTCCACTGGTATCTTTGGGGTAAATGTCTACCTGGAATATAATTATGGGATACTTAAACAGTTGACATCAAAAGTCTAAGAGAAAATTTTGAAAGTTGGTGTAGGACCGCACGGGGGGCGGGGGGGGGCTTGAGGGCCGCGGATTTGAAAACTCTGTTCTAAACCATCGAGAATGGCTTTTTACTACTTTGTCATAAGACAAATTAAAATTGCTCGACACAATTTTAAAAGGTGATATCACAACACTTTCTCTCATAAAGCAATCTCTCATAAAAACATTAAAAGGTAAATAAAAATGTTTTATTTCTATTAACTCTTTGCCTACCAAATTTCCGGCACCATTATAGTATGTGGCCTAACTTTTGAATGTGGCCTACAAAATCATGTCTCTCTTATAGTATGTGGCCTACCATAAAAAGCATATATATATATATATATATATATATATATATATAATATATATATATATATATATTTACCAACCCCTCCGCACGAGCAGGATGTGACACAAGGTGAATTTCTTAAGCGGAGTTAAACAGGTTTAAATTCAGAGTTTTCCTTCTCCTAGGCCGGTTGCTTGACTAAAGTTAGAGCTCTGTTTGCCCTACTATTTACCCATAGCTGGAGGGAGAGTAGCATTCATACCTTTCCCAAGGGTATTAGCGCTAAATGAAATGCAATTACCACGTCCAGGATTTGAACTCGGAGTGAAGAGTTAATTTCCCATGACTTAAACCATTACACCACGCGCTTCCATACAAAAACATGTTATAAGTTTATAATAATAACGGCTAACCCTAACCCTAACCCCTAACCAAAACCCTAACCCTATTTCAGAATTTTAAAATATTTTAGAATTAAATAGATCTCTGATTCATGTAAATTATGGATAAATTCTTTTTTAATTATTCTTAATTACTATATACAGCTTATGACTGAATTGCATTTCTTGAAATTGAATATATGGGAAAAATAATTAGTTTCAATAAATTGCCTACTACTTATATCTATAAATATACTCTTACTGAGGTAGGCCACATTCAAACCGCGTAGGCCACATAATATAACAGAATCAAAAAGGTAGGTCACATACTATAACGGCACCAAATTTCCCCCACGATTGTACCAAATTTTCTTGGTATTGTACATGTTGTGACAAGGGACACATGCGAGAGCCGCTGTCAGCGCTTTAGAGCAGGATTACAGTGGTGGGAAGGCATATATAATATAAGTATATAATATATTGATATTATTGTGTACAGTACTCATATGCACTACAACTCTTCAAAGGTTCATTTATCACATAGAATAATGTACTAACGCCAAAATTCCACTATATATATATATATATATATATATATATATATATATATATATATATATATATATATATATATATACTAGACAAAAACGTGACTCGTTAGGTCACCCATTGAGATTTTGGTAGATAATTGGGATTAGGGAAAAAAGAGTTTGCAAAGTGAATTAAATATTTTTTTAAAAACTTACGCCTGGAGAGTTAAAAAAAAACATACGGACGGAGAATTAGAAATTAAACCATACGTCCAGAGAGTTTAAAAAAACTTTAAAAAAATAAAAAAACAGCCAGAGAGTAAAAAAAAACCCAAAAAGCAAAAAAAAAACATACGGCCGGAGAGTTTAAAAAAAGACATTAAAATCATTTTGTAAGATTTCTAAGAAAGAAACGTTTTTGCGCACATTTGTATGATTTCAAGTATCTCTATCTAATACCAATAGTTATATGGTTTGAAGCAATTTTTCCATTAAAAAAGTCATTTGTTTGCACAGTTATATCATATAACTGTGCAAATAAACGACTTTTTAAATTAAGGATTATTATTAATTACTCGAAACCATTCAACTAATATGGTTTTAAGTAATCAATGATAATCTTTAGTAAACAATTGTAGCTTGAAGTGACTATTCCTGATTCAAATAATTTGCAGTTATGCATAAAGCATTCTTATCTAATACAAATAATGTGCACAGAGTTGTATGGTTTCAAGTATACCTACCTAATACTAATAATTTTCACACAGTTTTATGGTTTTAATTATTGTTGTCTAATACTAATAATTATATGGTTTCATGTAGTAATGCCTATTTATAATAATAGTTATTCATTTGCACACACACATAAATGGTTTCAAGTAACTAATCATAATCTTTAGTAGTTTCAAGTAACACTATTAATTTACAGTTATATGACATCAAATATCCCTGTCTGATATGAATAATTTTTAAATAATCTTTAGATCATTTTAAAATTATCTTTAAACAGATCTATTTGAACCATGGATTGGACCCGAACATGTACTACCACTCCGGGAGAGAATGGTCCAAGGAGTAATAGAAATGAAGGGATACTCAACACTCCCCAGAACTGGTCTCACCATTAGTGTCATATCTAGGACAACCCACTCCTCTTAGCTTTGCTGACAGGGCGAAGTAGTAAGTTGGTTGGTTGGTTGGTTGGTTGGTTGGTTTTTACGGCATGTCAACACTTGGGTTATTTCATGCTGAAGACGTTTTGTTTTATTCATTCTTGTTGGATATTCAATTTTTTAACGCAATTTTTTTTAAACACATCTTTTAAAAACTCATTTTTATCTACTTAACCCATAGATGGGACCTTAACAGGTACTACCACCTCGGTCAGAGTGGACCTGGGTGTAATAGCGATGAAGATGTATACCACACTCCCCCAGAGCTCCAGAATTAGAACATGTGGGAATTAAATTCAAATAAAATTCAAATAAACTTTTTTTTAAAATCCCATGAGCCTTCACCGGAAGAACCCTCCGAGCATGTGCGGAAAAATGACCCACTTCCGACCCCCAAGAGAATCTCTCGGCCATTCGAGTTTAGGCCTTAACTTTGATCACTACTACTGACCATGGAGATATTTCCTTGCGACATGGTGGCTATGACCGGTGAATAAAGCCTAAGTTATAAAACCACCTTCTGTCTTTGTCTCTTCCTTTTTCATTCCTTGAATCCCTTCCTTTTCAGCTCAACCACCATGGGGTTAAAAGCAAACCCTAAGAAGACCACAGACCAAGAATAACAAGCCACTTTTTTTAAAACCTAAAACACTAAAGCTCTTGCCACCCCATAAAACTCATCTTTTAAAAACTCATTTTTATCTACTTAACCCATAGATGGGACCCTAACAGGTACTACCACTCCGGTCAGAGTGGACCTAGATGTAATAGCGATGAAGGTGTATAGCACACTCCTCAGAGCTCCAGAATTAGAACCTCTCCATCAAATGCAGTTTCATGTCATATATAGTACACCACTTTTTTTGTGGAGGGTGGGGAAGAAGTGTCTTACCCATTTGCAGGGGGATACAGCCAGCATATTCTGCTAACAGGGAGTACTAGCTGGGTAATTCCATGTCAAATCATCCAGAAAAAAGTAAAATTGTCATCCTCCTCCTTCAATTTTGTACAGGTGTGAACTATGTTAACATTAGATAATGCCCAAAGCCAAAGCTACAACATCAATTAAAATTTTGCAAATTAGAAATCATTAATAACTTAACATTGGTTAACTTAAAGACTTTTTTGACAACATTTTTGGGTTCCTTGGGCTAAAATGCTTTTATAGACCAATATTTAGGAGTAGGGAAGCTCATTTTACAGACAAAAATAGATTACAAAAAGTTATCATTTTTCGCGACCCCCCTCAAATTTGGAGAGTTATGTCGATTTTTAGAATCAATATAACTCCGCCAATTTTTTGAATTGGAAACTCAAATTTTGGGGATTGGGTAACTTTAAAATCGTCCATACCAAATCTTAACAATTTTTTGCAAAATGTTGTAGCTTCGGTTATGAGCAAATATCACACAATCTTTTTGGTACAAATAATGTTCAATATATGTGAAATAATAATAGAAAAAAATTGTTGTCACAGACGCAGTGCCATATCGGGTTATTGATCTTGCTATGAAAAAATCAGAAATCATTAATGACTTAAAATTATTTGACTTTAAGACTTTTTTGATAGCATTTTTGTATTTCTTAGGCAAATATGCTTTTACAAACCAATTTTTAGTAGTAGGGACGCTCTAAAACTCATTTTACATTCAAAAATAGATTACAAGAGGTCACCATTTTTCGTGACCCCACCCCTCAAATTTGGAGAGTTAAAAATCAACATAACTCTGTCAATTTTGTGGAATTGGAAGCTCAAATTTTGGGGATTGGCTAACTTTATCATAATCCACACTTGGACAAAATTTCAGAAAAATTCAAGAGGGTTGATAACATGGCCTGGATAATTTGACATGGATTTACCCAGTAACGGTATTTGCCTCATACCCCACTTGTATGGGCTGGGCACAAGGCCTCGTTTTAACGTGGGCCCACCACAAGCCGAAACTCATGGGTGGGAAAGAACAAAAATTGCGTCGATCCCCTCGGCATTCCCCCTCAAGGGGGCGCCTCAGGCGCTGGGCAATAAACCCAGCCCTGCCCCCAAGGGGGCAGAAGTAAGTAAATAAAATACCAGTAGTGAAAATTAGAAAGTAAGGTACTAGTCCTGTAAGTATTAGTAATACTAAGACAAGGAGTAACAAAAAAATAAAAATTAAAAAATATAAGAAGAATGGACCCTGGGATACAAGCTGATTTATTAAGTTTTGCATTAAATAGATATTTATTTCTAGAATCTAAAAATATAACATTTTAAACTTAACATCAGAATATTTTTATTTTAAATGAATTTTATATATTAATTTTTCATAAAATTAAAGTTTTGAAATAAAATAACTGATGCATTATAAAATTCCTTAATTGATAAACCAATACTGAAAATTTCATTAAAATCGGATAATTCCCTGATTTTTGGTAAATTTTTTTGCAATAGCGAATGTTACATTAAATTTGTAAACAAGCCAATAAAACCACTTAAAAAGAACCAAAATGGCATCGGCGAACAAAATTGGCCAAAACAAATCGTTTTAGATATATTAAAAATAAATTGCTAATGTAATGATATTTTTCTTTTTTTTTTATTGATGGTCATTAAGTTACTACTTATCGTTTTAGACAAAAGTCTGACCTTAAATAATAGATTTAATTAATTTTAATTCGTTTTTAAAATTCGTAGCAGACGACAAATTGGGTATTGCTATTATATATGCTACTGGACACAGAGAGCGAAGCCGGGTAACTAGCAAGTAAAGTATTAGTAGTGCGAACTAGAAAGTAACGTACTGGTACAGTTAGTATTAGTAATACTAAGACAAGGAGTCGCAAAAATAAATAGATAAATAAATAGATAAATAAATAAAAATGAAGTTGCACTTTAGCAAGTATAAAGTAAAACTTATTGAGGTTGTGTTGTATTTGCAGGGAAACAGTAGCCTAGTAGCAAAAACGATTACTTCCGTGACTATCGGTTCCACCACTGATGACGCTGCTCCTGCTGCTCCTGCTGCTTCTGCACTATTGTCGACATTGTTGTTGTTGATGTTGCCTGAGGTGAGGAGGGTTGATTGTTAGTAGAATAGTGTTAAAAAAAAAGAAAGAAAAAAAGAAAGAAAGAACAGAATACAGGAGATTGATACAGACATCACTAACCCCCTTCCTCTCCCTTCTCCTCCCTCACTTTTTTCTTTCTACCTCCCCTTCCCTACTCTATCTTTTTTACTTTTTATTTTTATCTTTAATTTTTTGTTTCTTTCTTTACGGCTTTTATCTCTACTGCTTATTTATTATCATCGTTGTTATTATGCAGTTTTTCACGATCGTCGTCGTCGTCGTCGTCGTGGTTGTCATCGGAGCTCGCTAAAAATTAGGTCACCATTCTCCCTTACTACCCCCCACCACTCTCTCTGTATATATCTCTCTATCTATCTTCGTATGTGACAGAGAGAGAGGTAAGACGTCTGTTCCCATCTCTTGAGCAAGCAAACTTTTTTTGTTGTTGTTTTTATACTGTGTTGTAACTCCCCACTTTCTTTCCCTCTCTTCCCGCTTTTTTTTTCTTCTCTCTCTCTCTCTCTTTCTTTCGTTGTTTCTTTCTCTCTATCTCTATTTCTCTGCGTCTGTTCATGCGCATGCGTTAACTTTTCTGATTTTTAATTCTGCGAGGGTCAGAGTAAATAAAATAAAAGTAAAATAAAATAAAGTCGGGCTAAACTTGCAAATCGGTCGGAAAATTAAAACATATTACAGGCTGACCAGAAACAGAACAGAACCCAAATTATTTATTTATTTTCCTATTAAACTAACCCTAAACCCTAACCCTAACCCTAACTCTAAACCCTATACCCTAAACACCACTAGTTAAAATTAACAGTTTTATTACAAAATTTGTGGGTTCGGTTTTTTCTGTATTTTCCAAAAAATATTTATTTATTTTCCCATTAGACTAACCCTAAACCCCAACCCCCACCCTAGCCCTAACCCTAACCCTAAACCCTAACTCTAAACCCTAAACCCCCCTAGTAAAAAATTAACAGTTTTATTACAAAATGTGTGGGTTCTGTTTTTTTCTGGGTCACCCTTATTTTCCGACCGATTTGCAAATTTAGCCTAAAGTAGGTGAAATTACAAGTACATTCGGTCCATTTTTCGTGTTAGCTGAACAGTGTCAATTGTCAGTTTACTATCCATTAGTCTTCCTTTAATTCTCCCGACTTAGGAGGGGGGGGGGGCAGCAACTTTCTAAAATCGGTACTAATGCAGAATGGCGCGCAAGAGATAGGATTATTAGATTACGTACAAGGTTCCTAGTTCGATACCAGCCCTCGCCAACTCAGCGATCTGTGCGGTAAAGTAAGGAGCTGGTGGTAGGTGTGGCGCTCCATCTCAGATGCAAAAACAATCTCCTTGGTTTAGCCCTAGTGAAAAGGGGATAGACTCCCTCGCTGTCTGGCTTGATACCGACTTTAAGCCACCCCAACGACTTTACTTTTTTTTCTTTTTCTTTTTTTTTACTTACGTATAAAAAGCATTACATTTCAGGCTAAACTTGCAAATTGGTCGGAAAATTAAAACGGAAAGTTTTTTGGTAGTCCCCCATGACAGTTTAACTACAGTCTATGAATGAATTTTTTGGCGAATTGGGTTACGGTTTAGGGGTTTGGGGATTAAGGTTGTTTTTATTACGTATTGCTTTTAAAAAAATTAACAAAAAAAAACAACAAATTACTATACATTTAATGTTGAAAAATATTTTTTAAACCAAGTTTGATTGAAATTATACATTGCAATATTAACACAAACAACTGAGACTAATGTGTCTACCATTGGGTTCAATAATTAATTTCAATGGGTAATTAAATTTTATGTTTCTAGGTTTAAAAAGGTAGCTGGTTATTCTTTGTGCGTGTTCCTAGGGTATACTTTTAACCCCATCATATTTGGTGGTCGCGCTAAAAAGGAAGGAATTCAAGGGAAGAAAAGTAAAAGACAAATACAGAAGGTGGTTTTGTGATTTAGGTTTTATTCGCAGGTCATAGCCACTACATGTCAATAAAATTCCTTCCTGGCCTGTAGTCGTGTCTAGTCCCAGTTAGGGCCTAAGTCCAAATGATCGAGAGCATGACTTGGGGGGTCGGAAGTCGGTCCTTTTTCCCGCACATGATCGAAGGGTTCTTCCTGTGAAGGCTCATGGGAGTTTGTTTTTTTATTTGAATATTATTTTAATCCCCACAAGGGAAAGTGTCTTTGTAGATAATCTTGAGGCTACTAAATGGAGAATAGAAGTTGTCACTTACTGTATAGAATATATATCATGTAACAGGTACTCGGTAAAGACGCAACTGGGGCGTATAACTTCAGTGGAGCTACAGGGTGTGGAAGTGACACTGCTGGAAAAGCAGAACGAACTGATAAGTGACGTTTTCCTGTGGACACCTACACATGGACACACCAGAATGGGTCGGCCCGCAAATACTTGCATTAATCAGCATGATCAGTATGGATACTGCATGCCATGAGGAGGACTTGCTACGAGCGATGACAGATAGGGACGGTGGCGAGAGAGGGTCATGGGAAGCCGTGCCGTCAGTGTGACATGATGATGATGATTTTCAAAGTAGATCCACCCTTCAAATGATTCAGGTTTTCTTCTTTTTTTTCCCTCAAGTTTCACGTGTTTTTAATAATTGCTGAATAGTAAAATAAAAATAAAAATGTACTTGTAAAAAAAAAAAGAAAATTGAATGAAGCACGAAACTGAAGAAAAAAGAAAAAAAAAAAAAAAAAAAAAGCAAGAAAAATCAAACGTGCAGCTGCAGAAGAGTTCTCTGCGCTTTGTGTCCTGTGTATGACGTTAAACTGCATCTAGTCGTGAAGTTCCAATTCCGGAGATCTTAAGAATATTTACGGAATCGAAGGAGCCCTTATTTCTCCGTAGTTGTAGGCAAATTGTCCGACAAAGAAGGAACAACACAAAAGTAAATGCAGACACCTGTATTGACAAAAAATTACATATAATTGTTGCAAATTTTATGGTATTTGCTACATGACTTATCTGTGGAGGAATTTCTTGTAGTACTGGTGATAACACGGTTTTCTCCTCGTCGGTGGGAAATGTAGAAAAGACGCTTCGTCTCGGTAGTTGTTCTTCCTTTGGTCAGTGTGCAGTAGTACCGGCCTTTATGCAGTATGCAGATACTATGCGTTAGAAGGAATCGGGTTGTAAAGTTCTTGATAAGTGGACCATGTTTTGGGGCTTAGTAATGAGAGCTTGGTGCCTTATATCTCTTCTCCAGTACTGCTTTGCGATAAGTGGGCCCTGTTTTTGGGCTAAGTAATGAGAGCGTTTCTTTTGACGTCTCTCGTTGGTAACGTCTCCCTGATAAGTGAAGTTTTGGTATTTGGCGCCAACATACGATGTTGGCATTCGCCCTCTGGTGGCAGGGGGAGATAATTAGCTATGGAATTTCCGATACTCTTGGGAGTATGGAGTACACCTTCATTGCCATTACTCCCAGGTTCACTCTGACCCGGTGTCATAGTATCTGTAATTCCTTCTTCAGGATCAGCCACAGTTTTGGGAGATGAGCCGATAATTGATGAATGGGGTAACAACATGCCACAGATTCTCCAAACAACACTCCCCATGTTTTGAATTCAGAAGTTTTCTTTTTCCATCACCAGTTGTTTTATCAAAGCTAAAGAGTCTAACCTGCCCTGCTATTTTATCCGTAGCTGGGGGGAGAAGAGAAGGATTCATTATATATATGTTTTTTTATATTTTATATTTTTTGTTTTATCCTTGGTTCATATTTTGTAAGACTTATTTAATTCTCAAGTTGTTAATCTGACTGACTACTATCCCCTGAAAAAACTTGGACCTGAAAAATATTATTTTCTCTCATTTGACTTCTTGTCGCCATGGTGACAGTCTTTTAATGTATACATTTTGTGAAGAAAAAAAATTTTTTTTGAGGAGAAAATTTTTCTGTCGTGCAATTCAAATTATTGTTGATTTTCCATCTGATGAGACGGGATTTTGGGGAGCTTTATTAAATTAACTTAGATTTATAAAGGCCCCAATTTTGGTCGAAATAAATTTATTATGGAATAACGGTGTTGAGTTTTTCCTTCCTTTCAAAGATATATATATATATATATATATATATATATATATATATATATATATATATATATATATATATATATATGTTTTCTCTCTTTTTTTTTATTTTCTTTATTTTAAGAAAGTCATTTTTTACCACATAAGAAGAGAAACAATTTTCTTATAATTCATTTTCAATGAATTCAAAACACGGACACACCAAGGGTTGAAACTATTTTCTAAAATTGAAACTTTATCTTTACAAAATTCTCGTTAACTGTAGTTTTTCCTTTATTATAATATAGATATTGTGTATCATTATCATTGTGGAATCTGTGACGTAAGCAGTGACGTAGTTTCGGTTACAGACAGAAATGCAATCTATCCCCATTATATATAGGAGATATATATATTGTGTATCATATAGAAATGCATCTTTGTTGGACAAGAAATTAGATAAGTTTTAAGGAATGGTTATTATGTTATTTACAGACATAAATATGCTTATAGCTTGATTTTGAATGAATTCAACTTTAATTTGGAGCTCTCATAATATGCTTCCATTCTTTGTTTTTACATCTGTGATTCAGCAATTTGAAATGATGAAACATAAATTTTCTATAATGTAGTAATATATATATATATGTGTGTGTGTGTGTGTGTGTGTGTTATAGTGTACTAAACAATTAAAAGGTGTCTGTTACCATTGGTTTCAAAGCATCGTATTGACCGCTTATCCTCAAAACAAGTGCTCAAAAAACAATTGTTTTTCCTGGGCGCTTGTCTTAAGAATAAGCAGCTCTGTTAGACATTGGAAGCTTCACCCTGAAGTCTCACACCTCATCAGCAGCAACATTATGCCGTCCGAAACTCAAGTTTCTGGTAGGACCTCTCAAGTCAGATTGGTCTAACACCCAGTGGTATTAAAACTACAACCCGGCTAAAGGGGCCCAGGTGAAAATCCAAAGGATGTCTCCATCATCGCCAGGAATCAACAGCTTTTAGTGTACTTGTCACTGCGTCTGTAGAAAATATGTGGTAAACAAGGGAATTTGTTCCCCTAACTGGGATATGCATGTGGGGTTTGGGGACCGCTTGTGAATTTCCTATTTCTTCGTTACAATAACTAGCAAATATATGCACCCTTCGGGTGCAAGTATTTAGGTTTTGATGTAATAAAATATTATATCAAATTAGAAACTATTTAGAAAATGATAAATCGAGGGGGTATAATCGAAAAATAGAACAGCTTTAAATCTAACTCTTCCATCATGTTCCATTACTCCCCTCTTTCATTTATCCTAATTTATCTATTTAGTTAGATTATGAAGTATTTAATAAAAATTACAGTTCTTTCGTCTTGTTTATGGATTTCTTTTAAGATTTATTGAAGAGATTTTTGCTCAGATTCTTTAAGAGAAAACCAAACAATTAGAAATCAATAATACTAAGCATATATTTAGTAAAATCAAATTCTTAATATCAATATGCAAATTAGCCTTCTCGTTCACACTGTAAACCGCTATTTTGTTTAATATATAAATATACTTGCATTTTATTAGTATGTAGATCCAACAGTATTAATAAGGTACAACAATTTTATCAATAATTGATTAAATAAAAAATAAATTCATGGTGAATGTGATGTCAATAACTAAGGGAATTATGACTTGAGTAGGGATATAGTTTCGGTTACAGACAGACAAACACACAATCTCCATTATAATAAGATATATATATATATATATATATATATATATATGGAGAGAGTGCTAATTTGGATAACAGGGGAAAATGGAATGAGCGAACAACTTTCGGTTTACTCGGTTTTCTCAAAAGAACATCACAGCTACTTTAGTCAACATGAGCAATGTGTTATCCTATAACTTTTTCTGCACTAATTTTTTAAATTATTTTTTAAATTATTTTCATCATGCATAATTTCTTATGCTCAAATTTGCAATAAATTGCATATGTAAATGTGTTTTAACTGAATACATCCGATATACAATAAAATATATTTCCTAAATGTTAAATAAACAAACAAATAAAACTTATACAAAAATTAAAGACTCATTTTCCATTTAACAATCTCGTTCATTCGGGATACGGTGAATTCGTTGTATGGAGCTGGCTCAACCAACCCTGAGTGAATGCCATCACAACAATAACAGCATTGAGAGTTGAGTTCATAGTTGTTATTCAATCCTGTTTGCCAGTCAAGGCTAGGGAGACCACTCTGCCCTGCTATTTAACCAATAGTTGAAAGGGGGTGGATGGATGGTTTTCCTAAGGATATTAGGAAAAAGGGAATAGGCTACAGTCCCAGAGGCGAAAAATGCTTTACTTTTAAAAATTCGTCGGATGTAAAAGATGGCTCAATAGTTTTTACGTAATGATTAAGATAAAATCACAAAAAGAGTATAGTTACTTTTCGCATATAGGTATCTTGGTTTCATAATTAATTAATTAAGTTTTAAATGAGTAAAATACGTAAAAAAAACTACTTAGCTCCGAAATAGAATATAAACTGTCTCAGCCGGGATTTGAACTCATAATCGTCGATTCCAAATCATGGGCTGTTAATTGTTAGGCTACAAGGACCTTCAGATAAATCAGAACATTGGATACTTTGCCTAAATAACCACGTTATAAAAAAAAACATTTAAATATGATGGTCATGAAACTGCTGCTAGTGATCATTTGTTTGAGCATTTTTTTTTAATTCGTTATTGCTGTATGTTGTACCGGCCGTTTCTACAGTGGAAAATATACACCGGTTCTCATTATAAATAGTGAGACACCGAGTGAAAAGGTTGTACTGTTACCGTACTGTTACTGTACTGTTACTGTTTAGCGGCAAGCTAGCCGTTCTTGTACCTTATTGTAAATACACTTGTCTCTTTTTACCCTACATCGACTTGACTTCTTTTTTTACTGTTGAACTAACATCACAACACTGTATAAGCATAGAGTGGGGTCAAAAGAGAGGAGATTAATATAATAACTGTTATATATATATTTGCTTGAAGGCAGTTACAATGCGTATATCGTATAAAATTCTATAATTAATGAAAATAATCATAACAAGCGAAGTCGGCAAATATCGAGCCCTACCTAGAACATCGTACAGCTGTTTCAACTTTATTAAGTCTCATCTGCGATGTATACTTACGATTTCCCTCCGACTGAAATCGACACCAGGAACTCAGCACGCAGACCAGAGACTCTACCACTGGGCCACCGATACGCAGCAAACGATACGTGTGAAATTAGCTTGTCAAAGGTATATGTATATATAAAAGTCATCCACAGACACGTGTTTCGGCGTTTCATGCCTCTTCAGTGTGGCTAGACACAACAACTAACTCCGACCAGAAGCGAACCCCGACTGACTTTACGCCTGTCCGATCCGTTAACCCCTGGGCCATTGCCAGCTGCCAGCGATGTTTTAACTGTTTTAAATACATACATACGTGTATATACTTTACGATCACCAGAGAGATCAAATCTGAAAACAGATGATCATTGCGTTATGCTGGCGGTGAAGGTTTATTAAAGTCGCTCCTAAAGAGCTCTACCGGGTTACGGATATATACATATATATATATACGGATTGAGCACTCTCTGGTGGCCTTTACATATATACATATGTATGTATTTATCAATTAAAACCCTCGTATTAACAATGTAAAACAATTTTTATTAATAATCGAGGTTTAAATAAAAAATAAAATCACGGAGAATGTGGCATAAATAAGTAAGGGAATTGTGACTTAAGTAGTAATATAGTTTTGGTTACAGACAAACACACAATCTCCATTATAATATATATATATATATATATAATATATCAATAATTTGAAGGCAATTATAATGTGTATAAAAATAAAAACAAAAGCAACATCTTTTTGTTTTTATTTTTATACGCATTGTAATTGCCTTCAAATTATTAATATATTATAACATACTTAACAATGCTTCAAGCAAATTACCAATTACTTTATATATATATATATATATATATATATATATATATATATATTGTTCTCTTTTGCATGATGTTGATGTGTTGTAGTGTGTGAGAATTATGAAAGTAACATAAACAGTCCAAGAATAGAATGGAAAAGCGAACAAAGCCAGAATCAATGTTTTTAGTTGAGTGCTTTTGCAGTGTTGATGGGATTGAAATATTTTGAGATCACATCTTACAGATTTGACTTGGAGAATAGTTTGTGGGTCTGCCACCATTGTTCTGTGTGACATGAGTCTCTTTAGATTCTGAGAAGCCGGTGCCTTGCGTGTCTGTCTTGACCATATTCATGGACAGTCTAGAAAACAAGACAAAAGGCTTTTGGTCAGGTCTTGGTTAGGTTCTGGTTTGTAGGTAAACATGTTATTAAGCCGCATGGTTCCACTTGGAACACGTTTGTGTATCCTTGTCATATTTCTTATGTGTTTTATATGTATATATTAAATGTTGTATATGTTTAATGAGCCTATCTTATTTTTCCTTCAATTTATTCAGTGTTAGTGTATAAACTAATACTACTATTGATCCTTGATGAGTGGGGCCCATTGTATGTGTAAAAGAGCTTATCTTATATTTCCTTCCATGTATTCAGTGTTAGTGTATCATTGGATATACTAATACTACTATTGATACTTGGTGAATTGGAGCCATTATATGTGTAAAAGAGCTTATCTTTTCTTTCCTTCCATTTATTCAGTGTTAGTGTATCAACGGATATACTAATGCTAATATTGGACCTTAGAGCAAGGACACGGCGGAATATCCTCTTTAATACCAACCATTACTAACAACATGTAACCACAATTATGATCAAGTCATTCTGAGAACACAAATCCCCTTGACTCTCTCTCTCTCTCTCTCTCTCTCTCTCTCTCTCTCTCTCTCTCTCTCTCTCTCTCTCTCTCTTTCACACACATACTGTCTCTCTCACTCTCATGCTCTCTCTCTCTCACACACACACACACACACACACACTCTCTCTCTCTCTCTCTCTCACACACACACACACACATTATCTCCCTCCCCTCCCCTCTCTCTCTCTCTTTCTCTCGCCATCTGTTTCTATTGATCATTGTTCCTGGAAAGTCCTCACCACAGCATCCAGGGTCTGCATATAGGAGAACGTTGCTTATGAGTTTGTCCTTACTTCTCCAGCAGTGCCCAGAATACCTTACTTGGATATTTTGTGTGATGGGAGGTAGATGGCCGTACAGCTGCTGTTTTGTGCGCTGCTGATTCCAGAATTTATTCAAGACAACATACAGTTCTCTTGTGTAGTTCCCCATCTAACTTTTCTCTAACACTATATTCTTAATCAAACTCTCTCCCGTCTGGCCATGGCCACCCTATACTAATCTTGGTAAACATCAATCATCAGTATATATATATATATATATATATATATATATATATATATAATCTCGATTATTATATATTGGATTTTTGCCTATTTGATCACTTTTCTTCTCCGTGTTCAGTTTTTTTTTTTTTTTTTTTATTGCCATTTTTCCTTCTTTTTTCTATCTTTTTTTTTTCCTTTTTTTTTTTGTCTATTTCTTATTGATTCAGCAAAATTCTGATGTTGTTCGCTTCAGAGATTTGTTCATAACAAACTGCAGACTGACAAACACCTTGCTTGTCTCTCTCTCTCTCCCCCTCTTTCTCCTTCTCCTCCCCCCCCCTCTCTCTCTCTCTCTCTCTCTCTTCTCTCTTCTCTCTCTCTCTCTCTTTCTCTTTGCAAAACAACTTTGGCCAATTATCAACACTGGCAAGGCTGCCTTGTGGCTGAGTTAGTAGTGTATTTACGGTAATTATGTAGCTACACAGGATATACAAAAACTCTTAGGACACCGGTCACTTCCGCCGTGCGGGGGTCTAAGGCAGCGAGTACCCTAAAAATATGAACAAGGTGTTAAATCAACATTATTGCATTTACCACTTTTGCGAGAGGTTAGTATTTGTGCTCAGAATTTTAAACTAGAATATCAAATGCTGATTTTCAGGACAGGCAGGTTTCTCCCCTCTTAGAAGATGTTTAGCATAGGAGTCGGTACTCTTTTGGAGAGAGGGGGCCAATTGGCTATGCAGTGTCTCGGTGAAGGGTCATGGTATTAAATATAATGCAAATAAATTTTCTCGAACTATGTAGGGATTAAAATAAAATAAAAATAAAAATAAAAATAACAAACTCTCATGAGCCTTCACCGGAAAAACCCTCCGCGCATGTGCGGGAAAAAGGGCCCACTTCCGACCTCAAAGATAATATCTCGGTCATTCGAGTTTAGGCCTTAACTGTGTCTAGTCACTACTACTGGCCAGGGAGATATTTCCTTGCCATGTTGTGGCCATGATCAATGAATAAAGCCTGAATCATAAAACCACCTTTTGTCTTTGTCTCTTCCTTTTTGTTCCTTGAATTCCTTCCTTTTCAGCGCGACCACTAAATAAGATGGGTTAAAAGCAAACCCTAGGAACACGCACCAAGAATAACAACTACCTTTTTAAACCTCAAACGTTAAACCTCTTGAAAACCCCACAAATCGCTCTGTCCAAAAAGCTGTCTTTTTTTTTGAAGGTTTAAATTTAAAAAAATCTTTGCCTCTGGTCTTTTATGGGTTAACCTGAATAGAACTACTGTACCTCTATTCTATACTAATGGATAGTCAGAGTCCAGCTGTTAACTCGACGGACCGGACGAAAACCACTCGAGGGCCGGATGTGGCCCGCAAAGCGGGGAGAGGGGTCCCGGTATATATCCCCACCTTGTGCATTATTATTTGTATCAATATTTGTGCTGCAAAATAGAAGTACATATACCCAGACGACCTAAATTTCAGCTAGGGAATCCCTATTTCTACATCGCTATCACCCATTAGATGTAATCTTATATTCTATACACAATTTTATTTTTCTTATATATATTATAAATTTTCTATAGAATGCTATAATCAGTTATTTAACAGCTTAACAGGCCGTTAGATAAAAGAATACAATCTATATATTAATAATCTTGTTCCTTAATCTTCCGACCGTTATCATCTTGCTACAGCCTCTGGTTAAAAATGAACCCGTTCAAATCGTGCAAAATGAAATGCAAGATGTAAATCCTGATTATCTGGCGTCTCTTATCCGCCGAATTCTTATTTCGTTTGAATCTCGTCACCTCAGCTAAATAATGGACCATTCCATTTTTATTATAAAGAAAGTAAGGCAAGAAAAATATCATGATACACAGAAAAAATATGATAAGAAATAAAGAAAGAAAGAGAATAGGGGAAAGATAGAGAGAGAGGGTTGATCGAGCGGAAGCGATAACGCTAATCTGTTTCAATCGAACATAATGATAAAAAAGAAAAGAAGGAAAGAAAGAAAAAAGAGTGAGAGTTATTACCACAGAAACTACAAAAAGATATAGGGAGTACATGTATGTTATAGTTATCTTCGATTTTAACTGTTTAAAGTTCAAAGTGCTCAATTCGGAGTTTTAGGTGAGATTTGAGGCCTGATAAGCCCCATGATAGTGGGGAAAATGGCCAATTTCGTGAAAAATTAATATGATTTTCTGATAAAGTTCAATGAGGAGTATTACATAGTAAAAGATGGTTGAATTCTGTTGAGAATTGGGGAAGATATGGGGCTTCAAAGATGTCCACAAAATGCCCTTTTTCAGCCATTGTATTTTGGTGAAAATTTAAGTTGTCGATTTTATTGTCTTTTCTTATGGATTTTGATGCGTAGAATTTACTGATGGAGAAAAAAGTGCTCAATTTGGAGTTTTAGGTGACATTTGAGGCCTGATAAGCCCCCTGATAGTGGGTGAAAATGGCCAATTTCGTGCAAAATTAATATGATTTTCTGATAAGTTCAATGAGGAGTACCACATAGTAAAAGACGGTTGAATTCTGTTGAGAATTGGGGAAGATATGGGGCTTCAAAGATGCCCACAAAATGCCCTTTTTCAGCCATTATAAGTCTACGTATTTTTGTGAAAATTTAAGTTGTCGATTTTATTGTCTTTTCTTATGGATTCTGATGCGTATAATTTACTGATGGAGAAAAAAGTGCTCAATTCGGAGTTTTAGGTGAAATTTGAGGCCTGATAATCCCCCTGAGAGTGGGTGAAAATGGCCAATTTCGTGCAAAATTAAAGTGCCAATTTAATATGATTTACTGATAAAGTTCGATGAGGAGTATCACATAGTAAAAGATGGTTGAATTCTGTTGAGAATTGGGGGGAGATATGGGGCTTCAACTTCAACTTCAGGTTGAGTAAGCATTCTTCGTGCCAATTCTCTTTGAAAATTTGCTAAAAGCTCTTCTCTACTTCGCAAAGATTCTAACAACTGACCTCTTGTCGGTTCCGGACTAATGGTATCTGTTATATATTCCTTTTTTTAGAGACATCTGTACATTCCAAAAAGATATTGACAACTAAACAGAAAATAATTTGTATCAGTGTTTTTTGGGGTTTTCTTTTCTTTTCTACTTCTTTTTTGGCATTCCAGGAATTCCTCAATATCTGCTACTGCCCATTCCCTTTTGTGATTCCATTCTTGACAGGATAAGACCATTCTAAGAATCCTAAAAACCATCTGCAAAAATTATTCTTCAATTGATACTAAGATGGTTGTTTACCATTTATCGCATTCAAATGCCAAGTGTGAAGTTGTCAATTAGGAATGATTCTATGAATGCAACAACTTATTTTTTATGATCATATAAAGTTATAGTTTCTGACTGTTTGTCCATATTCATTTTGTTGGTGCGTGGTGTAAGTTGGAGGTACGTGGTGTAAGTTGGAGGTGGGTGTAAGTTGGAGGTGGGTGGTGTAAGTTGGAGGTACGTGGTGTAAGTTGGAGGTGCGTGGTGTAAGTTGGAGGTGCGTGGTGTAAGTTGGAGGTACGTGGTGTAAGTTGGAGGTGCGTGGAGGTGTGTGGTGTAAGTTGGAGGTGCGTGGTGTAAGTTGGGGTGGGTGGTGTAAGTTGGAGGTGCGTGGTGTAATGTTTAGAGTCGTATGAAATGGACTCGTCGACCCGAGTTCAAATCCTGGACAAAGCTAGAGTTCACATAGCGCTAATACCCTTGCGAAAGGTATGAATTCAACTACTCTCCCACCAGCTATGGGTAAATTGTGGGACAGACTGGGCTCTTTAACCTTGGTTAGCTAACCATTCTAGGAGAAGGAAAACTCTGAATTCAAGTAAGTTAAATCCGTTTTGGGTGGTCACTTCTAGAAGAGGCCAGTCCTAATTAGTGATCTACTTCATTAATCATTAACTAGAGATTTGGAGATAGACCGTTTATGTTCAGCCCTGTCGACTGGGGCTTTGGAATACATCGACTGCACATCGGTAGAGGGATAAGACCCCACCCCCACCCCAATTAGGTCACCTGTTGGCGGTGATTGGCAACTCATGATTCTTAAGGTTGAAACCCTGGCGGCTGAGCAGTCCATGACATACAACACTCCATTTTGGTTCTTACTTAGATGGGGATTCGTATATATATATATATATATATATATATATATATATATATATATATATATATGACCACCTGACTTCCTAAACCAATCAGAGCCTCGCTTCGGATGAACCTGGGTTCAATACCTGCTGATTTAAAACGCTATGATCTTAAATCCGGTACTGTATTTTTCCACAGTATATCGTTAGTTTTAAAATCTAACTATACTTCATTACAAAAATGATAGGCTATGCCTATTCATCATGTCACGTGTGTAGATGACCTGCCGAGAGAGAGAGAGAGAGAGAGAGGTGAGAGAGAGAGAGAGAGAGTCAAGGGAATCTGTGTTATCAACATGACTTGATGATAATGATGATGATGATGACGAGGAGGAGGAGGAAGAGCGCAAGAGGGAGGAGGAAAAGCATTTGTCAAAGTAGAAAATTCAATTATTATGCTTGGCCATTTCCTGGCTCTTTCCTTGGAGATAAATTCTGTTGTATCACACGGCTCTGATTCAGCAATTAAATTCCTGAAATTAAAAGAAGAAATTTTCTTTTTTTTTTTTTGTTCTTTTTGTTTAATTTTTTTTATTTTAGAGAATTTTTAAAAAAATTGGTTATTTCCCAAGGATATTTTCTTCACAATTGATTTTGTTTATTTATTCTACTGGATTTTATTCGGTAAATTGCCGTGCATAGTTATTACAAGAGCAACTGGAATGGTAAATGGTAAATGAAAAGAAAAGAGACAATTCTTCATATTGGAATGGTAATAGCCTTTCTGGCAAAACTTTACAGACAATTCAACGATAGGAAAAGTCTCAAGAAGAAAATATGTTATTAATTTAAGAATCGGTCATTATATTATATTTCTTATATATTAGATATTTCTCATATATTATTATATTTCTTATATATTATTGTAGTTTTTATGTATTATATATTTCTTATAAATTATTATATCTATTATATATTATATATTTCTTGGAAATTTGTGAAAATAATAACAACAGCAGTCTGATATTAGTAACGTTGCTAAATTTTAAAGAGTAGTCTAGATTTTACAAAATTGAGCTATAATAATAATAATAATAATAATAATAATAATAATAATAATAATAATAATAATAATAATAATAATAATCTGCCAGAATACTCAGAAGAGTCCTGGAGACCTGAGGAGACTTGCTGTCACTCAGACTCCAGTGAAAGACCATCAGCTAATGCTGATGTGAAAACTCAAAAAGAAGAAATAATAATAATAATTGACGACGGTGCACTAGCCCTTACACCAGAGTGATGATATAGACAGACTATATATATATATATATATATATATATATATATATATATCAAGAAAAGAAGGTGGAAGAGGTCTTGCCAGCATTGAGGATTGCGTAGATGCCACAATCAAAGGAGTCGAAGAATACACAAAAAAGAGCAAGGAAATATTAATTAAAAGATAAATTAAATCTTTTACAAAGTTATAATAATAATGGATACTTCAAAAAACAAATTGGGGAGATAGCACATGAAAAACCTAGGACATGGCTAAGAAGAGGAAACCTCAAAAGAGAAACATTAATAATTGCTGCACAAAACAATGCCATAAGAACAAATTATATCCAAGCAAAAATTGATAAGACACAACAGAACAGCAAATGTAGAGTGTATGTTGACAGAGATGAGACAATAAACCATGTATTGAGCGAATGCAGCAAACTAGCAAAACGAGAATACAAGGCTAGGCACGATTGGGTTAGAAAGTTGACCCATTGGGAATTGTATAAAAAAATAAATTTTCATAAACCAGAATATGTTCTTGAGAATGAAACATATAAAAGTCTCTGCGACTTTGAGATAAAAACGGATCGCCTTATCCCAGCCAGAAGACCATACCTAGTATTGATTAACAAAAATAAAAGAGAACTTGTCAACTGGCAGATTTTGCAGTTCCAGCAGATCACAGAGTGAAATGAAAGAAAACGAAAAGATATACAAATACCTGGACTTTGCTAGAGAATTGAAAAAGCTGTGGAATATGAAGGTGAAAATGATACCAATTGTAGTTGGTGCACTTGGAACGTTCCCCAAAACCTTAGAAAACTGACTGGAGGAATTGGAAATCAGAGGAAGAATTGAGACCATCCAGACAACAGCATTGTTGAAATCGGCAAGAATACTCAGAAGAGTCCTGCAGATCTGAGGAGACTTGTTGTTACTCAGACTCCAGTGAAAGAACATCAGCTAACGCTGGTGTGAATAACTCACAAGGAGTGAAATAATAATAATAATAATAATAATAATAATAATAATAATAATAATAATAATAATAATAATAAACAGCGGAGGGAATAGAACTACCGAATCAGGAAAAAATGAGAACACTTGGAGAAAAGGAGAAGTACAAGTACTAGGGAATACTGGAAGCGGACACCGTCAAACAGAGATGAAAGAAAAAGTGATAACGGAGTACTTCAGAAGAAAAAAACATCTTCTAGAAACCAAGCTCTGCAGCAGAAATATCTTCAAAGGAATAAACACCTGGTTTGTCCCATTTGTAAGATACTCCCATTTTTAAAATGAACAAGAGAGGAACTCCAAAATATGGACAAAAGGACAAGAAAAGGGTAATTTTTACCTTTAGTTGTTAAAATTCCTAGCAAATAAGAGAATCAAAGTAACCTCCATTGACTTTCACTTTGAACTAAGCCGGTAGCTATTTTTAAAGTCTCCGTGCGAAATATACAAATCTTAGAAACTTTTCGAAAACAATACAACTGCATGCTTTAACACAAAAATATCATAAAATGTGTTC
>CM042145.1:87821187-87855242 GCA_023376005.1 Doryteuthis pealeii
GCGCAAGTGGCTAGAAAGCATTACAGTGTGTGTATAGTCAGTGCACCAAAGACTGTCACTCAAGGTAGGACTGCACAGCCACTTGCGCAGATTTTGTAATAAGGAAACATATCAAACGTTGTAATAATTAAATTATGACACTCTGGTATATCCACAGGTCCTGCTAGTAATTTTATATTATAAGGGGATGCTAAAAAGTAGTGCCTCCAATTTATGTCCATGGAAAAACAAGTTCGCATCGATTCTATTGAATAGAGAAAGTTTTCTGCTACAAAACGCTAATTTTCCGCATTGTTATGCATTTCTGCTAGTAAGGAAAAATAGTGTGCATGGTGCACTTGTAAGAAGGTCATTCCAAAAGTAATGCCTCCTATTATGATTTGTTCACCCACATGTTGGGAGTATGACTGTAGAGGTTGAACCTTCCCACCAAGAACCTATACTCTTTTTGCCTGGTTACAGATAGTGTTATATACCCCTTTTACTCAGGTGTATATAATCGGTGGAGAGAGTTCTCGGGTATATAATAGAGAGAGTCATCTCGAGTGTATAATAGAGAGATAGACAGAGACAGAGATAGACAGAGAGAGAGAGAGAGAGAGAGAGAGATGATAGTTCTTACTTGCTTGATTACTCTGCTGGTTACTGACTTGTTACCTTCTTCTTCTTCTTCTTCTTCTTCTTCTTCTTCTTCTTCTTCTTCTTCTTCTTCTTCTTCTTCTTCTTCTTCGTTTAATTTGTCTGGCCGCCATCTTGACTGAGCTGACTTCTATTAAGGGCTGGTCTTCTTTTTTTTATTAATTCTTCTTACTGGGCTGGGCTTAAAAGTGTCTTAATAATTTAATGAACACATAAGACTTGGTTGTTCTTGATCAAGTTTTATTTCTTAGCCCATATTGATTCCGCCGCGGAGGGAGATAGACCCGGAGAATTTGTGTTACGCCTCAAAGATACGTGGTTCAAAGTTAACTGACGTGTAAAAGTTTTTAAATAAAATAACTGGTGCATTATATATTTTATTAATTAATATATCAACACTGAAAATTTCATTAAATTCGCTTAATTCCCTGATATTTTTTTCTCTTTCGGCGGTGTGACATACGATGGTGGAATTTAGGTCCGTTAAGTTCGATTTAACCCATTCTCTTATGCAGGATCCGACAAAATGAGCTGAAAATGTAGAATACACTGATTACAACTGTTATATACACCTTTTACTCAGGTGTATATAATCGGTGGAGAGTTCATCTCGTATATAAGAGAGAGAGAGAGAGAGAGAGAGAGAGAGAGAGAGAGAGAGAGAGAGAGAGAGAGATGATAGTTCTTATTTTCTTGATTACTCTGCTGGTTACTGACTTGTTGCTTTCTTCTTCTTCTTCTTCTTCTTCTTCTTCTTCTTCTTCTAACTTGTCTGGCCGCCATCTTGTCTAGGCTGACTTCTATTAAGGGCTGGTTTTCTTTTTCTATTCTTCGTTGTGCAGGCTGGGCTGGTCCTTGTTCTTACATTCAATTAACAAAGAGTTGGTTGTACTTGATCACAGTTGAGTGAAAGTTTGTCAAAATGGCATTTGACGTGAGAGCAAAGGTGTGTCATTGCACCCATTGGCATTCATTGATACTTGCTGAATGTTTATGAGGACCAAGCAATGCATGTGAACACAGATGGACCTTCCTACCAATAACCCAGACTTTTTCCTATGCCTGTCAAAATGGCACCTTGTTGGAACATTTTTGTATATAAGCCGTGCTGCAATCCCCCACTTAAATTTATAAACTAAGCGGGGTCATGTGGTTTAAACCTCAGCCAATCAACAGCCCGAATACGTGGCTGGTTAACTATTTAATCGGCTGATATTGACAGACGACCATTTGGACTTATTGACGAACGACCTGCCAGACTGAGGAGCACCAAGGAACAACCAAAGGATTATACCCAATATTAAGAGACATTAAGGAACAACCAAAGGATTCTTCACTAAGGATCGCGCTCTGCTTAACACAAAGGATCTCCGCTGGACAGCGCTCTTGCTTGAACCCCTAAGGATGGCCACAAAAATCGTAACACATTTGATATGAACTTTTTAATGCAAAAAATATTTGCACTCCTTGGAATTCATTGGTACATGCTGAATGTTTATGAAGACCAAACTGTGCATGTGATAGTTGTTTGATTTGTTGATTTGTTTTACAGCTTATTAACACATCTAATGCTGAATCCAGCCAATTTTAATAAAGAAAGGACTCGGGTTTGAATACAGTACCTGCTGTTGCTTAAGTGATCACCCAATTAAGTATTGAACAGGCTCATCACTGCTTAGCGAGAGAAGGTCAGAGACAGGAGAGGAGAGAGAAAGAAGAAAATAGGAGGTAGGAGAGGAGAAGAGAGAGACAGAGACAGAGAGAGAGAGAGAGAGAGAGAGAGAGAGAGAGAGAGAGAAAGAGAGAGAGAGAGAAAGAAAGAAAGAAAGAAAGAAAGAAAGAATAGAAGAGGGGAGAGAGATAGAAGAGAAGAGAAGTGGTGGGAGAGGAGAGAGGTCGCTACCCACGACCAACAGGTGGCCCCATAAGAGGGATATTACCCCTCTGCAGAGGTGCAGTCGGTGTATTCTACTATCTCAGCCGACAGGGGATCCAAGTCTGTAGTGTTCCTTGTAATATATATGTCAGTGGTTAACCACCGGTGTTAATCCAAAATATAGGTCTTCCTGGCAGAAATTTCAACCAACAATTGATTTGAAGAAATTACAAACGATCTTTAATGCTTTCTGTCCTCTTATCCCCTTGGTAGGTGTGGCGCTCCACTTCAGACGCGGAAACAATCTCCTTTCTCTAGCGCTAGTGAAAAGGGGACATACTCCCTCGCTGTCTGGCCGCCCTGTCGACTACTTGTCAATGAGAAGGAAAACTGTTAAATTCCACTTAAGAAACTGACCTTGTGTCGCATCCTCCTTGTGCGGAGGTGTTGGTAAATATATAAACAACATCCAACATCTGCACATAACTGTCGAATGTAAAGTTTTCTCTGGGTTTTCTCTGGTGTCGCTTATCCGTCTGTCCTCACTTCTGGAAACTATAAAAGGATGCTGTTTGCTTTCTTGAAAAAAATCCTGGAAGCACTCCACAATAAAACTGCGATACGGCCACTTACCCCCATCACAAAAAAACAAACATTCAAGACAAGCATGTTGTGCTGAGCACTGCTGGAGAAGTAAGGAACTAATAAGAGACGTTCTTCTATGGACTACTAGACATGGACACACCATTGTTGACTGACCAGCAAAAACTTACATTGATCACCTCTGTACGAACACTGGATGTTGTGGTGATGATTTTCCTGGAATGATGGCTGATAAGAACGAGTGTCGAGGGAGAGAGAGAGAGAGAATCTGTGCTGTCAGAAGGGCTTGATGATCATCATCATCCGAGTGAGACGAACAAGACATGCTGGACACTGCTGGAGAAGCAAGAACGAACTCATAAGTGACGTTATTCTATGGAAACCAGCACATGAGCACGCCTGTCTGGGTCGTCCAGGAAAGACCTACATTGACCAGCTTTGCACGGATACTGGATGCTGCGAAGAGGAAATCCCGAGGACAATAAATAATAGGGACGGTTGACGAGAGATTGTTATGGGTATCCATGCTACTAGCGCGACATATATATATATATATATATATATATATATATATATATGTCTGTGTGTGTGTGTGTGTGTATATATATATATATATATATATATATATATATATATATATATATATATATATAGTTTTTCACATCAGCTAACGCTGATGGCCTTTCACTGGAGTCTGAGTGGCAACAGGTCTCCAGGACTCTTCTGAGTATTCTGGAAGATTGCAGCAGTGCAGTATTCTGGATGGTCTCAATTCTTCCTTTGATTTCCAGATTTTCCAAACTTTTTTCCAATCTTTTTGGGACTGTTCCAAGTGCACAAAATACAATTGCTATCACTTTGACTTTCATATTCCATAACTTTTTCACTTCTCTGGCAAGGTTCAAGTATTTGTCCATTTTTTCGTTTTCCTTCAGCTTCACCCTGTGATCTGCTGGAACTGCAAAATCCACAAGTTGACAAACTTACTTTTCCCCAATCCCTATTATCTATCCAGAGCTCAATGGTTTAACCCAACCGGTTATGTTTTGTCTAATATATATATATATATATATATATATATATATATATATAGTATTGAATAAATATGTGTATAAAGCATACAATAGAATGGAAGAGAAATGAATATGTGAAAACCAATTAGGTGTAATGTTTATATATCTATTATTTATAAATAGATATGTAAACATTCCAATAAATTAGTTTTCAGTCTTATTTCTCTTCTATAGAAAGAAGAAACTATGGACCTACTCCAACCGAAATAACACAAAAGTACAGCTAAATTACATTTCAATAAATAAGCAGAGAATAAACAGCACTATGAACTGCAAGACTTTTGAAGGAGTATCATGAGATACTGCAGGGGCACTCTGGGGTTAGTGGTAATGATGATTCGGTCATAAAACCAGTTCCCGAACCAAGATATAATGTGTGTCAGTGTGTTCAATCTTGGTCAAGGGCGTCAGTAACATAGAATAATAACACTGGGGGAACACAAGTTTTGTTGAATTGGATCTGACACTTGTTTTGACTATTTTTTTTTTGACCACTGAATCCAAAAATGACCCCAGTTTTTCTATATCACGTCAACTTTTTGAGCTACGGGATACTCTCGATTTTTCTCAAAAAACGTAAAAATATAGCATCTGACAAATTTTTGCTTATTTTATGGAAAGTTTTAAAAATGTATATATAATGGGAAATAATAAAACATCACAGATTTTGTTGAGCTAGATATGACACTTGTTTTTGACAAACTTTTGGACTCTGAATCCCAAGATTTCCCCATTTTTTCTCTATTACATCAACTTTTTAAGTAACAGGATACCCTCGCTTGGTCTAAAAAATCATTAAAATACTGCATGTGACAAATTTGAGCTTATTTTATATAATGTTTTAAAAAATTACCATGGAAAATGATTAAAAAAATTGCTTGACTGTAATGTTTGTACAAATTCATATTGTTCTTACAAAGGATATTGTTACTGTAAGTTAAATTGTATGCAAGTAGTTAAAGTAAAAATTTACACAGTTTTTTTCTAGAGTTTTCAATGTGGACAATTCCCTTTTATGCTCCATAGTCAGTCATCATATTTACATTCCATATACTTTGATACCTTTTCTCCTTAAATTTCAAATCTTGGTAGAATCATTCATCTTGCTCATAGCTGACCACATCAAAGTTTTTCAAGAAGTTAGCAAGATGGCTATGCAGAAAATAGAACTTGATGCTCATGTTGAAATCAATCGTTTTGTGGCTATCCAATTTCAGTAATTCATTTTTCATGTATTTTCAAGAAATTTCTTGACAAGGTAAATAACTTGTCAAGAACCAAGCATTCTTTTCAAGTTCTGACATTGTCCCGATGTAATGTTCATCTTTGATAACTTTCAGAATCTGTAGACCATCAAACACACCGGCCTTGATTTTTTCAATTGACAGGCCAGGAAATGCCAAAATGTGGTACTTGAAGTATTTGCCTTCAATTGGCAATGCTTTAACGAATTGCTTCAAGAGACCTAGTTTCATGTGCAAGATGCGAACATAATTTTTTATGTCAACAAATGGCTCATGTAGAATGTTGGGATCAACAGGTTTGAGGTCAGATCTTGGAGGCCAACTCCTCTCCACCCAATGCTTCTGTCTTAGCTCTACTGCATTTCAGCTGAATGAGCCACTGGACGTATAGCTGATGGTAGACTAGGATACTCAATTTTACATTTGTTTTTCTTGTTATATGGTGAAGTTTTCATTAAACAAAAGTAACTTGTGTCTGTGCAATGATATTTTGGCTCCCACCAAATCATAGGTATACCAAATGCCAACTTATTACATGTTCCCTTGATCATCATATATAAACTCTTAATATTCTGCTTGCAAATATGATGAGGGGCTCAAGATTTGTCTTAATTGACAAGTTTTAATTTAGAATATGCAAGATAGACTAGGTTTACAAATGTGCTGGTGTTTGTTCTTTGATTGGGAATCAACCTAGTCACCAGATCTGAATAATTCTTATTCATTTTCAATAAAACAATCAACACAATCAGTTGACCAGTTCTATTACTTATAGACAAACAATACAATCGTGCTTATTTTGGGAGTAAGCTGTAGAGAAAAAAAACTTGACGTGATAGAAGAAAACTGACTGCAGTTTGAAAATCAGCATGCCAATATTAGTCTGAATCAAATGAAAAATCAAACTCAATAGAAATTATGTCCAAAATTCTTCCCCAGTATAATTAACACAGCTTAACACCTGTACCCCAGCTATGGTTAGTGGAATGAGAACAGGATACCCACGTGGATTGAATAAAGTGTTGGGTTCAAAGTTCCGTGATGGCTCCCGATTACGACAAGAACGTTCCCGAGTTCGAAAAGAAGGTTCTCTTCAGGTATTTCTTGTCGGACTCGGGAAGTCCGACAAGAAATACCTGAAGAAGGCTGGAGGGCACATCGACCGAAACGTTGTACAAGCAACAATAAAGATGAGGACAATAGTCCGAATAATCCAAATAATACTAATTATCAAGCCTCATCTAAAAAATTCAGAGAAATATTAAAATTCTTGTTACCTCATACATCAAAATACAGTGTATAGTGCGACTGGAGTTCGAACTCGCTTACTACGATATTGCAGTCGAGAACGTTAGCCACTACGCCATGTATAAGAGTTAAATAACATTCACATTATTCCATGCTGATGACCCAGAAAATATTATCAGAATATTTATTACCATACAGTATGCACACAAACGTGCACACACAAAAGGAACAGCATTAAAATGTCCACTAAGGTAGGTTGATTTTTCACTTTTTTAAAATATAAAATTCTCCCAAACGGAAAAAGTTGTGTTGTTATAATAGATACTGATACCAAAACATAGATCTCTTACTTACACCATTGTTTGAAGAAATAGCATCAAAGATCGTCTTCTAAAATGCACCGAAAAAAACATCGTTTTCGCATCATTTATTCTAGAAATTCGTTAGAAAATTAGCAGCTTCAATATTTGAAACAGAAAAGCTTGTCATTTTAAACGAAAACGAATAAAATATAATAAGTAGAATTCAAATTGAAAATATGTCCCCTCATCACCACCGACACTTCCGATATGCTGATTTTTACCTCATTAATTAAACTGTAATAGTGATAACATTTTAAAAGATTACAGTTCCAAAATCGACCTACCCTAATGCACACCAATGCGCGCACACACAAAAAAAACAGCATTAAAATACACCAGTGAGAATACATTTGCATAAGATATATATTTTACTGCAAGATGTCCTTTTTACAACCACGGACCGTTTTGTTTCTTTACATCTGGGGATGCTAGGCTGGGGAGGGGGTTAACAGGTGCCGCAACCCACTCCAAGAATCCAACGCGAATGATATAATGGAAAGGTACCAGGAAATGCGACGTTATTCAGTCGCCTAAAGTATTTGCATTTTGCACTGTACTTGAAATACTGATAGTGCCTTATATTGTTGCAGATAAGCCTTTCACTGTGGGAAATGCTGTTTGTTGTTTCACTGACAGGAGAGTTCTACTCACTTTCCTTATCTCTACCTAAAGTTGAAAACATACTTCTTAGACGCACTCACACAAGTTACACAACCCTGACAAAAATGTTGTGCTCACTTGAAAGAAATTTGTCAGGGACATTGTTTCCAAAAAGCGTTTTATGGATGCTATCAAAAACAACATAAAAACTCTCACTATAAACGTTCATGAGTGGGAGAGAACAGCTACGAATCGTGTGGCTTAGAGAAGACTTGTTTATGATAGCTGCAAGGAGTTTGAGGTAAGACTGCTCAAACACTCCATCCTTAAGTGATCTCTACGTAGCGGTACATAACGGACGTCATGGACACATTTCCTACATTTAAGCCGGACTATATATGTGACGCGTGTGGCAGGACCTGCCTGTCGAAGGCTGGATTTCTCAGTCACGCACGGTCGCATACGAGTGGAAACCGGGGAAGGGGTTCATATGTATGACAGTGAGTAAAAACAACGCTGGACTCCTGGGCCCCGCGTGCTTACAAGCGAACTTGTAGAAATGGCCTTATTCTGTGAAGAAGCAGCAATCACCATATATATATATATATATATATATATATATATATATATATATATATATATATTATTATTATTATTATTATTATTATTATTATACTAAAGCTGAGTTAATCAACTTTTGCTTCCTAAAGGCTTTTTTACTGTTTAGTTTAATGACACGTAAATTATACTAAATTATTCCTTACTTTTAGGATTGAATTATGTTTGAAAAAAATTCTGTTTTAATTGGTTCTAATTAGTCGTAATTTGCAATTAAGTCAAAACCAACCAATATCTTACTTTACTTTGCGTCTATCCCTTTCTTTCCCTCTATGTATCTCTTGACTACCTCCTCGTTATATAATGTTAGTTTCTCTGGGAGAGAGAGAGAGAGAGAGAGAGAGAGAGAGAAGAGAGAGAGAGAGAGAGAGAGAGACTGGAGAATTTGAAATGTATTTCTATGTTAAATTTCACAACCAGCAACATGTAGCTTAGATGAGGTCAAACATTTCCTTTCTTAGAAAGCTAACAAAATGATTTTAAGGTTTCGTCTGGCTGTATTTTTAAAAAAATGTTATTCGCTTTGCTAACTCCCTTTTCCCTAATCTCAATTACCTACCCAGAACTGAATAGATGACTCAATGTGTCACATTTTGTCCAGTATATATATATATATATATATATATATATAGCATGTCGTTCAAGCAGCATGGATATTCATGACTCTCTTGCTTACATTTTTCCATCATGATGGGGTTCAAAATTTCTGCTAAAGAGCTATACTCTCCCTTTAATTTTTGTTTTGTTTTGTTTTTCTGTTCTTTCTTTTTACCGCCATCCCCACACGAGGAAGGTCACTTTTTTCAGCGGCTCATAGAACCCGGATATATGGAAGTTGCACACAAGCACCCCTACTTGATGATATATCGACTTGGCCAGAAACTTGTACGTAAACTACCCTAACCCTTCACATAAAGGAACTGGATGGTAAATACCACGAAGACTTTCTTTCAAGGAATATAAAATAAAACTGATACGTGAAGAGAAACGATGTATTAGCTTTTTTTTATTTTGTGAATTGTTTTCTTTCTTTTTCACTGTAGGGGTGCAAGAAATAATTATCTCCCTTATTCGAGTTCGAACTTGCTTACTACGATGTCGCAGTCCAGCACGTTTGCCACTACGCCACGGGGACACCCCAGACAATTTTGGCAACTTACTGTTGTTAGTATTTGTGGTATGGCAAATTGCCAGTAGACTTGGTTGAGTACACCAATAAAGACCTCCTGGTCGGGTTTGAATAGGGAAAAAGCTTGCAACAAACCTTGTTGCGACCTTGCAAGTGGGTAAAAAAGGAACTGACACTTTAGGTCTCGTATAAATAGTCCAGAAAAAAAAGTCCTGAAGAAAGTGCCTTCGTGAGTGGTGACAGGGTATTTATCTACCAATTCGACCAATCAAATAATAGTTGACACCAACCACAAGTATAAATTCCTACGCATTTTTCATTCCTGCTTTCTTCCCTCAGAAGATTGCAGGTGAGTAGTTTTCATTTTTTCCCGACAGTGGGGTATACAAATCCTCAATGCGCACCTCTCGTAGTGTAATGGTTAGCAAGCTAGATTCGCAAACCATTGTTAGTGAGTTCGATTCTCATTGGATGTCCCATACTTCTGGCATTGTGTCATGTCTAAGCTAAGCTTAGTGAATAATTAAATACTTCTTATGTGGGTACCCCACGTGGTGTAATGGTTAGCAAGCTAGATTCGCAGACCATCGTTAGCGAGTTCGATTCTCATAGGGCGCCCTATACTTCTGGCATTGTGCCACATCTAAGTTAAGCTTAGTAAATAACTATACCAACATACTCATGTGCACTTCATGTGGTGTAATGGTTAGCAAGCTGGATTCGCAGACAATTGTTAGTGAGTTCGATTCTTATTAGGCGCCCCATACTTCTAGCCTTGTGCCACATCTAAACTAAGCTTAGTAAATAAGTATATAAATCCTAAAGAGTTCTGTAAATTTTTTTTCACTGACAGCTTTGCATTTTACAACGATTTCTGAACTCTATGCGATATATTTCGCTCAGCAAAAAAAATCATTCAACCCTATCCAAATATGACTATATATTTTACGATTAGACGCAATAATCATCCAAGCGTCACTGACTTGACATTTTTGTGATTTTATAATCTCATCCTCGTCGCCAAAATGACACATTGGCAGCAAATTACAATCAATAACGCCAGAACAACACATTCATCCAGATATTAAAAAAAAAAAAAAGAATTTAAAAAATGGTAACTCTGTCATTTCCACTTCCTTTTTATTATCCAAGATACAACATTAAAATATGACTGAAAAACTTGGGTCCTAAATTCAATTCAAACCATAACATTTCATGCTCTTCAGTTTTATACGAGGGTTTTCAAAAAGTAATGCCATTTTGTTTAGGACAGGTATAATTACCAATACAGGAACATGTATCGTACATCAAAATGAAACTGGTCCTCTGTGGATTACATTCCTATTTCTTCTCATAGTCACCATTTCTCTCACTAGCAATATTCCACCTTCGAATGAGAGCATGTATCCCTGCCCCGTAAAATTATGTCGATTATTCTTTGAGCCACTTCTTCATTACAGATTTCTCTTCCTCGTCACTGGAATAATGTTTGCCTCTCAAACCCTCAAAATAGTTAACAGAATTTTACGTGGCAAGGATACATGCTCTTATTCCAAGGTGGAACATTGCTATTGAGAGAAACGGCGACTATGTAGAGAAGTAGGGATGTGAACCACAGAAGACCAGCTTCATTTTGATGTATGATACATGTTCCTGTGTTGGTAACTATACCTGTCCAAAACAAAACGGCATTACTTTTTGAATCACTCTCGTACCTTGGGCACATAGTCATTTAAGTATGTATGGGGTTAGAATGTTATTTGGTTGTTACTTGTTTTTTTTTGGGGGGGGGGCAATGCGTGTCGTTCTTTTTTTTCCTTCTTTTTCTTTTTTTTCTCTTCTTTTTGTCATCAGGCTGAAAAGGGATGAAAGAAGGAAAAAGAGACGAGAGATACTCTCAAAACTCAACTATTCTTTCTAGGTTGACAGTTATCTCTTTGGGAGGAATTTCTGTGTTTCTAGTCAGGAAGAACAATATTGGCGTGCTCAGAAAAAGAGGGTCTTCCTGGTGCCAAAAAGAAAACTTTCAAGGGTTATCTTTAGAAGAACTCTCCCGACTTTATTTTTGGCGCTAGGAAGCCCTTATTTTTCAGAGCATGCCCAGATTCTTCTTCCTGTCAGAGGCCTCCTAGAAGATTATTATCTTTTGTATTTATCTATTTTATTTATTTTTTTTTTTTTCATTTATCTGGTTTTATTTATTATTCAATCCCCACATATGTAGATATTTTTAGGGTGAAGTTTGGCCGGTTAGAGTCCATGATTTTAGAACCGGTTAGAATTTGAATGAGCACTTGTTGAATCAATTTATTAATGACGTTCGTCGTTGTCATGTCAGTGTTGCTGTACGGCTGCACCACTTGGACCCTAACGAAGCGACTAGAGAATAAACTAAATGGGAGCTGCACAAGAATGCTGCGTGCAGTCTTAAACAAAACGTGGAAACAACATCCAACAAGAAAACAGCTGTACGGCCACCTGCCCCATATCACCCAAACCATCCGAGTAAGACGGACAAGACACGCAGGACACTGCTGGAGAAGCAAGGACGAACTCATAAATAACGTCCTCCTGTAGAAGCCAGCACATGGGCATGCCAGTATGGGCCGGCCAGCAAAGACGTATATTGACCAGCTCTGTACGGATACTGGATGCTGCGTAGAGGACTTTCCGAGAACGATGAGTGATAGGGAAGGCTGGAGAGAGATTGTAATGTATATCCGTGCTAATAGCGTGACCTGATGATAATGATGACACTCACACCAAGGCCCCAAAAGGTTGATGGGAGTTATACAAGGATGCTGCGTGGTGTTTTGTATAAATTCTGGAAGCAGCAGCATGCTGCAAGGTCGTTTCAAAGAAATGGCAACAACTAAGGTGAGGTGATTAGCTTATAGAAGATCGCCAATTTTATTCAGCAATAAATATAAATGATACAGATAGTTGGATTTTGTCCTGAAAAGACAGTTCGCAAAACAAAAACGTGTTCGGCATAAAATAACCCAAAGGTTGACATGCCGTAATTCTTAACCAACCAAACAACTAACCCTTTCGATACACTAGGTTCTTTTTCAGCGGATTATTCCTGGTTTGAATTCAAAGTTTTACCTTCTCCTAGACTGGTTGCCATACAAAGGTTAAAGAGGTCAGTATGCCCTACTATTTGCCCACAGTTGGCAGACTCGTAGCTTTGTCAAGGGTATCAGCGTTATGTGAAATTCAAACAGCCTCGTCCAGGGTTTGAACTAGGGTCGCCAGGTACATTTCCTACGACGATAACCGTTAGGCTGCTAGCGCCTCCTAAACAGGTATACCACAGACTTAGTAAGAAATTAACAAATGAGAATCTGAAGCAAGGAATGAAATAATTAAATGAAGAATTAATAAAAAAGAAGACCAGCCCTTAATAGAAGTCAGCTCAGTCAAGATGGCGGCCAGACAAGTTAGAAGAAGAAGAAGAAGAAGAAGAAGAAGAAGAAGCAGAAGAAGAAGAAGAAGAAGAAGAAGATGGGAGACAAGAAGAACAAGAAGAACAAGAAGAAGAACAGGATGGGGGTCAAGAAGAAGAAGAAGAAGATGGGAAATAATATAATAATAATAATAATAATAATAATAATAATAATAATAATAATAATAAGAAGAAGAAGAAGAAGAAGAAGAAGAAGAAAGAAGATGGGAGACAAGAAGAACAAGAAGAAGAAGAAGAAGAACAGGATGGGGGTCAAGAAGAAGAAGAAGATGGGAAATAATAATAATAATAATAATAATAATAATAATAATAATAATAATAATAAGAAGAAGAAGAAGAAGAAGAAGAAGAAGAAGAAGAAGAAAATGGGAGACAAGAAGAAGAAGAAGAAGAAGAAGAATAAGAATATGAGAGACAAGAAGAAGAAGAAGAAGAAGAAGAAGAAGAAAATGGGAGACAAGAAGAAGAAGAAGAAGAAGAAGAAGAAGAACAACAACAACAACAACAACAACAACAACAACGATTAAGCTCGTAATAGTCTAGATGAGTTCTTAGTAAAGTTGGCTTGGGAGGTTCGTTAAGCGACTCGAGTGAGATGGTGAGGTTGCGTAATATGTGTGGTACAACGCCATTGTCACTATTAAACAAAGACTATGAATATGACGCTCATTTGCAAGTCTCTTATAAATAATGCCCAATAGCTGTAAGAGAATGGGACTAATGAGGTGAGATCTGATACTGGTGTTCGGAAAATCAAACAGCAGACAAAGACTCAATATTGTTTATATATATATATATATATATATATATATATATATATATATATATATATATATATAAGAGAGAGAGAGAGAGAGAGAGAGAGGGTGGGAAGGGGATGGAGAGAGAAAGATGTGTGTGCGTGATTGTGTGTTTGCGTGCGTGATTTGTGTGTGTAAGGACGTGTGTAGATTGCTCGTACGGCACCAACATAAGAGTCACGTGACTGGTAGGTGATAACCGCTTTCAATTTTACATTTTACAATCTGCTCGTCAAAATGTACCTCTCGCTTTGTATTGAACACATTTTTTTTGTTTTTATTCATTCATCTATTTTTTGTTTTTTTATTTTATTTTGTTATGTCTTTTTCTTTTCTTTTTTTTTCTTTTTTTTTCACTGCCGCTGACCGCCTTTTATTCTGTGGTTTTATAATAGTGATACGAACGTGAATTCTTCCTATCCCCTTTTTCTCACATTGGCGAGAACTGCTATGTTGAAGGAAGCGCGAGAGCAGTTTAAGTGATACCGGCCTTCTAAAACAAAGATAAAACAAGACAAAACAAAGGAATAAAAAAGTTATAAAATCATATATATATAATAAAATAAATAAACAGCATTTAACCATCCTCGAAGCTGTTTAGATTTCTTTTTTTCGACCTACTCTGTGCAAACAAACTCCAAAGCACTCTCTCTATTTATTGGGAGACACTTCTAACCCTGTTTCAACTTAGGGTTCATACATACCCCCCTTTTCTTTCTCCACCCCCTTTTTTTATTTGTCCCTCTCTGGCTCACCCCAATTCGTTCTTATGAATTTCTTATACAATCTGACTTTTATTCGTCGCCGGTGTATACACTTGAAAAGTACCGGTTGAAAAAGCCTTCGTGTATCTCCCCTTTATTTTATATTCTATTCCATAATAAAATATTATCTCCCTAATTACATATGATTCCTCCACTTTTAGTGCTACATAGATTCTCCTGTACCAAAAACCTATTCGTATATATATATATATATATATATATATATATATATATATTTATCAGGGATTTGCAAGAGAGAGAGAAAGACCGAGAACAAATAGCGGGAAGACAATAGATTTTAGATTTAAAAAAAAGGGGACTTAGTTTGAAAATCAAATACGCGACAAACTGTCCAAGCGCCGTTGACTTGATGTCTTCGTTACCCTAACTTAGATATACATGCTCTATTAGTGATATTGGGCATTCTATACTATCACTATTAATTTCATATATATATATATATATATATATATTATATATATTATATATATATATATATTGAAATGAACACACACACATTATCCCAACCAAACTTGGTCTACCTCCCATCTAAAATAAGGGTTATCTTCCAATATGTGATCTACCGAATGGTTTCTAATCCAATATGTGATCTACCGAGTTGTTTACATTCCAATATGTTGATCTACCCATTAGGGTTAGGGTTAGGGTTTCTAGTTCACATATTAGAATGTAAAGAATCCGTAATTTGCTAGTTTAATGGGAAAATAATGGGTAGTTAATGGGTAGATGACATATTGGAATGTAAATCACTCGGTAGATCACATATTGGATTAGAAACCATTCGGCAGATCACATATTGGAAGAACACAAAAATAAGTCATGCCTAACCAGCATCTGGACAAAAATCACCGAAAATATCAAACACCTCATCACCTCAATCCAGAGAGCCTGCAACATCAAGACCAAAATCGCTCGAAAAACCAATGAGAAACTAAATAATAAAGAAGACGGGAAGTCCTCTACGCAGCATCCAGTATCTGCACAGAGCTGGTCAATGTACGTCTTTGCTGGCCGGCCCACACTGGCGTGCTTCTACAGGAGGACGTTATTTATGAGTTCGTCCTTGCTTCTCCAGCAGTGTCCTGCGTGTCTTGTCCGTCTTACTCGGATGGTTTGGGTGATATGAGGCAGGTGGCCGTACAGCTGTTTTCTTGTGGGGTGTTGTTTCCACGATTTGTTTAAGACTGCACGCAGGCATTCTTGTGCAGCTCCCATTTAGTTTATTCTCTACTCGCTTAGTTAGGGTCCAAGTGGTGCAACCGTACAACAACACTGACACGACAACGACGAACGTCATTAATAAATTGATTCAACAAGTGCTCATCCAAATACTAACCGGTTCTAAAATCATGGACTCTAACCGGCCAAACTTCACCCTAAAAATATCTACATATGTGGGGATTGAAGGAGCAATGGAACTCCCAAGGATCAAAGTACAATTGGAAACCCTAATCTGGAAGTGTAGAAACTATGGATACTGAAATTGAAACTCATAAATTGGTAGATATCTATTATTATACTAAAGCTGAGCAAATCAATATTTGTCTCCTAAAGGATTTTTTTACAGTTTAGTTTAATGACACAATATATATGGAGCTCTGGGGGAATGTGTAGTACCCCTTCATCACCATTGCTCCCAGGTTCACTCTGCTTTTAGGATTGAGTTACGTTTGAAAAAAAATCCATTTTAATTGGTTTCAATTAGTCATAATTTGCAATCAAGTCATAAGGTAACCCATTCCTTACTTAACATATGCCCATCAATTTCCCCCTCCCAATGTATATCTTGATTACCTCCTCGTTATATATGTTAGTTTCTCTATGTGGGTAAGAGAGAGATGGGAAAATGTTTGTGAGAGAGACATTTAACTACTCACTTTATTTTATGTTAAGATTCAGCAGCAGCGACGAGCCCGTTGGTTAATAGAATTCCATGACGCATTTCAATTTAAATTAGGTCAAACGTTTCCTTTCTTAGAAATCTTACAAAATAATTTTAATGTTTTGTTTTTGTTAAACTCTCCGGTCATATTTTTTAAAAATTTAATTCACTTTGCAAACTCTCTTTTCCCTAATCCCAATTATCTACCGAGAGCTCAATGGGTAACCCAACGGGTCACATTTTGTCTAAGGTGTGAATAAAAGTATCGAGATTGAAGCTGTATTTACCAAGATAGAAATTAACAATTAATGGAACGTTAATTTTTTCAGAGTACAAGGTGTGTCAAAAAGTACAAAAAATCTCGATACTTTTTTAACACACCTTGTATATATATTCAGAAAACTGTTTAGCTCTCAACCTGACCATATGGGATCCAACAGTATATATGGAATTCTTTTGGGATGTAAAGGATGTCACTTGTGGAATTGGCCTCTTCCTAATCCTCCTGGAAAACACCGAAAATATGTCCTTCTGAAATTGAACAATGCCAGGTGGGATAAATTCGATGAACTCTGCAAAGAACGCAAAACAATAAAATAGATTCAGCAAAATGTTTTACAGAAATACTAATTGTCACAAATTGTTTCAGC
This sequence comes from Doryteuthis pealeii, assembly GCA_023376005.1. Taxonomy (NCBI): domain Eukaryota; kingdom Metazoa; phylum Mollusca; class Cephalopoda; order Myopsida; family Loliginidae; genus Doryteuthis; species Doryteuthis pealeii. Next base: position 87,838,166 of record CM042145.1, read on the forward strand.
TTATTTCTCTTGATGAATCTTTTGTTACCAAATCTAATTTCTATTCACCTTAAATTGAATTATTATTGAATATTAATTTGTTTGTTCATTTTTTAAAGCCAACTTCAAAATAAAGAAATTGACCAGTTATTCTTACTATAAAAATGCATTGGTAAATAATTTTTACTATAAAAATGCATCAGCCAATGATTTTTACTATAAAAATTCATTAGAAATGATTTTTACTATAAAAATGCATTGGAAATGATTTTTGCTATAAAAATGCATTAGAAATGATTTTTACTATAAAAATGCATTAGAAATGATTTTTACTATAAAAATGCATCAGCCAATGATTTTTACTATAAAAATGCATTAGAAATGATTTTTACTATAAAAATGCAATTTTTTACTATAAAAATGCATTGGAAATAATTTTTACTATAAAAATGCACTGGAAATGATTTTTACTATAAAAATGCATCAGCCAATGATTTTTACTATAAAATGCACCAGCCAATGATTTTTACTATAAAAATACATTGGAAATGATTTTTGCTAAAAAAAATGCATCAGCCAATGATTTTTACTATAAAATGCATCAGCCAATGATTTTTACTATAAAAATACATTGGAAATGATTTTTGCTAAAAAAATGTATCAGCCAATGATTTTTACTATAAAAATTGTATTGGAAATGATTTTTGCTATGATGCATTTTTATGCATCAACCAATGATTTTTACTATAAAAATGCGTTAGAAATGATTTTTACTATAAAAATGCATTAGAAATGAATTTTTTCAATAAAAATGTATTGGAAAATGATTTTTATTATAATAGGTAAATCCATATAACAGAAAAAAATCTTACCCATTACATTTTGTTTTATAGAATTTCATAAAGCTAATATAAAGTCTTATGAGGTTTTCTATTAAAAAAATTCAGGGAGTTCACTTATTATTATTAAAAAAATAATAATAAGTGAACTCCCTGAATTAAGTGAATGATGCTAAAGAGATTTATCAATTTAAACATTTTTGTTTAGTTTAGCACAAGGCCGAAAATATGGGGCACCCAGTGAGAATCAAACTCACAATGATCAGTCGAAATTATAAGAAGACTTTTTAAAAATGTTTAACATTAACTTTTAGGAATAAAAAACGTGACAATGTTGGTTTTTGAAGAGGTGACGTTTAAAAAAAGACACGATAATGTCACACGTAGTCAGCATGAATAATGCTCAACAAATATCGTTTGTAAAAGTCCAAGGCTATGAAAATAAATGATGTTAACACTAGCTGATAGGAGCTAGTAAGTTAAACCTATATTTAACCGTTTGCCTATTTTAATCCAGCCTACTTTAAGCCGCTCACATTAACTGAATATTAACGACACTTTTTTCTTCCGCCCTGTCGGTGAGGCGTTAGAATGCACCGACTGCACCTCTGCAGAGGGGTAAGACTCCCCCAGTGGGGCCAACTGTTGGCCATGGGTGGCGACCCGTGATGCTTAAGGATAAAGCCCAGGTGGATGAGCAGTTCATGACATGCAATACTCCACTTTGGCCCTATATTGGGTTAGACGGGCGGTCGGAGAGGCCCCCTCCGATCAATCGGCTGGTCACGTCAAGCCCTAGCACCTATATGATTTTCCCAACCCTATTGCCCTTATGGCAAGCCCCAACCCCTTTTTATTATATGGGTGCTAGAAGGCGGTGGCTGCGGGTCTACATGTCCTGGGAATGACGTTAAACTCTATCTGATGGTGAGGTTCCAGTTTTCGAGGTTTGGGGAATGTGGAGCACCCCTTCATCACCATTGCTCCCTGGTCCACTCTGACCCGGAGTGGTAGTACCTGTTAGGGTCCCATCTATGGGTTAAATAGAAAAATGTATTTATAAAAAATTGTATTATCCATTAAGAATTGATTTATTTCAAAACTTTATCGGCATTAAATGACCAACTGAGGTTGATATGCCGTAAAACAAACCAAACCAAACCAAACACTTTTTCTTAGTCTCATTGGATGGCATGATAATGTGACAATACCCGCTCTGCACTCGTACACCTTTGTAGCACAATGGTGATGACCCCACGTTGTAATAATCTGTGCTGTCCGGTTCGAAAGGCACAAGCAACGGACAGGTTCACAAGGATGAGAAAAACACAAAGTTTGAAGACAGTACGTAATAGAGGAGGACGTGACATTTTGTGCAGTTTGTGGTGGAGCAGAGGGCACTTAAATTTATGTCGTCAGTTAGCAAGAAGTACGCTTAAGTCGGTTGCTAGAATAAATTTCAAGTCTGACTGACTTTCTATCGTGTGGGACTTTACTCATTTTCTATCTATCAATTTGCCCACTGGACGAGGCTCCCACTTCAACGACCGACCTGGATCTGTTCTTTTGAGGCTCGAGCCGGCTGAATATATATGCAGAATTCTCCTATCCACAACCCCATGGATTCGACCACCCAAACATTGGTACTAACTTTTTCAGCTAGACCTTATGGCTCCAATTTCACCAAAAATTATGGACAATAATAGCACAAAGGGAGTACAAAACTAGACACGACTGGGTTGGAAAGGTGATCCATTGGGAATTATGCAAATTATGCAAAGAATTTAATTTTGACCAACAAAATGGTATATGCATAAATCAGAATCTGTTCTTGAGAACGAAACGCATAAAATTCTCTGGGACTTTAAAATAAAAACGGATCACCTTATCCCAGCAAGAAGACCAGACCTAGTGTTGATTAACAAAAAAGAAAGAACTTGTCAACTGGTGGATTTTGCAGTTCCAGCAGATCACAGGGTGAAGCTGAAGGAAAATGAAAAAAATGGACAAATACTTGGACCTTGCCAGAGAACTGAAAAAGTTATGGAATATGAAAGTCAAAGTTATACCAATTGTAGTTGGTGCACTTGGAACTGTCCCAAAAGGATTGGAAAAGGATTTGGAAAGTCTGGAAATCAGAGGAAGAATTGATACCACCCAGAACACTGCACTGTTGCAATCTTCCAGAATACTCAGAAGAGTCCCGGAGACCCGAGGAGACTTGTTGTCACTCAGACTCCAGTGTAAGACCATCAGCTAACACTGATGTGAAAATTCAAAAGGAGTGAAAATAATAATAATAATAATAATAATAATAATAATAATAATAATAAGAAAGAAGAAAGAAGAAGAAGAAGAAGACAATGGTTTATTTTCACACATTACACAATATAAACAATGTAACATAAAACAAAACAAAAAACAAAAACACGTGATGTTGGTTGTTGTAGTAATGTGTGGAGGATGATCACTAATTAGGACTGAGCCTATTCTAGTAGTTACCACCTCAGTTGTTCTTTTTTTCTTTTCTAGACTGCTGGGCGCCAATTAACCTTTTCAAGACCCAATTGAAACATCCAAGGTGGTCGTACATTTTTATAGCCTTTTTGAACCCTCCTAACTGATGTGGAGAATCTTTGCTCTTTTACGGATACACACACAAACGTGTACATATACATGGACCTAATATACTCTATTTTATTTTTTATTTTAGTCCTGAACCTACACAAACCTCATTGTGTCACAATAAAAGGGGTTGATTTTTTAAAATCTTTTAAAAGAACATTACATGAAACATATTACCAAAATATATATCTTAGATTCACACACGCATCACAAACACATTCTACCTTCTTATGAATAAAATGATAGTTAAGTTGTAAATACACGTTTCTTCTTCCTCATAATATATAAGACCATATAAAGAATACTGACCTCATAATATATAAAGACCATATAAAGAATACTGACCTCATAATATATAAAGACCATATAAAGAATACTGACCTCATAATTATAAAGACCATATAGAATACTGACCTCATAATATATAAGACCATATAAAGAAAATTTGCCTCATAATATATAAAGACCATATAAAGAATACTGACCTCATAATATATAAAGACCATATAAAGAATATTTGCCTCATAATATATAAAGACCATGTGAAGAATACTGACCTCATAATATATAAAGACCATATAAAGAATACTGACCCCAAAATATATAAAGACCATATAAAGAATACTGACCTCATAATATATAAAGACCATATAAAGAATACTGACCCCATAATATATAACGACCATATAAAGAATACTGACCCCATAATATATAATTGGTATTATTAATATGTTCTCGTGTATATTGTGTGTTTCCTTACTTTGTCTTTGACAACTCCATTCGACCTGTTCGAAAGGAGAAACCGGAAGTTTATAGTGTTCCGCCATTTTCTCTAGCATAAAAACATTATAAATCGCCGATATTGGTATTTTCAATGCAACCCCATGTTTTGACTCGAACATAACATAAAAACTGTTTTTAGTAACAGCTAACCGCTAAACTTGCAAATTGGTCGGAAAATTAAAACGGAAAATTTTGTGGTGGTCCCCATGACAGTTTAACTACCGTGTATGAGTGAACTTTTTGCGAATTAGGTTACGGTTTAGGGGTTTGGTGATTAAGGTTGTTTTTAATTACGTATTGCTTTAAAAAACAAATTACTATACATTTAATGTTGAAAAATATATTTTTAAACCAAGTTTAATTGAAATTATACATTGCAATACTAACAAAAACAACTGAAACAAATGTGTCTACCGTTGGGTTCAATAATTAATTTCAACGGTTAATTAAATGTATTAATATTTTTAAGCAATATGTAAATAAAAAATTGAATAAATAGAACTAGACAAAAAGTCTAGAATATGTTCCTTACAGAACGGTAAGACCATCCCAATCTTTATTAAAATGGATGTCCTGAGTATGACACTAAAATGCATCCAGTGGTGAAGCTCCAGTTCTGGAACTCAAGAGAGTGAAGAATTACCATTCCATTACCATTATTTCAGTCCACTCTGACTGGGAGTGGTAGAAGGTATTCACCAACTCCTCCGCACCAGCAGGATGTGGCACAAGGTCAATTTGTTAAGTTTAACAGTTTTTCATTCTCCTAGACTAGTTTCCTAACCATGATTAAAGAGCACAGTTCTGCCTACCATTTACTCATAGCTGCGGAGGTGGGGTGGAGGTTAGTTGGATGCATACTTTTCCCAAGAGTATTAGCGCTATGTGAAATGCAAAGAGCTTCGTCCAGGATTTGAACTCGTGTTACTGAATCCATTTCCTTTGTCGATAACCTGTGGGGTGACGCGAGGTTTAATGTTCTAAGGTTTAAAGGTAGGTTATTATTCCTGGTGCGTGTTCCTAGGGCTTGCATTTAACCCCGTCTTGGTTGCACTGAAAAGGAAGGAATTCAAGGAAAGAAAAAAAAGACAAAGACAAAAGTTGGTTTTATGATTTAGGCTTTATTCGCGGGTCATAGCCACCATGTGGCAAGGAAATTCCTCCCTGGTCAATAGTAGTGTCAAGACACAGTTAATGGCCGAGAGATTCTCTTGGGGGTCGGAAATGGGTCCTTTTTCTTCCGGTGTGAAGGCTCATGGAAGTTTGTTTTTCTTTTAATTTCTTCTTTTAATTTTGATTTTATTCTAATCCCCACAAACCATTACACTACACGCCTCTATTTGCACGATATATATATTTACCAACCCCTCCGCACGAGCAGGATGTGACACAAGGTCAATTTCTTAAGCGGAGTTCAACAGGTTTTGAATTCAGAGTTTTCCTTCACCTAGGCCGGTTGCCTATCCAATGTTAAAGAGCCTAGTCTGTCCAACTATTTATCCATAGCTGGAGGGAGAGTCGGATTCCTACCTTTCCCAAGGGTATTAGCGCTAAGTGAAATGCAATTATCTCATCCAGGATTTGAACTCGGGGCGACAAGTCCATTTCCGATGACTCCCATTTTCCCATTACACCACGCGCTTCCTATTTGTTGAGGTTGGATATTCAGCAGAGTGTTGCATAATGGAAATAATGCGTTTTTTTGTTTGTTTTGTTTTGTTTTACGGCATATCAACCTCAGTGGGTCATTTAATGCCGATAAAGTTTTGAAATAAATCAATTCTTAATGGATAATACAATTTTTTTTATAAATACATTTTTCTATTTAACCCATAGATGGGACCCTAACAGGTACTACCACTCCGGGTCAGAGTGGACCAGGGAGCAATGGTGATGAAGGGGTGCTCCACATTCCCCAAACCTCCAAAGCTGGAACCTCACCATCAGATAGAGTTTAACGTCATTCCCAGGACATGTAGACCCGCAGCCACCGCCTTCTAGCACCCATATAATAAAAAGGGGTTGGGGCTTGCCATAAGGGCAATAGGGTTGGGAAAATCATATAGGTGCTAGGGCTTGACGTGACCAGCCGACCGCCCGTCTAGCCCATGATAGGGCCAAAGTGGAGTATTGCATGTCATGAACTGCTCATCCACCTGGGCTTTATCCTTAAGCATCGCGGGTCGCCACCCACAGCCAACAGGTGGCCCCATTGGGGGAGTCTTACCCCTCTGCAGAGGTGCAGTCGAAATAATGCGTGAAATAACAGAATTTACAATAGGTACAAAGCTGAGGTGAGGAGATGGACACACAAGGTGGAAAGAGAATGTCAAGAGATGTTAACACACGAGGTGGATTCAACAATGATTTATTACGAACTGATTTAATTTTTACAAGGGTTAAAAAAGCGGGAACAAACCTTGGGCGGAGTCTGAGCTCCTGCTGATGTCACATCAAATATATTTATTAATAAAAATATGAACTTATAAAAAAGTTAACACTATTTGTACGATATATGGGATGAAAGTTCGAAACCACTTCGCGTTGTATCTATCAGTTAAATTGACCCAGCAATGGTGTGATAAGAAGGAATAACATAATTCAACCGTTAAAAAAGAAAAAAACGAACAAAAAAATGTGTTTAAATCTCGTCAGATAAGATAACGAACTCCAAATAAATGAATAAATAAATAAATAAATAAAATGATAAATAAATAGATTTAAAAAAATAAATAAAACAGATATAACCGGAACGAAATAGTTTTCTTCCTGTGATCTTTTTATAGTTACCCAGTGAATAAAAATATCTTCCTTTCTATATTTGTATGTGTTGTAAGAGGGCAATCCCCGGGAATGTTATGTGCATCATTCTTTTGTGTAGGTTAGATGCGTCTGTTTGCGCATGCGCGTAAATACGGTAGTTTGGTTACAGTTTTGCTCTTCTGGGAGAGAGAGTTTGTTTTTTTGTTTTTGTTTTTTTTATCTGATGTTGTTCATCAACCTTTTGCTTACGTTTGTTAATTGATGAAACTGAGACGGGAGCAAACGAGACCTGTACGATTACAATGCTGCGCAAAATCCTCCCACACTTAGTCAGCTGGGAATAACAACAATAACAACAACAACTTCAGCAACAAAATGGCTGCTGTTTTTTCTTGTTTATTGAATGCATTTTAACAATGCAGTAGAAGTTTTTAAAAGTTCAGAAAAAGAAAGAACAAAAAGAAGATAACTGTTTCTTAAACTCTTAAAGGATAAATCCATTTGTTAAATTTCTTTAAAATAATCCAGTTTTTGAACAATATATATATATATATATATATATATATATATATATATATATATATATATATATTGGATCCTTTCCATCCACTAAGGACGATGGCGTAGTGTACAAAATAAAAAGTAAAAAATGTTATCTGCATCTGCGTCTGCATGTCCCCAAAGGAATAAGTGAGCTAGTGAGAACAATATGCTATTACAATATATATATATATATATATATAATATATATATATATATATATATATATATATATATATATATATATATTATATATATATATATATATATATGTGTGTGTGTGTGTGTGTGTTTATATATATTATATATATATATATATATATATATATATACTGTAATAGCATATTGTTCTCACTAGCTCACTTATTCCTTTGGGGACATACTGGTTTATTCTTATACCCAACCTCTGTATCGTTCAGAGGTTGGATATTAGAATACACCAGCATGTCCCTAAAGAAATAAGAAGTATTCCACAATCAACATCCGGGCTCTCGCAGGCGCAGGACTATGGCATTGGTGATCATCTGTGCAGTTTAAATAGCTGCAGAATCAACAGGGATCAGCAATTTTCTGTACTACACAAGGTTAGGTCGAACCACCAACTTCATGTCCTTGAGGCAGTTGCAATCTTTTGCACTGCCCAGTCTTGTGTAGGCAACGTCGTTTAAAACATTCCCTGGTATTATTCACTGGGGAAGTTGTTGCTGAGATTGGAGTAGCGTTGTTATTCTTTGCCAAACATTCTACCGACTGAACTAAACCCACCCTATTTTACTTATGGAGACAAAATATGTTTATATATATTATTTAACCGAATATGTTTGAACGAAGGAATAGAGCCCAAACACACACGCGCGAACACACACACACACACACACACACACACACACACACACATATGCATATACACACACACGCACGCTCACACACGCACACGCACACATACACATATATGTGTGTGATCTTACGTAAATATAAATTGCAAAAGCTTGACACCTTTTAATAATAATAATAATAATAATAATAATAATAATAATAATGATAATAATAATAAATAATAAAAATAATAATAAATAATAATAATAATAAATAATAATAAATAATAGTAATAATAATAAATAATAATAATAATAATAATAATAATAATAATAATAAATAATGATAATAATGATAATAATAATAATAATAATGTCCACTTGGAACGGTCCCAAAAAGCTTAGAAAAAAGTCTTGAGGAACTGGAAATCAGAGGAAGAATTGAGACCACCCAGACAACAGCAGTGCTGAAATCGGTGAGAATATTCAGAAGAGTCTAGGAGACCTGAGGAGACTTGTTGTCAATCAGACTCCAGTGAAAGGCCACCAGCTTTTACACTGGTGTGAAAAACTCGCATAATAATTGAAAGTACACCATCTAACGATGGTGTGAAAAACTCAAAGAGCGAACTAATAATAATAGTTATTATACATATCAGTAGACATGGACATGGCTAAGAAGAGGAAACCTCAAGAAAGAAACTGAATCTCTTATAATAGCAGAACAAGACAATGCTATAAGAAATTATATAAAGGCAAAAATAGATAAGACGCAGCAGAATAGCAAGTGCGGAATGTGTGGAGACAGAGACGAAACGGCTAATCATATTCTAAGCGAATGCAGCAAAATAGCACAAAGAGAGTACAAGACTAGGCACGACTGGGTGGGAAAGGTAATCCACAAGGAATCGTGCAAGAAATTCAATTTTCAACATACAACTCAATGGTATATGCATAAGCCTGAATATGTCCTGGAGAATGAGACGCGACTTTGAGATACAGAGAGATCATCTAATCCCGGCCAGGAGTCCGGACCTAGTATTTATTAACAAGAGGAAGAGACCTTGTCATATCGTGAATTTTGCCGTCCCGGCCGACCACCAAGGGGAAGTGAAAGAAAGTAAAAAGACATACAAATACTTGAACCTTGCCAGAGAACTGAGAAAACTGTGGAACATGAAGGTGAAGATCGTTCCAATCGTTATTGGTGCCCTTGGAACGGTCCCCAAGTGTCTGGAAAAGAGTCTGGGGGATCTGGAAATCAGAAGAAGAATTGAGACCATTCAAACTACAATATTGTTAAGATCCGATTGAATACTCAGTAGAGTCCTGGAGAGCTGGGGAGATTTGCTGTCACTCAGCCTCCAGTGAACCACCGGTTAAAGTGGGTGTGAAAAACTCAAATGGGCAAACACAATTGAGTTTTGAACTTTCAAACTGTTATACAACGGCTTTAGAGATCGGTTCTTTCAAGCTGTAACCGTGCAATACTACTGTATGGTTGCACTATATGGAGCTACGGAAATCGATGTCAATATACACATGGGAAAGACTTGGACTGTAATTGACAGATTATCGATCATATGGATAAGCTGATCTCTCTGATAAGATAAAAGGGGAATTCTTCCAAGCGAGAATTCTTCCAAGCTGGAGTTGTGTCGTCAGTGGTACTTTATACACACCAATTTGACAATAACGAAACGCCTCGATAAAGGGCTACATGGGAACCACACGGGGATAGTGCGTACTGTTTTGAACAAATCATGGAAATAGCGCCCCACAAAGAAGCTGCTGCACGGCCTCTTACGTCCTATCACATATACCACCCAAGTAGGACGAATAAGATATGTTGGACATTGCTGGAGAAGCAAGGACGAACTCATGTGACGTTATCCTGTAGACACCTATACATGGACACACAAGTGTAGGCCAACTAGTACCACGGGCAATGACCAATAGAGAGAGAGAGAGAGGGGGGTAGAGAGAGAGAGAGAGAGAGAGAGAGAGAGAGAGAAAGATTCATAGGATTCCGTGCTGTTAGAACAACTTGATCATGATGATCTATCTATCTATCTCTCTCTCTCTATATATATATATATATATATGTGTGTGTGTGTGTGTGTGTGTGTGTGTGTGTGTGTGTGTGTGTTGTAAGGATAAAGGATAAATGGACAAAAAGGAATAACCCAAAACAACTAGATGTGGAGAGATATATTTCGTTCCGCGTTAATCGGTACTTCTTCAGTCAGTTTATTGAAGAATAAATTCTTTATTTATTCTTTAAACTTACTGAAGAAGTACCGCTTAACGCGGAACGAAATATATCTCTCCACATCTAGTTGTTTTGAGTTATTCCTTTTTTGTCCATTTATCCTTTATCCTTACAACACACACACACACACACACACACACACACACACATATATATATATATATATATATATAATATGTGTGTGTGTGCGTATGTGTTGTGCGTGCGTGCGTGTGCATAAGTGTGTGTGTGTTTTGTGTGTGTGTGTGTGTATGTGTGCATGCGCGCGTGTGTGTAATCTGACCGTATCTATCTATCTATTTATCTATCTTAAGACTGTTCATTGATAATTATCTATCTATCTATCTATCCAATCTGTTGATATCTATCTATCTCGACTCGACCGGTAAGACAGTGGCCACAGGCTGCCAGTGAGTTGGACCTCTTCAAATGTATCACAACTCTGGCGTTATAAATCGTGATCATCAAAGCATTCTCTCACACACATGCGGGCGAGTACTCACACACACACACACAACCACACACACACACACACGCACAACACACGCACACACAACACACACGCATAAACACACACATACACACACACACACACACACACGCACGCACACACTGTTAAACTATACCAAGCAGGTAGGTATGTGCACGTTTCCCACTCTCTATATTATCTTAGGGTGCGACTAAACAATAAAAACGTCCACTAATCTGTTCATTGTGGTCGTTGCAGACAAGATAAATGGTGTTGTTGGTTATAGTACAGAGAGGGAGATGGGGGGAGAAAGAAAGAGAGGGTGGGGGGAAGATGTGAAAGATTAAACAAGGGTAGAGGGGGTAATAATAGAGAGAAAGAGTGAGAGAGAGAGAGAGAGAGTGTGAGTGAATGAGATAGAGAGAGAATGAGAGAGAATGAGAGAGAGAGAGAGGGTAGAGAGAGAGAAAGAGAGACAGAAGATATAGGAGCGTGGGCGGGAAAAGATTAAAACAGAGATTGAACGGTAATAGAGAGAGAGAGAGGGAAGAGAAAAGAGAGAGAGAGAGAGAGAAAAAGAGAGAGAGAGAGAGAGAGAGAGAGAGAAGAGAGAGAGAGAAGGGAGAGAAAGAGAAGAAGAAAAGTGAGTGAGTGAGTGAGAGAGAGAGAGAAAAAGTGAGTGAGTGAGTGAGAGAGAGAGAGAGAGAGAGGGCACAGAGAGAGGGAGAAGAAGATAGAGGGGTGGGGCGAAAAAGCTTTTGAGAGATTAAAACAGGAGATGGAAGGGGTAATAAGATAGTTATAGATAGAGATAGAAGAGAGGGGGTAGAGAGAGAGAAAGAGAAAAGAGAATGGGTGAGAGAGAATGGGGAACGAGAATAGAGGGAAAATGAGAAATGGCTTGAAAGAAAAACAAAAACAAAACAAAAAAATAAAAAGAGATGATAGATTAAAAAATATTGGGGAGAGAGTTTGAGAGAAGAGCTAAGAAAAAGATAAAGTTTAGGAGAAAGAGAAAAGGGGGTGGAGAGTGGAGAATGAGAGAATGAGAAAGAGAATAGGGGAGAGAGTTGGTACGCACATACAACCACACACACACGTACACTAACACATACACATGCACTACACAATAAATACAGTGATTAAAAGAAGCAAGTGCCCAATTACCAATTAACCGATTCCGTAGACCTTGGGCTACATGACTCATCATTCTTTCTATCTGTCTCTCGTGTCTCTGTCTGTCTGGTCTGTCTGTCTGTCTGTCTGTCTGTCTCTTTCTCTCTGTGGTCCTCTCTCCTGTCTCTGTCTCTCTGTCACTGAATAGTTATGTATGGGTTGTACTCTCTCTCTTGGTCTCTGTTGCTGTCTGTCTAGTCTTTTTTAGATTTGTGTCTGTCTGTTCTGTCTGTCTCTCTCTCTCTCTCTCTCTCTTCTCTCTCCTCTGTGTCATGTCTGTCTGTCTCTGTCTCTCTATGTGCTCTCTGTGGCTCTGCTGTCTCTGTCTGTCTGTCCTGTTCGTCCTAATGATATGTCTCATATTTTATATTTTCTCTTTTTCTTGCCCCCACATACACATACCATAGATACACACACAAGTAACGCACACACACACACACACACAACACTACGCATGCCTCATTCAAACGTAAACATAGATATATTCTCACTCTTTGCATATAATCACACACATACAACACTTTATTTAATCAAAAACGGATAGACACACGCACTTTAACATCAACAATATATATAACACGTGCCTCACATTCGTCATAGCAACCAAGCAACACGCATGACACCACATTCAAACAAAAAGCATAACACACATATACGCGCACGACATTAGCTGCCATGTTGAAATATACAGCATATATAGTGACACACACACGTATTGTCATACATACATGCAACTATAAGCCATGGTATCTTCATCACGCAGACAAATTCTCCGAGCACACACACACACGCACAAGGAATCTCTCGTGCGCCAATTCTACACAGCTATAATCATATATCCACAGTTGTCACGCACTCTTTGTCTTCTCTCTATCGTCCTCTCTCTCATCTCTCGTCTCTCTCTACATTCTTTGACAACACCACACACACTTACACGTACGCGGCGCACAAAACCATACAATGTTCGCAACTCACAGAGAAATATACATGCATTCACGTGCACACGTGCCACATTTAGACAAATACAAAACAAGTCACATACTGATGAGTGTATATTTTTCATATCTCTCATCTCTCTCTCTCGTCTCTCTCTCTCTCACACAACACACATATAACACACACAGACAACCACAACGCACGACGGCCATACCCACGCCGCGCTGCACACGGAGAGAGAGAGAGAGACGTAGTAGAGAGTTGAGAGGAGAGAGAAGAAGAGAGAGAGAGAGAGTGAGGAGAGAAAGAGAGAGAGATCTCTAAACACCACTACATGATGTTCTATCGCGTAATATCATCGCAGTCATACACACACACATATACACGATGCATTCAAGGTGAATATATACGCGTATACACACAAACACACACAACACATAAACGTATATAACGGCACACGTTCAAAAGAGAGAGAGAGAGAGAGAAGAGAGAAGAGAGTACAGCGAAATACGCATATCCACACACCAAACACACTCACACACACACATACATACGTGTTCACACAATTATTTATTTCTTTGCAGCACCTCTCTATTTGAAATAAATACAGCAGCCTATTTAAGCAAGATAACGTCTCTCTATCTTTGGCATGTTTACCCTCCATTGTCCCTCACCCAGGGTCTTCTGTTACCAGCACAGTTCAAGCCACTGCTGACGATGGTCGGGCTGAGAAGAAAATAAGCAGGTAGTTATTGTTAAATTACATACACCGAACCTGCTTAAAAATCCATTTAGGATGTTATCTTCGTATACAATTCATAACAGTAGCTATAATACTGTTAATTGTCCGTCACCACTTGGCCCACGAATCAACCGAGAAACGAATTAAAAAAAATCCAAATTAAGAAAATAAGGGTTTTTTTTTCCAGCGTGGATTACTAAAAAGTTTAAAAGTTTTTCTGGACGCCATTACAATTGTCTGTCCTGTCGTCTTAGTCTCTTTTTTTATATCGGATAAAACTTTGAATTTCATGGTTTTTTATTCTTATTAGTCTTTTTTGGACCATATTACCTTTAAGGCCCCCTTTTTGATCTCGATGTTTTTCATGGTTACACCGTCAATATCCGGTTATTTGTTAGGGGTTTAGGGTTAGGGGTTAGTTTTATAATTTAAATGAAAACATGTCCTTTCTTAATCGAGATCAAAAAAGGGTGCCTAAAGGTCATCATGGTCCGTCTTTTTATAGTGTGAGGTAGATTTTAAAAACGAGTGTTTTGTTTATTTCTTCCTTCTTCTTCTTCTTCTTCTTCTTCATCTTCTTATTATTATTATTATTATTATTATTATTATTATTATTATTATTATTATTCCTTTGGGTTTTTACTCAGTGTTAGCGTGGTCTTACACTGGAGTCTGAGTGACAGCAAAGTCTCCTCAGGTCTCCAGGACTCTTCTGAGTATTCTGGGCAGATTGCAGCAGTGCAGTGTTCTGGATGGTATCAATTCTTCTCTGATTTCCAGACTTTCCAAACCCTTTTCAACCCTTTTGGACTGTTCCAAGTGCACTAACTACAATTGTAAAACTTGACCTTGCATATTCCATAACTTTTCAGTTCTCTGGCAAGGCCCAAGTATTTGTCCATTTTTTCATTTTCTTTTAGCTTCACTCTGTGATCTGCTGGAACTGCAAAATCCACCAGTTGACAAGTTCTTTCTTTTTTATTAATCAACACTAGGTCTAGTCTTCTTACTGTGATAAGGTGATCCGTTTTTATTTCAAAGTCCCAAATAATTTTATGCGTTTCATTCTCAAGAACAGATTCTGGTTTATGCATTTACCATTTTCTTGTATGGTCAAAATTAATTTTTTTGCATAATTCCCAGTGGATCACCTTCCCAACCCAGTTGTGTTTAGTTTTGTACTCCCTTTGTGCTAGTTTGCTACATTCGCATAGTACATGGTTTACAGTTTCATCTTTATTTGTAATTAACTTTTGCTATCTCTTTTTGGCTGACTTCTGATTTAGGTCGGAAAATTAAAACAGAAAGTTTTTTGGTGGTACCCAATGACAGTTTAACTACAGTCTATGAATTAACATTTTGTGAATTGGGTTATGGTTTTAGGGGATTAAGTTTGTTTTTAATTACGTATTGCTTAAAAAAATAATCAACAAAAAAAACAAATTACTATGTTGAAAAATATTTTTAAAACTAAGTTTAATTGAAATTATACATTGCAATACTAACACAAACAACTGTCGCAATAATAGATTCAATAATTAATTTCAATGGTTAATTAAATGTATAGTAATTTGGGTTTTTTGTTGTTTATTTTTTTTAAGCAATACGTAATTAAAAACAACCTTAATCCCCTAAAGCTGTAACCCAATTCGCAAAATGTTAATTCATAGACTGTAGTTAAACTGTCATTGGGTACCACCAAAAAACTTTCCGTTTTAATTTTCCAGCCAACCAACACGCTCGAATACGTGGTTAGTGAAAGCCGTTAATTGGTACGTATTCGACACGGATGAACGGATCTGCAACCAAAGGATTCTACCTAACACCGAGGAACAATCAAGGACTCTGCTTAATACAAGGATTCTTCACCAAGGAACACAAGGGATCTCTACTGTAATGTGCTCTCAATTGAAGCATAAAAATGGCCACAAAAATCGTAACAGGTTATGGGCCCAGCACGCTTCCACATCCTTTTTTTTTTCTTTCCTTCTTTCTTTTTTCTTTCTTTCTTTCTTTCTTTCTTTCTTTTTCTTTCTTTCTTTCTTAACATTTTCCTTTCAACATACGATGTATGTATGAATTTATATATCAAACCATATTTGATATGAAACCACATATTGTGGAGTTGTTATCGTTGTATCGAATGGATACGGACTGGCGAGTTCAAATCGCAGACGAGACTGTTTGTGTTTCAAATATCGCTAATACCCTTGGGTAAGGTATGAATCCAGTTATTGGCGTATTCTATGGTGGTGTCCAGATGATGTTTAGTTTAAAGCCATGTGGAGTCAGTGTTTGTAAATGTTTTATCCTTTAATGTTTTGTGGTTTCTACTAATTCTCATTATATTGTCCAATGCATTTTTTTCAATCCTAGTATCGAGATTGTTTGTACTTTTGACACACTTGTTATTCTGAAAAATAATGTTCCATTCATTCTTCATTCTATCTTGGTAAATTAAGCTTTTAAACTTGGTACTTTTTGAACACACCTTAATATCGAAAAAAAAAAAAAATAACGTTTCCATTCATTCTTCATTTCTATCTTGGTAAATACAGCTTAATTTAGTACTTTTTGACACATCTTCTATTCTGAAAAAAAATTAACGAATGGAACGTTATTTTTTTCTCAAAATGTACAAAATGTCAATACATTTTTGACTCACCTTGTATATAACAATTGTTGGAATATCTTAGGTATAAGCTGTGCGAAAGACCACAACTTATATTTATAGAACTGTTCGAACAAGGAGTAGCTGAATTGACCAACCAAACGCCCAAACATGTAATTTAATGGCGTTGATAAATTGTTAATAAATTTGCTTGCTTGATGACTGTGTTCAAGATCAATCAGACGATGGACCAACAAGATCAACAGACAAGGATTATAATCAGATCATGCTTTGTTACTTCGAGGACAGATCAACTGATAAGGATTAAAACTGATACTACATCTTTCTACTTAAAGAAAGGATCCACTGTAAAACCGCATTCAACTTCAGGCCTAAAATGCAACTCGAAGAGTAACAACAATCCAAATAAAATGGTTGGGTTTTGCCATAAGAGCAATCGAGGAATAACGGTCTGGACAAGTTCTATGACTGCCCCGACCTTATGCTAGAGCTTTGACATGGCCAGC
>CM042145.1:87855342-87867842 GCA_023376005.1 Doryteuthis pealeii
CTCTCTCTCTCTCTCTCTCTCTCTCTTACACACATACATGTCTCTCTTCACTCTCCATGCTCCTCTCTCTCTCACACAACAACCACACACACACACACTCTCTTCTTCTCTCTCTCTCTCACACACACACACAACACATTATCTCCCTCCCCCTACCCCCTCTCTCTCTCTCTTTCTCTCGCCATCTGTTTCTATTTGATTCATTGTTCCGCTGGAAATCCTCACGCACAGCATCCAGGGTCTGCATGATAGGAGAACGTTGCTTATGAGGGTTTGTCCTTACTTCTCCAGCAGTGCCCCAGAATACCTTACTTACTATTTTTGTGGTGCCGATGGGAGCGTAATGGCCGTACAGCTGCTGTTTTGTGCGCTGGCGATTCAGAATTTATTCAAGACAACATGACAGTTCTGGCCTTGTGTAGTTCCCATCTAACTTTTCTCTAACACTATATTCTTAAATCAAACCTCTTTCTCCCGCTGGCACTGGCCACCCCTATTACTATCTTGGTAAAACATCAATCATCAGTATTATAATATAATGATATATATAATACTATATATATATATATAATCTCGGATTATTATATATTGGATTTTTGCCCATATTTGATCACTTTTCTTCTCCGTGTTTCAGTTTTTTTTGTTTTTTTTAATGCCATTTTTCCTTCTTTTTTCTATCTTTTTTTTGTCCTTTTTTTTTTTGTCTATTTCTATGATTCAGCAAAATTCCTGTATGCTTGTTCGCTTCAGAGATTTGTTTCATAACAAACTGCAGACTGACAAAACACCTATGCTTGTTCTCTCTCTCGGTCTCCCCCTCTTTTCTCCTTCTCCTCCCCCACCCTCTCTCTCTCTCTCCTCTCTCTTTCTCTCTTTCTCCTCTTTTCTCTTTGCAAAACAAACTTTGGCCGAATTATCAACACTGGCAAGGCGCCTTGTGGCTGAGTTAGTAGTGTATTTACGTAATTATGTAGCTACACAGGATATACAAAAACTCTTAGCCGCACCGGTCACTTCCGCCGTTGCGGGGGTTCTAAGGCAAGCGAAGTACCTAAAAAATATGAACAAGGGTTGTAAATCAACATTATTGCATTTACCACTTTTGCGAGAGGTCTAGTATTTTGCTCAGAATTTTAAACTAGAATTTATCAAATGCTGATTTCAGGAGCAGGCAGGTTTCTCCCCTCTGTAGGAAGATGTTTTAGCATTAGGAGTCGGACTCTTTTGGAGAGAAGGGGGCCAATGGCTATGCAGCTGTCTCGGTGAAGGTCATTGGTATTAAATATAATGCAAATAAATTTTCTCGAACTATGGTTAGGATTAAAATAAAATAAAATCAAAAATAAAAATAACAAAACTCTTCATGAGCACTTCACCGCGTGAAAAAACCCTCCGCGCATGTGCGGAAAAAGGGCCACTTCCGACCTCAAAGATAATATCTCGGTCATTCGAGTTTAGGCCTTAACTGTGTCTAGTCACTACTACTGGCCAGGGAGATATTTCCTTGCCATGTTGTGGCCATGATCAATGAATAAAGCCTGAATCATAAAAACCACCTTTTGTCTTTGTCTCTTTTTTTGTTCCTTGAATTCCTTCCTTTTCAGCGCGACCACTAAATAAGATGGGGTTAAAAGCAAACCCTAGGAACACGCACCAAGAATAACAACTACCTTTTTAAAACTCAAACGTTAAACCTCTTGAAAAACCACAAATCGCTCTGTCCAAAAAGCTGTCTTTTTTTGAAAGGTTTAAATTTAAAAAAATCTTTGCCTCTGGTCTTTTATGGGTTAACCTGAATAGAACTACTGTACCTCTATTCTATACTAATGGATAGTCAGAGTCCAGCTGTTAACTCGACGGACGGACGAAAACCACTCGAGGGCCGGATGTGGCCCGCAAAGCGGGTAGGGGGTCCCGGTATATATCCCCACTTGTGCATTATTATTTGTATCAATATTTGTGCTGCAAAATAGAAGTACATATACCCAGACGACCTAAAATTTCAGCTAGGGAATCCCTATTTCTACATCGTATCACCCATTAGATGTAATCTTATATTCTATACACAATTTTATTTCATTTTTCTTTTTATATATATTATAAATTTTCTATAGAATGCTATAATCAGTTATTTAACAGCTTAACAGGACGTTAGATAAAAGAATACAATCTATATATTAATAATCTTGTTCCTTAATCTTCCGAGTTATATCTTGCTACAGCCTCTGTTAAAAATGAACCCGTTCAAATCGTGCAAAATGAAATGCAAGATGTAAATCCTGATTATCTGGCGTCTCTTATCGCCGAATTCTTATTTCGTTTGAATCTCGTCACCTCAGCTAAATAATGGACCATTCCATTTTTATTATAAGAAAGTAAGGCAGAAAAATATCATGATACACAGAAAAAATATGATAAGAAATAAGAAAGAAAGAGAATATGGGAAAGATAGAGAGGAGGGTGATCGAGCGGAAGCGATAACGCTAATCTGTTTCAATCGAACATAATAAAAAAAGAAAAGAAGAAAGAAAGAAAAAAAGAGTGAGAGTTATTACCACAGAAACTACAAAAAATATAGGGAGTACATGTATGTTATAGTTATCTTCGATTTTAACTGTTTAAAGTTCAAAGTGCTCAATTCGGAGTTTTAGGTGAGATTGAGGCTGATAAGCCCCCTGATAGTGGGGAAAATGGCCAATTTGTGAAAAAATTAATATGATTTTCTGATAAAGTTCAATGAGGAGTATACATAGTAAAAGATGGTTGAATTCTGTTGAGAATTGGGGAAGATATGGGGCTTCAAAGATGTCACAAAATGCCCTTTTTCAGCCATTGTATTTTGGTGAAAATTTAAGTTGTCGATTTTTATTGTCTTTTCTTATGGATTCTGATGCGTAGAATTTACTGATGGAGAAAAAAGTGCTCAATTCGGAGTTTTAGGTGACATTTGAGCCTGATAAGCTCCCTGATAGTGGGTGAAAATGGCCAATTTCGTGCAAAATTAACATGATTTTCTGATAGAGTTCAATGAGGAGTACCACATAGTAAAAGACGGTTGAATTCTGTTGAGAATTGGGGAAGATATGGGGCTTCAAAGATGCCCACAAAATGCCCTTTTTCAGCCATTATAAGTCTACGTATTTTTGTGAAAATTTAAGTTGTCGATTTTATTGTCTTTTCTTATGGATTCTGATGCGTAGAATTTACTGATGGAGAAAGTGCTCAATTCGGAGTTTTAGGTGACATTTGAGGCCTGATAATCCCCCTGAGAGTGGGTGAAAATGGCCAATTTCGTGCAAAATGAAGTGCCAATTTAATATGATTTTCTGATAAAGTTCGATGAGGAGTATCACATAGTAAAAGATGGTTGAATTCTGTTGAGAATTGGGGGGAGATATGGGGCTTCAACTTCAACTTCAGGTTGAGTAAGCATTCTTCGTGCCAATTCTCTTTGAAAATTTGCTAAAAGCTCTTCTCTACTTCGCAAAGATTCTAACAACTGACCTCTTGTCGGTTCCGGACTAATGGTATCTGTTATATATTCCCTTTTTTTTAGAGACATCTGTACATTCCAAAAAGATATTGACAACTAAACAGAAAAATAATTTGTATCAGTGTTTTTAGGGGTTTTCTTTTCTTTTCTACTTCTTTTTTGGCATTCCAGGAATTCCTCAATATCTGCTACTACCCATTCCCTTTTGTGATTCCATTCTTGACAGGATAAGACCATTCTAAGAATCCTAAAAACCATCTGCAAAAATTATTCTTCAATTGATACTAAGATGGTTGTTTACCATTTATCGCATTCAAATGCCAAGTGTGAAGTTGTCAATTAGGAATGCTCCTATGAATGCAACAACTTATTTTTTATGATGATCATATAAAGTTATAGTTTCTGACTGTTTGTCCATATTCATTTTGTTGGTGCGTGGTGTAAGTTGGAGGTGCGTGGTGTAAGTTGGAGGTGGGTGGTGTAAGTTGGAGGTGCGTGGTGTAAGTTGGAGGTGGGTGATGTAAGTTGGAGGTGCGTGGTGTAAGTTGGAGGTGCGTGGAGTGTGTGGTGTAAGTTGGAGGTGCGTGGTGTAAGTTGGGGTGGGTGGTGTAAGTTGGAGGTGCGTGGTGTAATGTTTAGAGTCGTATGAAATAGACTCGTCGACCCGAGTTCAAATCCTGGACAAAGCTAGAGTTCACATAGCGCTAATACCCTTGCGAAAGGTATGAATTCAACTACTCTCCCACCAGCTATGGGTAAATTGTGGGACAGACTGGGCTCTTTAACCTTGGTTAGCTAACCATTCTAGGAGAAGGAAAACTCTGAATTCAAGTAAGTTAAATCCGTTTTGGGTGGTCACTTCTAGAAGAGGCCCAGTCCTAATTAGGGATCTACTTCATTAATCATTAACTAGAGATTTGGAGATAGACCGTTTATGTTCAGCCCTGTCGACTGGGCTTTGGAATACATCGACTGCACCTCGGTAGAGGGATAAGAACCTACCCCCCCACCCCAATTAGGTCACCTGTTGGCGGTGAGTGGCGACTCGTGATGCTTAAGGTTGAAACCCTGGCGGCTGAGCAGTCCATGACAGACAACACTCCATTTTGGTTCTTACTTAGATGGGGATTCGGATATATATATATATATATATATATATATATATATATATATATATATATATATATATATATATATATATATATATATGACCACCTGACTTCCTAAACCAATCAGAGCCTCGCTTCGGATGAACCTGGGTTCAATACCTGCTGATTTAAAACGCTATGATCTTAAATCCGGTACTGTATTTTTCCACAGTATATCGTTAGTTTTAAAATCTAACTATACTTCATTACAAAAATGATAGCTATGCCTATTCATCGTGTAACGTGTGTAGATGACCTGCAAGAGAGAGGTGAGAGAGAGAGAGAGAGAGAGAGAGAGAGAGAGAGAGAGAGAGAGAGAGAGTCAAGGGAATCTGTGTTATCAACATGACTTGATGATAATGATGATGATGATGACGAGGAGGAGGAGGAAGAGCGCAAGAGGGAGGAGGAAAAGCATTTGTCAAAGTAGAAAATTCAATTATATGCTTGGCCATTTCCTGGCTCTTTCCTTGGAGATAAATTCTGTTGTATCACACGGCTCTGATTCAGCAATTAAATTCATGAAATTAAAAGAAGAAATTTTTTTTTTTTTTTTGTTCTTTTTGTTTAATTTTTTTTATTTTAGAGAATTTAAAAAAAAATTGGTATTTCCCAAGGATATTTTCTTCACAATTGATTTTGTTATTTATTCTACTGGATTTTATTCGGTAAATTGCCGTGCATAGTTATTACAAGAGCAACTGGAATGGTAAATGGTAAATGAAAAGAAAAGAGACAATTCTTCATATTGGAATGGTAATAGCCTTTCTGGCAAAACTTTACAGACAATTCAACGATAGGAAAAGTCTCAAGAAGAAAATATGTATTAATTAAGAATCGGTCATTATATTATATTTCTTATATATTAGATATTTCTCATACATTATTATATTTCTTATATATTATTGTATTTTATGTATTATATATTCTTATAAATTATTATATCTATTATATATATATTTCTTGGAAATTTGTGACAATAATAACAACAGCAGTCTGATATTAGTAACGTTGCTAAATTTTGAAGAGTAGTCTAGATTTTACAAAATTGAGCTATAAAATATAATAATAATAATAATAATAATAATAATAATAATAATAATAATAATAATAATAATAATAATAATCTGCCAGAATACTCAGAAGAGTCCTGGAGACCTGAGGAGACTTGCTGTCACTCAGACTCCAGTGAAAGACCATCAGCTAATGCTGATGTGAAAACTCAAAAAGAAGAAATAATAATAATAATTGACGACGGTGCACTAGCCCTTACACCAGAGTGATGATATAGACAGACTATATTATATATATATATATATATATATATATATATATATATATATATATATCAAGAAAGAAGGTGGAAGAGATTTTGCCAACATTGAGGATTGCGTAGATGCCAATCAAAGGAGTCGAAGAATACACAAGAAAATAGCAAGGAAATATTAATTAAAAGATAAATTAAATATTTTACAAAGTATAATAATAATGGATACTTCAAAAGACAAATTGGGGAGATTGCACATGAAAAGACCTCCAGAGAGAAACATTAATAATTACTGCACAAAACAATGCCATAAGAACAAATTATATCCAAGCAAAAATTGATAAGACACAACAGAACAGCAAATGTAGGGTGTATGTTGACAGAGATGAGACAGTAAACCATATATGAGGGCGAATGCAGCAAACTAGCAAAACAGAGAATACAAGGCTAGGTACGATTGGTTAGAAGTTGACCCATTGGGAATTGTATAAAAAAATAAATTTTCATAAACCAGAATATGTTCTTGAGAATGAAACATATAAAAGTCTCTGCGACTTTGAGATAAAACGGATCGCCGTATCCCAGCCAGAAGACCATACCTAGTATTGATTAACAAAAATAAAAGAGAACTTGTCAACTGGTAGATTTTTGCAGTTCCAGCAGATCACAGAGTGAAGATGATAGAAAACGAAAAGATAGACAAATACTTTGGACTTTGCTAAGAGAGATTGAAAAAGCTGTGGAATATGAAGGTGAAATGATACAATTGTAGTTGGTGCACTTGGAACGTTCCCAAAACCTTAGAAAACTGACTGGGGAATTGGAAATCAGAGGAAGATTGAGACCATCCAGACAACAGCATTGTTTGAAATCGCAAGAATACTCAGAAGAGTCCTGGAGATCTGGGGAGACTTGTTGTTACTCAGACTCCAGTGAAAGAAAACATCAGCTAACGCTGTGTGTGAATAACTCACAAGGAGTGAAAATAATAATAATAATAATAATAATAATAATAATAATAATAATAATAATAATAATAATAATGTAGCAAACTAGCACAACGAGAATACAAAACTAGACACGGTTGGGTTGGGAAGGTGATCCACTGGGAATTATGCAAAAAATTTAATTTTGACCATACAACAAAATGGTATATGCATAAACCAGAATCTGTTCTTGAGAACGAAACGCAAACGCATAAAATTCTCTGGGACTTTGAAATAAAAAAAAATTAATTTTGACCATACAACAAAATGGTATATGCATAAACCAGAATCTGTTCTTTGAGAACGAAACGCAAACGCATAAAATTCTCTGGGACTTTGAAATAAAAACGGATCATCTTATCCCAGCAAGAAGACCAGACCTAGTGTTGATTAACAAAAAAGAAAGAACTTGTCAACTGGTGGATTTTGCAGTGCTAGCTGATCACAGGGTGAAGCTAAAGGAAAATGAAAAAATGGACAAATATTTGGACCTTGCCAGAGAACTGAAAAAGTTATGGAATACGAAGGTCAAAGTTATACCAATTGTAGTTGGTGCACTTGGAACAGTCCCAAAAGGATTAGAAAAGGGTTTGGAAAGTTTGGAAATCAGAGGAAGGATTGAAACCATTCAAAACACTGCACTGCTGCAATCTGCCAGAATACTCAGAAGAGTCCTGGAGACCTGAGGAGACTTGCTGTCACTCAGACTCAAGTGAAAGACCATTAGCTAATGCTGATGTGAAAACTCAAAAGGAGTAAATAATAATAGGAAAAAAAGAAACAGCGGAGGAAATAGAACTACCGAATCAGGAAAAAATGAGAACACTTGGAGAAAAGGAGAACTACAAGTACTAGGGAATACTGGAAGCGGACACCGTCAAAACAGAGATGAAAGAAAAAGTGAGAACGGAGTACTTCAGAAGAAAAAGAAAACTTCTAGAAACCAAGCTCTGCAACAGAAATATCTTCAAAGGAATAAACTCCTGGTTTGTCCCATTTGTAAGATACTCGCATTTTTAAAATGAACAAGAGAGGAACTTCAACATATGGACAAAAGGACAAGAAAAGGGTAATTTTTACCTTTAGTTGTTAAAATTCCTAGCAAATAAGACAATCAAAGTAACCTCCATTGACTTTCACTTTGAACTAAGCCGGTGCGAAATATACAAATCTTAGAATCGTTTCGAAAACAACTGCATGCTTTAACACAAAAATATCATAAAATGTGTCCTTAATAACAAATAAGTTCATTTCAGATAATGCGCACGTACAATTTTATGCTAGGAATTTAAACAACTAAAGGTGAAAATTACCAAGGAAAGTTACGACAATGCACAAGGCACTGAGACGACATTGACAGACTATACGCGTCAAGAAAGGAAGAAGGTAGAGGTCTCGTCAACATTGAAGATTGTGTAGATGCGGCAATTCAGCATGTCAAAGAGTACGCTAATAAGATCTAAGGAAGACTAATTGCTGTAGCCAGAAAAAGTACCTGCAACATATGGGCAAGCACCAATACAAAAAAATACCCCCATCCCCCAGAAAACAGAAAAGGGAAAAAACAGCAATATGGATACTTCAAGCGACAAACTGGAGAGATAGTACATGAGAAGACCTGGACATGGCTAAGAAGGGGAAACCTGAAAAGAGAAACTGAATCTCTCGTTATTGCAGCACAAGATAATACCATAAGAACAAACTATATCAAAGCAAAAATAGATAAGATGCAACAGAATTGCAAATGTATAATGTGTAGAGACAAAGACGAAATGGTTAATTATATAATAAGCAAATGCAGCAAACTAGCACAAAGAGACTCCAAGAGTATGCATGACTGGGTGGGAAGGGGGATTAACTCGGAATGGTGCAAGAAACTAAATTTTCAGCCTGCTACTAAATGGTATCTGCACAAACCGGAATCTGTCCAAGAGAATGAGACGCATGAAATTCTCTGGGACTTTGAGATGCAGACGGATCACCTAGTCCTGTCTAGGAGATCAGACCTTGTATTAATTAACAAGAGGAAGAGAACTTTCAATCTAGTGAATTTTGACATCTCGGTGGATCCCAGAGTGAAAATGAAAGAAAACGAAAAGATTGACAAATACCAGGATCTTACCAGAGAACTAAAAAAAAAAAAACCTGTGGAACATCAAGGTAACAATTGCAGTTGGTGCTCTTGAAATGGTCCCCAAAGGTTTGTAAAAAAGAGACCGGAGGAAAAGGAAATCAGAGGAAGAATTGAGGCCATTCAAATTAGATGGTTTGTGAGATAAGAGGTAAGTGGCCAAACAGCTGGTGTTATGTGAGATGATGCTTTCAGAATTCTTTTTCAAAACATCTCACACCATTCTTGTATATTTCTCATCTAGCTTTTTCTCCAATCGTTTCTTTAAAGTCCAAGTAGTGCCGCCATACAGTAGACCAGATACGGCTACAGCTTGGAAGAATAGCTCATGATTCATATTTCACTTATTTCGAATCATTCTAAAATTTACACCATTCCCCCAATCACCATCATATTTTCTACATTTTTATTCTATGTTATAAAGATGAATATATATATATTATATATATGTGTGTGTGTGTGTGTGTGTGTGTGTGTGTGTGAAAAGATGAAATCAATTCGACAATATGTAGATAAAAGTAGACAAACATGAGATGTAGTACTGGATGGATGTTTATTATAGGTAGTAATGTCGACATTATATATATATATATATATATATATATATATATATATATATATATTGTATTGTGTGTTGTGTGTGTTGTGTTGTGTGTGTGTGTGTGTGTGTGTGTGTGTGTGTGTGTGTGTGTGTACAAAAAGTAAACTTTAATTATGCTCAAACAAATTTTTTTCATTTCTTTATGTTCAAATTTTTTAAAGAATTTTCCATACATATTCTGGCTTCATTTTATTGGTTTTTTTTTATCTACTTTTTAATACTATTATTATGAATGGAACTAATTTTTATGTGCTTGTTGATTTGAAAATATTTTTTTCACTTTTCCAGAAAGAGAGAAGGAGAGAGAGAGAGAGAGAGAGAGAGAGAGAGAGAGAGAGAGAGAGATATGTGTGTGTGTGTGTGTGTGTATGTGTGAGAGGAGAAAGAGACTGTATATGTGTTTGTGTGTGTGTATGTGTGTGTGTGTGTGTGGTGTGTGAGAGAGAGAGAGGAGAGAGAGAGAGAGAGAGAGATGAGAGAGAAAGATAGAGAGTGTGTGTGTGTGTGAGAGAGAAAGAGAGGAGTGTGTGTGTGTGTGTATGTGTTGTGTGTGCGCGCGCGTGTGAGTGAGAGATTGAGATAGAGAGAGTGAGAAGGGGGAGGGAGAGTATATGTGTGTGTGAGAGAGAGAGAGAGAGAGACGAGTGTATGTGTGTGAGAGAGAAAGAGAGACAGAGAGCTAGTGTGTTTGTGTCAGAGAGGAGAGAGAGAGAGAGAGAGAGGATAGGAGAGAGAGAGAGAGAGAGAGGACGAAAGAGTGTGTGTGTGTCTGTTTGAAAGAATGAAGAAAGGGGGAAAGTTTGTGTGTCAGAGAGAGACAGTGTGAGAGAGAAAGAGTGCGAGAGAGAGAGAGAGAGAGAGAGAGAGAAAGAGAAATAGAGTGTGTATGTGTGTGTGTATGTATGTGTGTGTGCGGTGTGTGTGTGTGTGTGTGTGTGATAGAGAGAGAGAGAGAGAGAGAGAGAGAGAGAGAGAGAGAGAGAGAGAGAGAGAGAAATCTATAAAACAGATCCTAAGCTGAAAATTACCTTAATAATTTTCCCTTGGGAAAAGCCTTCCAGTCTCTGTCAGAAAATATCACAGCTGCACTCTGCACTGCACCGCCACCGATTTTTTTATTTTTTCAATTTTATTATTTTATTCATTTTTTATCTTTATTTCTATTTTTTTTTATTTTTTATTTTTTTAGCCAGCCCCACAAGCACAGACGTTCCTAATAATATAAAGAAGAAGAAAAAAAGAAACAAAAAATTGCGTATTTGGATCCCCACTCCCCCGCCACACACACACCACACACACACACACACACACACACACACACACCGCACCCACCATTAACAATGTTAAACATGTGAATAAATGTCCCGGATGTAATCATGCAAAGAGCACTTCTTATGCAGGATACTTTCCAATGTTTGAAAAAGAAAATCTACACTAATACAATCACATTTCTTTACACAAACACTCACCTGTTCACACACACACACTTACCTGTGCACACGCACGCGCGCACACACACAATGCACACACAACACACATAAGTAAACAAACTTTTAAAAGTATACAAAAAATGATAAACTCATTATTTTTCTCCTTCATATTTATGAGATGGTGTAGGTATGTTGTCATTAAATTTATAAATATATTCTCTCTGTTATCATGTTTTTTAAAAATATAATTTCATTGTTATTATTATTATTATGAGTTTTTCACACCTGCCGTAGCTGGTGGTTCACTGGAGGCTGAGTGACAGCAAGTCTCCTCAGGTCTCCAGGACTCTTCTGAATATTCTGGCAGATTGCAGCAGTGCAGTGTTCTGAATGGTTTCCATCCTTCCTCTGATATCCAAACTTTCCAAACCCTTTTCTAATCCTTTTGGGACTGTTCCAAGTGCACCAACCACAATTGGTATCACTTTCATGTTCCATAACTTTTTCAATTCTCTGGCAAGGTCCAGATATTTGTCCATTTTTTCATTTTCCTTTAGCTTCACCGAGTTTTTCACACCTGTCGTAGCTGGTAGTTCACTGGAGGCTGAGTGACAGCAAGTCTCTCTAGGTCTCCAGGACTCTTCTGAGTATTCTAGCCGATCTTAACAGTGCTGTAGTTTGGATGGTCTCGGTTCTTCTGATTTCCAGTTCACCCAAATTCTTTTCCAGAGTTTTGGGGATCGTTCCAAGGGCACCAATTACGATTGGTACGACCTTCACCTTCATGTTCCACAGTTTCCTCAGTTCTCTGGCAAGGTCTAAGTATTTGTCAATCTTTTCGCTTTCTTTCATTTTCACTCGGTGGTCGGCCGGGACGACAAAATCCTCGAGATGAATCTATATATTAATACGCTTGTTCCTTAATCTTCCGACCGTTATCATTTTGCAATACCCTCTGGTTAAAAATGAGACCGTCCAAATCGTCCGAGATTAAATACAAAAATGTAATTTCTGATTAGCTGGTGTTGCTTATACGCCGAATTCTTATTTCTTATGATTGTTCTCACCTCAGATAAATAATGGACTATTCTATTTTTATTATAAAGAAAGGAAAAAAAAGGACATGTCACACATAAGAAATAAAATAAGAAATAAAAAAAAAACGAATTAAAGAAAGAAAGAAAGGGTTGGGTAAAGATAGAGAGAGGGGTCTGTTGGAATATTTCGATATATAAGGTGTGCTACAATACACCGCCTAAATTCATAGACTAGGCGGGGTCACGTGGTTTATTCTTCCGTCAATCGACAGCCATAATGCGTGGCTGGTTGACTACTTAATCGCTGATACTAAACATACGTCCATTTGCAATCATTGACGAGGAACTTGTAATACCGAGGAACAACCAAAGGATTCTTTTACCAAGGATTTCCGCTGGGCAAGCGC